>VWZY01006121.1:87234-152682 GCA_013399075.1 Chloroceryle aenea | reverse complement strand
AAAAAAAAAAAAAAGAGTAGAGATATTTCAGTGAGTCAATGAAGCTAAAAATACCAACCGCATTCTGGGATATAAGAAGTTGAAACATGAGAAGAGTATGTACAGAAATATAGAGAGGGTAAAAACTTCTACAGCTGATGTGACATTCCTGGTGATATTTCTGTATGGAATTCAGTTGTATTCTTGTTATAGTGATTTTTTCACCTGCATGGGTTTGGATGATCAGTAGCAGCTCTGCCAAGGGATTGAGAGATGGTGTGACAGTGGATGTGCTGTTCAGTGCTGGTCCCTGAACCACTAAGTCCTCACCAAGTCCTCACCTTTTTCTTTAGATTTTTATAAGCAGAAGATTCTCCTATGAAGTCTGCCTCACATTCTAAAGAATGTAAGAGTAGCATTCAACAAGCTGCTTCTTCATGTAATCATCCTTTGCACGAGGCTTGGCTCTCTTTTTCTGGACAAAAAAAACAGCTGATGGAGCTTCTGCTTTAAGCATTGTTCTTCCACCCAGCTTCCAGGCTGAGCTGCAGAGCAGAATCCCAGTTCTGCATGGAAACTGCCATATGGAAGGAGGCATGGCTTTCTTTCGTAAGAGCATGGTGACTTTTTATGTCCTGCATGAGAAAGAATGAATAGCATATCGTTGATAAAATTAAGTTAGACATATCTATGTGATAGCATATTTTTATGGGTAAGATATGCCCTTCAATATATGCACATACATAGCTTCTCTTCTCTGATTTTTTCTCTTCTCTGCTTTTTCTCTGATTTCTACATTTTGTGTTATACTATATGCCAAGCAGTTTGTATTCTTAAACTGCTTGGCATATAGTATAACACAAAAAGTAGAAACTGGAAAGATCTTTTGAGGGAATTGTTTGTTCTTTACATAATGTGTGCTAAAAAACAGTTATTTTTCTTCTCCTGAATAGTTATGAAAGTAGACGCTGTTAAAGCTTTGGAGCAAATCTGAAATTCTCTTAAATCCATGTAGCTTAAATCCATGTAGCTTTATGAAATTCAATACCATTACCTTGCTTCCCATACACTGAGAATCTGTGTCATTTTCCAGAACAAATTTCATCAGCCTGATGTGTTATATGTGCAAAGGAGGTGATAGAAAAGGAAAATCTTTAGATTTTTAGATATCTTTGATCTTTAGATAAAATACACTTCCGTAAGTTGCAAATAGTATTATGACGGTGATAATTACTGTGTACATTTTATTTGAAATTTACCAATTTGATTATAGTTTTGTTTCCTCATTGAGTTTTTTATTTCAAAAATGTCAGCTTCTTCCAAATCACAGTCCCTTCCATGGCTACAAACTATTAAAAACAGAGAGGGGTATAGTTTCAAAGTAGTGTGTAGGCGGTATTAGCACAAATCCTGTTATACATGAACAGATTTTAGCACATACATCCCTTGCAGTGCTTTGAAAATGTATCTGCTCATATAAAAATACCTGCATGGATCCTAATATAAGGAACTGAATTTCTCTGTTTTCTTTGAAGAGCTTTGCATCTTTGAAGTGCCTAAAGTAATTCAAATTAACCCTTTTTGTAACAAACAAGTGAGAAGTCTGTGATTTTACAAAAGTTCTACAGAGATTTATTCAAAAGCCAGCATTCTAGTGTGATTTTTTTCTACCTTGATTCACTAATCCAATAAGCATTATTGAGGCAATATTACAACTAATGAAGAAAATAGAGCAAATCAACAAAAACTCAATCAAAATAGCAAAACATAAAGCAAGATCAATGTAGATGTGGAAGAGGCCCCTTTTAATTTTTTCACCAGGGATTTTTTTTTATTTGTTTTCATTTAAGACGTGTACAAAAATGTGAGTTATGATGACGTATTTTCACGTCATTCATATATGATGAGAATATATAGATACATAAGAACAATAATTGGGATTTTTATATCACATTTGCATTCTACCAAGGCCAGAAGCCAACCTAAGATACTGTAGAAACAAAGATTTTTATCTTTCTTAGGGTTAAAGATGGTACAATAACCCTTTCAAACATTTCTGCCTAACATAACATCTAGCTTTCCTCCAAAGCATGGAACTTCTGGAAATTATCTCATGGCATTTAATAGTGAATACTCTCAATAATTCTCTCAATTGCTGCATAATTCTATCATCTGCTTTCTGTTCTTTTGATATTTTTCCAAAATATTATTTAGTACCCATAAATTATACCCATATAAAAACATGTATTATATGTATATTTTTATATGTTTATTTTATATGTATTATCTAAGAAAGCATTTATTATTTTATCCATTTCACGTAGCATATCTTTCAGTTGTTTCAATCCTGTATCTTCTATTCCGAACAGGGAATTCAGAAAAGCTAACATTTTTCTTGTATTATGTGTTACTTGAGATATTTTTTTTTTCTTGATAGAAGTTTATAAGAATTTGTCTTTCTCAAATGGATCCAGAGCCAATGTAAGACTTTGAACAGGTCACGTTCATTAGCACTCATGATGGAAAGCAGTAGAATTTAAATTCCCAGGCCAAAAAGAAATTGATAGATTGGTTTAACACTCTAGCCAATCCTCTCATAGTGCTCCTATTTCATAAACCACTTTTTTGTTCCAAAACCCCCAGATGTCCATGCAGGTTGGACACATCCTCCCCTGAATAGCAAGACACTTGCATCCTGCATCAGGTCTGCCACAATTCAGAGAGTTGCTCGAGGTCTATGCCTAAGAAGCAGATGCCTGTCTTACCTATAATAGTGTTGGCTGTCATGCTCATCGTGTAACACGAAGAAGCAATTGTCATTCGTCTGGATCTCCAGACAGAATTTATCTAGAATGTATCACTGTAGTATATATATATATATATGGTATTCATTCAAGGACAAGGTAGGACTTACTGGTTGTTTTTGGAAAGAGATTTTTTTTTTTTGTATCTTTGAACAGTTCTTCCTCTTCCTGGTGCAAGAAACTTTGGTAGATTGTGAATTCATGGCTACGGGGCAAAAATGGAGGAAGACTGCCACCAGCAGAAGCTCAACTACTATCCAAATCTACTCAATCTATTCTCAATCTACTATCAATTGTTTTATTTCTGTGAGGAATAGAAATATGTCTTTCCAAGTGGGTAGGAACTTACTGATGCCTGAGGGGAAAAAACCACTTGAGGAATGAAAAGCAAATGTTCAGAGGACTTCTATACATATTTAACTGCATTTTAACAATCATCTCGTGTGCATAATTTATAGTGAAATGAAATAAAAATATTTTCTACTTCTTAGACAATAAAGTATGACATGTAAGAGAGAAATCAACATTTGTTATGGTACATATGATATCCAAGTATATACTAGTTTACTAAATATTTTAGAAGCTTTTATTCATATAATGGAGGGCTGTTCAATTATATACTGAGGTGAGATTACCTCAAAGTTGAACAGCTAGACTGTTTAGGGTTTAGGACTAGTTTAGGAACCTTTCTGAAGACACCCGAGAGAAGGATCCTATGTAATTTGTTTCTCTTTTTTACAACACTTTTAATAAAGCAATAGTCATGTGAGATGAATCTAACCCCAGAAGATTTAGGATGTACTCAGCTTTAAGCATGTGAGAAAGTGTATGCTTGTTCATTAGAGCACTTAAGGCCCTTGAGCAAGAACTTAAGTAGAACCTAACTACCTTGCTTAGTTGAAATGGGATTTATGCTTGTACTTGCAATCTTTATAAGGATTATTCTGATTACTTTTGTAGCAATATAATCAGGTTTCATAAAAATTAACCAGGAAACGTGAAGATTTAATCGATTGCCTTTTTTTACTAAACAACAGAGTACTAGAGAACAGGTATAATTCTCTACTAATGTATTTCAGCTGATGCGACACTAAGTGAGAATAATATATCACTGTCGCACTTTTGTTCTAAAGCAAGGCACAAGGGTTTATTCCATTTCTCTTCTTCCTCCCTCTTCCCTGTAAGAAGCTTACAGGCTCATCAGATTCAGATATGCAGACAAAAGCGATCCTCCTGGCTACCTAATTCTAATTCAAGCTGCTTTGCACAACTACACTACCAGAAGGCCATATTCTGCTAGAATGATTGCTTTTTCTGCATACTTATTAGCTAGCTTAGTGCTTGGAAATGTTTTGTCCTGTACTGTATAATAATTTTTGGATATCCTTCTTGAAAAAAACTGTGGCTTAGATGCATTACAGACCTTGGTGTTGTCCAACCTCGCGTATCATTTAGGTCAAACACTGATGACTGTGCAGTGAATTATGCTGAATGTTCTAGTCCTTTATGGTTCGAATTTAATGTAATTTAGCAGGACCGTACCTTACTACAGAAATCATAAATCTACTTTTAGATGTTTCTGTAGCAGGAGAACAATTATATGTTACTAACTGTTATTAAAAAAAAAGAAAAAAAAGAAAAAGAAAAAGGAAAAGGAAAAGAGAAAAAAGAGAAAAATAAAAGCTAAGAGAAAGAAAATATTCTTTATTAAAACCTATACCTTACTTAAATAATTTCTATAAGAACATTTCTGACTTTCAATTTTATGTAATATTATAGGGGATTTTTATTAGGAACACTGAAAGCCAGTTCATACAGAAAGCTACAGAAGTACCCAATCCATAAATACTGTTTAAGCATAGGAAAGATTCTGGATTATTACCCCCTTAGTAGGATTTGGGGAATAATTTGCATCAAATGGTAGACTGAAAAAAATTGGCCTCCTTGGCTTGTGAAATGGCAGTGAGCTGACTGGGATTCCCTCTGGATTATTCAGTATTCATATTTACAGATTTGCTCTGCGTGTGTGCTTAGTTGCAATTTATTATTTTTATTCCCAGCATTGAAATAATGTAAGGGAAAACCTACTCATTCTTGGCTTATATGGTATAGCTGAAAGACAAACACTACTTTAACTGGTACACTGCTTTTCTTGTGTTTCTCATGGGACTGCATCAGCAGCAGCTTTGAAGTGTGCTTAGAAAACTGACACCTAATCCCAAGTAGTCACAAGTATCTACATAGACTAGCTCCTTCATCCCTTCCTCTGCAGAGATGTAGTGAGATGTCAATAACATACAGGATTACATTTTAAAGAACCATAGAATCATAGAAAAGTCTGGGTTGGAAGCGACCTCTAGAGGTCATCTTGTCCAACCCCCCTGCTGAGAGCAGGGCCATCTTCAAATAGAGCAGGTTGCTCAGAACTCTGTCAAGCCTCACCTTAAATGTCTCCAGGGATGGGGCCTCAACTCCCTCCCTGGGCAACCTGTTCCAGTGCTCCACCACTCTCGTGGTAAAGAACTTCTTCCTTACATCCTATCTAAATCCACTCTTTTCTAATTTAAACCGATTGCCCCTCATCTTTTCACTACAAGCCTGCCCTCTCCAGTCTTTTTATAAGCTCCCTTCAGGTACTGGGAAGTCACCACTAGGTCTCCTCTGAGTCTTCTCCAGGCTGAACAATCCCAGGTCCCTCAGCCTGTCCTCATAGGAGAGGTGTTCCAGCTCCCTCATCATCCTTGTGGCCTCCTCTGCTCCATCAGGTCCACGCGCTTCCTGTGCTGAGGGCTCCAGAGCTGGACACAGTATTCCAGGTAAGGTCTGACCAGAGCAGAGTAGAGCAGTACAATCACCTCTCTTGATCTGCTGGCCACACTTCTTTTGATGCAGCCCAGGATGCGATTGGCCTTCTGGGCTGTAAGCACACACTGGCTGCTCATGTCCAGCTTCTCGTCTACCAGCACTTGCAAGTCGTTTTCTGTAGGGTTGCTCTCCATCACCTCCTCCCCCAGCCTGTATTGATAGTGGGGATTGTTCTGGCCCAGGTGCAGGACCCTGCACTTGCTCTCACTGAACCTCATGGTGTTCAACATATATGAATACATAAAAGTATTCCTAACAATTGAAAATGTTATCGGCAAATCATTAACTTAATTTAATTTCCAGTGAGACAGAATTCTGGTAAATACCTTAACAATGTCCTTTTCTCCTGGGAAACTGTTCCATCCAGTCTGAAACTAGTATCTCTGTAATGTGGCTTATGGATATGTACTTTGTTGAATCTTTACCTGAGGTTTTCCTTATATTTCCTAAGAAGTGACTTAGGACTGCAAACTTCTTATCAGTGGACAGTCTAATAAGAAACACAGTTTCAAAAAATTAGTTGGAATTTAATATCTTTGAAATTCTGGTTTCAGTGTATGGCAAGGTTTAAAAATTTTTAGCATACATGTGTAGGAGGGAGGCATATACCTAAATATATCTGTGCACAAAAAAGCAGAATGTGGCTTCATAAACTCTGGAAGGTTTGATTGTCAAAGCACATGGGTGGAAGCTTCTCTGTGTCAGACTACAAAAAAAGATCAAATTTGGCAGACTGCCTATGTGTCATTTCAAGCAAATAACATGGAATATTTTGAATGTGAGCACTGGAAGGAGTGTACACATTCGTAAGTAAATTTTTTAACTCCTTTTTAATAAATGAAATGTAAAAGTTAGAGTTTTCTTATCCAGAAGTTAATATTTATAGAACTTTATTCCTAGATGTTCCTAGATGTTCCTAGGCAACTTCCAAAGGGTGATTCATCCCATTTCTCCTAAACATACTTTTTTTTTCTTCCTTCAGAGTGTGTTAGGTACCTAAAGTTAGATGGAAAAAAATTCTATCCACTCTTTTATTATTTTCCATATCACCTTCTATATAATCCCTAACCTCTTTTATCTGCAGCATATTTCTACAGGAAACTGGGTGATAAGTCTAGGTGGATCCACTCAGTGAAGGGTTATTATCACAACCATAGCTGATATGGATTTTTTAAAATAAGTTTTTAGCAAGAACTGTCTCTAGGAAACCTCAGTAGATTCCTTATGAACAGAAAGCATGTTTTCGTGTTCTAATCATAAAGTCATAGAATGGTTGGAGTCAGAAAAAGTTTCTGGGAGTCCTGATGATGTTGAGTGAAATTCTGAATGTATGCAGAATTAAGACCTCAATGAACTAAACAGAAAACAGGTTCAATACCAAAGAGAGATTTCTAACATCTGCCTCTTACAGAGATTTACCTATGGATTGTCAACAAGCAATAGAAAAAAGGGAATTCATCACAATGATGGATTTATGAGATCTATGGCAATTCAAATACTTACAGAGATCACTAAAGATTGCTGTTTCAAAATCTAAAGGCAGTACCACAGAATAGGCAGCATATTGGCACAGCAATGACAAAGTTTCTATACATGACATTTCATTTCTGGATGTCAGCAAAGATCAATGTACTTGCCTACACCTTCTGAATTAATATCCCTTGTAACCAAGGAATAAAAAACTCTTACACAACTTCCTGCTCTACACTGCAAGACTTTCACCATAATGAAGTAATAACCTATAAGTTTCAATTAAGAGTTTTCTTTAAGATTAATATCAGTTTATAAAATAAATTGATATCATGATCTACTGAGTTGGTCTTCATTATTGTTTCAAGCAGTATTTTTATAGCTAAAATGGTCAGTAAATACCTACAATGTATCATTCCCTCAGTGGGTTGTGTGTGCAAATGAGGGACTACACATAGTTTTTTTGTTAACTCATTTATAATCTCTTAGAGTAAAGGCTAGACATTTTTTTTTCTTTTCTTTTTTTTTAGCAGAAGTTTTATTGGGGAAAGATAAAGCTGCTGCATTTCAGCATTTTGCAAAACAGATCCTCTTTTGTCATATTCACTTAAAATTGAGAAGCCTATTTAAAAAATGTTCTATAAAATGAATCTATTATCTGTTCTCATTATAATTAATTTTCATTTAGATTCAGTTTTTCTATTTAGATATTATTAACTGACATATTTTTTTTCTAAATTTTTAAAACAAACTGTATTTAAAAGATTTTTTCTAGTAAAACTTATTTTTTAGAAAAGATTTTGTCTTCCTGAATATAAAAAGGATATAACTTTTGATCTTCATTGTTTTTATTTTGTAATTTGACTTTCAGAGATCCTGATGAACACTGTTATACTAAGCTGTATGAATATAAAGCTCTAGATGAGATAAAATATTAAAAGGGATTTGCTTGCAAGTGTATTTATAGGTTAGAATATCTTTTATGGAAATTTGTACATGTTATACATAAATAAACAAGTGTGTTACAAGCTATAAAACACTAACAGTAATCTAATCTTGTTCTCTAATTGGTTATTTTTTTTGTGATGATCAGGGGAGTACTGCTGTATTTAAATACAGCAGGAGAAAAAATTACAAATACTGTGGTTTTAATTGAGCATCTTCCTTCACACCCACATTATTTGAACTCCTCCTCCTCAAGTCGCATTTAAGCAGTCTGAATTGCCAGAGCCTGGAGAGAAATAGCTACTCAACATCAGTTCCCCCATCTCCTTTAAGAAAGGATTTGACTCATAGGGTTTTTTTTGCTGCTTGTAATAAACAGCTAGCAGTGCACTGGGTATGAATAATGACACTTGGAAAAGGGTCTTGAGATCTGTGAGAACTCCAAGGGGAGCAGGCAAGCTTCAGAAATGATAGAAAGAAGTAAATTTCCCTACCATCTACAGAATTGGCTTTGGTATATTTTGTTGCTACACAAGCAGCCACTGAAAATTGCTGGGCTGAAATAAAAGCCACAGCAAAAGAAAGGGTGGATGGGTAAGAATTTTTTTTCTGAACTTTTAAGTCTTTCTCATCCCCCAAAATGAAGTATTGTCTATTGAAAGAATTTCCTCACTCTAGCGAAGTGTTTTGTGACCTTCCTTTGGAGACAGTAGCCAACTTGAATGTCTTCCAGTATTTTGTCTTTTGATAGCTTATATTAAATAAAATGTACAGGTAGTCCAATGTACACAGCTATAGCAAATAGGTCTTTTCATTTTCTCCTTCCCAGTGCCTTCCTTTGCTTTTGAGATTGGAATGGGAATGTGTGCCAGATGGAGATCTTAGGTGCACAGTTTTCTTCTTCATCTTTCCCTGTTCTTTGATTGCTTTGAGCTGTTTTCAAAGTTACCACTTAATCCTAAAAAAAACCTCATCTGAGATATTGCTGTATGGTTTTGCTGTTCTGAACGGATAACCATCAACATGGTATAACTTCTTTTTCACAATCCACTGCAATCTGGAAATTCCTCTCATAGACTTTAATAAAGTTTACATCCAGGTTTCTAATGATAGCAAATTCTGTATGTTTTGACATGTGCAGATTATGGCAGTGCTTACCTGATTAACGAATTTTCCAGTGTTGAGGACCACGTAAAGTGCTGAATATTCATCTGTTAGTAGTGTTTACATAATATGAAGCAATATAATCTAATAGGATCTGACCTGAAACCACAACTTCCTCTATTACATCACATATCTAAAACTGCAGCAAGTACTTAGAAGTCAGTGAGTGATTTCTGCTCTGGTAAAACACACTGAATATCCTTACTCAGTACAGTTAATGACTTAGGTGTATTAAATTGCCCTGAATACAATTTTTTTTTTTTTTTTTGCAAGCTCCCTTTTCTGTGTAGTTATTTAAAATGCCATCAAAGCCTTGTACCATGAAAGGATCAACTCAGATGACTTCAAAACCAGTAAACTTTGATTTAGATTTTAATTGAAATTTTAGTTCTTTCTCCTCCATTCACTGATACCAAATTATTTTGAATTAAAAAGGCTTTTTATAAAGACATAAAAAGTGAAGAGCTAAAGGATATATATACTCAAGATTTTTAAAGCATGTTTCAGCATGAAAACCAAGATAGCAAGCAACAGCCACCTATATCTCTATAGCTATCTGTTAGGCTGGTGACACAATGTATCCTGTTCATCCACAGCCCAAAGCCATGCTTCAAGGGCTGACTGCCAAAGGCAAACAGGTGGAGCATGAATGTTTTTCACATTCATAATTCTCTTGCAGTGCTACTGTCCCATGGCAGTTCTTCAGGAAGCACTAGCCTACTAGAGTGGTTCATATGACTTTTGCACTCTTCAGAGTGACTTCCATTGTTTTATATCCCCATTGAAAAGTGTTTAACTCCTGGCTAAATTGCTTTTCAGAGCTGGTGTTCACATGACCCAGGGTGCCTTCAGACTGCTTTCTGTAAATTCAGTGCAACAGAAGAAAAATATAGTATAAAATATGCCTATGCCTACCTTTATAACTCACCATCATTGTTAACTTCATTTTAAAGTCTTGCAGAGTTGTAGACTTCTGGAACTGTTCTGTGGTGAAGTTTTCTTTCCTTATTTAATTATGAAAAATTGGTTCTATTTCAGGTGCTTTAAAGAATATTTGCATTAATACGTCACCATAGGAGAATAATCTGATATTTGTAGAGTGCAAGAAATACGCACATTGAGGATAGGATCAGCATGCAGGCAACGATGTTAACAATCGATAAGAATAGATCAAGTTCAATGTGAAATAGAATAAAAAGAACAAAGGGATTCTTGTAAAATGATCAATAACATAGCAAGCTGTGATATATAAAAAATAGTCTAGAATGCTTACTTAGGTTAGATACCTAACTTTGAGATATCTACTGTAAGTTGCAATGACTCAGAAGGTTAGTAGCTGTAGAAATAACAATTTTTAGAAAATAAGCATTCATGAAGACTTTTTTTCTTGTTTCCTAGTGAAGACTAAAAAAAGACTGATTAGTCTTGTTGTAGTGCTGCACAGGTTAACTTATTTCATAGAAAGGCCAGAAAAATAATTAGTTCTGTAGAAGATGTCAGTATATATAGTAAGCTGTTGGTGGATGCATACCAAGGTAAAAAGAAAAAAAAAAAAAAAGAACGAGTTCAAGGATTTTCTTTGATACAGAAACAGCAGATATAATTTTTTCTTGTTATACAAACTGTGTATAATCTATTTTTCACTACTAATTATCCAGTTCTGATCACTTTTGAGGTAGGATTCTGAGCATGATAGAGCTATGCTTGCATCTTTGCAGTGACTTTGCTATAGCGTATTTTCATATGTTTGAATTTATACTGGCCCTTGTACAAGGCAATGTGTGTTGAAGCAATCTGACAACAGTACCATGCAACACCTGTGAAATTCCAATCACAGTACAGTCTTGCAGCATCTTAACGACTGTAATAAGTTTAGACTGGTTATCTACACCAACAACAGACCTCAACAGGCTCCAGAGTCAGAGGAATTCTGCTGGGCACACCCAATTGCTAGTGGCTGGCTACACACTGTCTGCACACTACTTGTAAGAAAATTTATAAAAGTGAGAGGGGTGCTTTGGCTTTGTGAGAGTATTGGACTCTGATTCTGGTTTCAGCAAGTTAAAGAAGCAAATGTCACAATTATGTTCAAAACACAGGAAAGAATAACTTAAAATAGAACTTAACAACAGGGGAGAAGCCAGGATGTTGTACTTCAGTTTCGAGCATATGATCAAAATAGCAAGTGTTTAATTAAAATAAAAGCAAACGTGAAAAGTTTCTCATAAGTTATTTCCCTCCTCTCTCTCTTTGTGCTTAGCTTCTGCCTTAAGGCTTATTCTTGAGTGGAAAATTCTAAACAAAAATGAAAGCTGTGCCCTCAGAGGGTTGTTTGCAGTTCATTCAACCATGGCAATCTGTAAAGTTCCAGCTGCAAGAGAGAAGGACCAATTAAAACAAAATACACATGTTGTGATTTAGCACAGACATGTACAGGAGCTATTGTTTTCATGGTATAAAGCCCCAGTTTTGCTGCAGTCACATCTGTTGTAAATTCAGACCCCTGTAGCTCTCTTTTTTATTAAGTCACACAGGCTTTTTTGAACATTTCAATAAAATATAACTAGAAGACAATCTTCATCTGTGTGAGAGGAGGCTAAGGGGAACAAACTTTTGTCAGTGTTTCTGATACTTGCTTTGGTGGGACACTTTCCATTCATTCATTTGAAAAGTAACGAGCTGACAAACAGATCAATTTAAAAATATAAAAGCACTTTTTTTGTGCATTATTCTTATGTATTTTGTTCTACTGGATAATTGAAGAGACATTTATATGATTACTGACTGCTTTTTTTGTGATTGTTCTTCCAGTAACCTGAGTACAAGTACTTCCAACAGTCCTGGCAACGATTATATTGAAGAACTTCACATTCATTTTTAAGCATCTGTTATTTTATACCTTGTAGAAGTCTTTAATTCCTTGTAGGTGATCATCTCACTTGCCTTTAAGGCATAGAAAATTGATAACTGGTTTAAACTAGGTAGCTATACTCCTTTTATTATAAATCAATGTTACTCCCAGAGGGAGTTACTCCCAGTGGCTATAAAGAGTACCTAAACATTTGGATGTCTATATTTAACGATGTAAAAGAAGGAGTTTAACTGTGTTTTCCTAACTTCCAGCAAACATCTAATTCCCGATCCCTTTTTCCTTTCTTCACTTTGTAATTGAAGAATCTTCCTGGTTCATGTTCAGTATTTTCTGTGTTACAATATTTGCAGTATTCACAGATAATGAGCCATGTCTATCAATCTCATACAGCAAGAATAAAATCATAAATTCTTCTCAGTAGGGTTATGTCTGGGCTCAGGCGATGAGCAAATATTTAGAGCTGACTGTTCCTATCACTAGTGCTATGCTGAAGCAGAGAGAGATGTTTCTAATGCCTTCTTTATTGCATAAAGAACTTAAAAGAGAATGGCGATGTCAGGCACCTCTCAGAGACCTACAAGAAGATGTAAGAGTTTGTGTGTACTTTTTAGCTACAGCTAGGACTAATACAAAGAGCTAAAGGTACATGCTATCTAACCTCTGAATGCAACACTATGTAGTGGTATTCCCTGCAGCTTCTTTCTTCATTAAGAAAAACAATGCTTATTCAATTATTCAATGACAATTTTTTTAAGGAATAATTATCTCTGCCAGCATTCCTCAATCTCTTGTTGGTGATTTTCAAGCAGAGATCTTCAGGAAGTGTAAGTTTTCTAAGGATAAGTGCCTGTGAAAAGAAGCAAGTTTTTAGTGATTGCTGCTTACTGGTAAATCTCTGCAATGACTACACAAAACAGCCCAGCTTGGTAGCTTCTGCTTCCTGGAGTTTTCATATCTTTCTGTGCAAGACTGCAGATCTGTTTCACATTGTGTGTCCCCACTGTCACTTTAACTTACTACCTCTTTTTTTCCTGGATCCTCAGCACGCATACTGTATGCATGCAAATTTATGCCTGTGATTCCTTCTGGAGTAACTCACTAGCTTCCTATAAAATTAAATTGTTAAGTTGTTGCTGATGTGAGAATCACAGTTTAGCGTACCACATCCCTTATTGATCCCACTGAAGACTCCACCTTTGCCAATTGTTTGCCTTTAGTCTCAGATTCATTTCTAACAAAGCTGCAATAAGTGAAAAATAGTTCCCTAAGGAAGAGACCCTCTATAGTTATTTTCTGAATAGTTCAATTCATAAAATGTCACTTATTATTTATTTTAATGAAATTAAGATCAGTTGTAAAGTTATGTAGGACCATGTCATGTAGGCTTATACTTAGGTGCAAATCCATATTAATACAAATTGCCCAAAAGAAACAAAGGAATCTGTTCAAGGAAGTGCATGTGATTTGTTTCTGTAGCATTCAGTCTTAATTGCTATATCCAAATGTAATCATATTTATTTAGCTAGAAAAAAACCAACATGATGATTTTCAGAGACTGAAGGCCTTGCAATTGCACATCATTTTTGGGTCTCATATATATGGACAGCAGTACAGCATTGTTTAGCTCCACTTCCAGTATCTGCAATTACACGTATAAAAACTCAGCTGTCAAACAAATTAAACTAAGCCTTGCTGCATAAAGCATGTTATTTAATCTTCACAATCTGTTTGCCATCCATTGTGATACAACTACATTAATGCATTAAAATACGTTATTTTGTTTTATGGCTTGCATACAAATCAATACAGCAAGTGAGCGAATATTAAATAACATAAGCCCTAATTAGAGAGCAATGAGACACTGATGGCTGCTTTATCTTGAAAGTTATTTTTTAAATTATTATCTGAAGTCATACACTCTTTCATATTCAAATAGATTATTCATCTCCTTGCATTATTAAAATACTACTGCTTATGTTAACAGCCTGGGCTAAGGGTAAATGTGTCTGCAATAGGAACAGGAAGTTGTGCAGTCTTTTAGTAAGCTTGTTAAAGTTTATCTAACAAATATTATTTCATCCTATCTTATGTTTTCTCTAACAGTATAGCACAGACCTTTTTTGTATTTGAAGAGAATTAGAGCAATAAATTACTGGTGCAATGACAGGTCACTCATTACTGCTTGTAAATTTTTCAAGAATATTGAGATAAAATCAGTTTAAAAAATTTCACCATACAAACTGTGTTATACATTTTTCTTGTTTCAAAGGGAAAGTTAAAAGAGCTGGTCACTTCTTAAATATCCTACTACTCCAGATGTGTTAGCTAAGAAATATAAATGTCTCAGGGATTTACTTCCAAGGTAGAAACTTTCTTTTCAAACTGTTTAACAAAAGTGTTTAAGCATGTGCTAATCTTTTTAGCCTTTTGATTTGAGTGAAACTGTTCTGTTGATAACAAATGTATATCTGTTTTCCTAAATTTTTCAGGTACTTCTGACCCTTCTGCCACTTGAACTAATGTCTAAAAAGTGCCAGATGAAAATGAACTTTAGCTCTGTTAAAAACTAGTAAAGTCAAATTAAGGTAACATGGCACGTGGGATCCTCAATGCTATAGTTATGTTCTTCACTGGGCTGAACAAACATTAGGAGCTATGATGAATGGAGCAGTCTGTCAGTCTTTAGGGGTTTCGGACTTAAGATATGACAACATAAATTAGTTCTATAGTTCAAGTACTTCTCTGCCACCTTCAGAAATAGAAATGTGAGGGAGAATATAAATGAAACTGACCCTGTATTTTTTGAATCTGAACACTGACACAGTCCTGAAATACTAATGCTTTGATACTGTCCTGGAAATCCCTTAGTCTCTATTATTTTCTGTATAAAATAATCTTGAGACTGAAGTCAGGTATGTAGGAAAATAGATTACTTCAAATTTAACCCATTCTGGCAGTGCCATTGTCATGAGGTTTTACCGTCATTTTCTTATGCTTTTACAAGCTCAGTGCCTCCTTCCTACATGGCTGCCAGAGGTCATATTAACTTCTTGAGGGAATCTTTATGAAGCCAGTGAAATTATATTAGGAGTCTTGTCTATTCTACTACTCTTGATTTCCATGCCAGTTCATCTCCATGCCAGGTTCCTTAAAAAGAGCACAGTCCTTCCTTTTCCATGATTTTAAAATGTAGATGAAGTTTTTCATCAGGAAAGACCATCTTCTTAGTGGTGTAAAGGCTACAGAACATATATCAATAGTTTTACTGGTATTCCTGTTCTTTTTCAAGTTACAATAGCAAAGAATTATTTTTACAAAAAACACCCTCTAGTCTCTCTTGATTTACAGTGATAAACTGACATACTATACATCTTCCAGAGTAAACTGCAGTCTTTCCTTAGGTTATAATTTTCTTGTCTCCTGTGAGAACTGGAGGTTTCCTTTAATTTACTTTTTTCAATGTTCAATCACATTTTCCTTACACATTAATTCTAGTTCTGCCTATATATGTATGCTAGGGTTGAGCTGAATACAAAGACAATTAGTATTATAATACACCTTCAATTAGCAAAATTATGATAACTAAAGTTCTGAAGCCAGTTCCCTTCTGAATTTTATACCTATTTTTATTAAACAGTGTCTCAAAATATTGTTCACTCTTAATGAAGTTGTGATGTCAATCATGAACATCTCAAATGGCATCAGAATTTCTCCCATGCTAAACATGTAGAAGAGTATTATAATGTTTTATTTCATCTACCACAATCTTGCTTACAGAAAAGTTGACATTTGTAGTTAATATATCTTTTACTACTTCTTTTGTCAAATTAGATGTAAAGCAAACACATATTAACTGATCCTGTGATAAAAAAAACAAAAATAATCTATAGATGTAAAAGGGAGAGAGAAAGTTACAATAATTTGATCTTTTTTCTTGCACCTAAGTTCAATAGATTCCCAATTTTTATTTTCTTTTAATGCAATGTCTATATAACTGAAAGTGGAGATAGGGGGACAGAAATCATAGAATCATAGAATGTTCAGGGCTGGAAGGGACCTTGAAAGATCATCTGGTCCAACCCCACCTGCCAGAGCAGGATCACCTACACTAGGTCGCACAGGAATGCATCCAGGAGGGTCTTGAACATCTCCTGAGCGGGAGACTCCACTACCCCCCTGGGCCGCCTGTTCCAGTGTTCCATCACCCTCACTGTGAAAAAATTTCTCCTTATATTTCTGTGAAACTTCCTGTGCCTCAGCTTCCACCCATTACCCCTCGTCCTATCATCAGGCATTTCCAAGAAGAGCCGAGATGAGAAAGACTGAGATGAGGAGGAAGAAGAAAGAAAGAGGGATGGAGTGGGAAAAGAGAAGGAGGGAGAGATAGAGAAAAGTATTTGAATCTGGGGAGGGTGAGAAAGAGAAAGGGTGAAAGAGGAAAGAAAGAAAGAAAGAAAGAAAGAAAGAAAGAAAGAAAGAAAGAAAGAAAGAAAGAAAGAAAGAAAGAAAGAAAGAAAGAAAGAAAGAAAGAGCAGAAGAAAGAGAGAAAGGAGACAGAAAAGGAAGAAAGAAAGATAAATAGTTCTGAGTAATGCTTGCAGTGTTGCACAGAGAAAGTCCTTGAAGATCGATGTTTTTGTAACAGTTTACCTCTGCAGCTTTGATTACAATTAGTTTAATGCCTTTGGTTTCCATGGAAAGGTTTTGGTAGTCACAGGGGCTATAGGTGTGGCTTCTGTGAGAAGTTGATAGAAAGCTTCCTCTATGCCCATGAGAGCCAATGCCAGTCAGCTCAAAGGCAGACTTCCACTGGCCAAGGCTGAGTCCATCAGTGATGGTGGTAGTGCTCTGTGATAATATATTTAATAAGGGGAAATAAAATCCTGTAGAACAGCAGCCAGAGAGAAGAGTGAGAATATGTGAAAGAAACACCAAGGTCAGTGAAGAAGGAGGGGGATGAGGTGCTCCAGGCACTGGAATAGGAATTTCCTGCAGCCCGTGTTGAAGACCATGGTGAGACAGGTTGTCCCTCTGCCAGCCTATGGAGGTTAACAGTGGAGAAGATATCTACCTGCAGGCCATAGAGGACCTCATGATAGAGCAGTTGGATGCTTGAGGGAGGCTATGACCCCCTGGGAAGTAAAACTAAGCCCAGGAAGAAGGGAGGGGTGAGGGGGAAGATATTTTAAGATTATGTTTGGGGTTTTTTATATTTTTCATTACCCTACACCGATTTGATTGCAAATAAACTAGTTTCTCAAAGCTGAATCCATTTTGCCCATGATAGTGGTTGGTGAATGATCCTGTCCTTATCTTGACACATGAGTCTTTCATTATATATTCTCTCATGTGTTCATCTGAGGAGGGAGAGTGATAGATGAGCTTTGATGTCCAGCCAAGGTCAACACACCACATTTATTTTCTCTGGAAAAACAATAGTTTGACATATCTGTTAGTCACTGGTTGAAGAGATGTAACCAAAAAGAATGAAGATCAGTTCTGGGATCTGGCCATTGCTCTCATTTAGGTTTTCTTCAGTGTTTCCATGACTTATAGGAAGGGAAAAGAGGCTGTCATTTAAATATAATTTAGTTTATGAAACAAAAATGAAACCAAGAGAATACTGCAAGAAATTAGTGTGTGACAGTGTTCATAGAAAGATGAAAAATTTTATTTGACTGTCTATTACAGGATCTTTTATTTTTCACCTTACCTTCCATAATGCTAGATATGTCTGAAAGCTTTTATTCCCTCTTTCACATTATAATATAATATATTCTGATCTGACAAGGACTGATAGCCACTATAAAATGTCCCAAGCCTCTGCTTACTGTTTCTATTGGCATATAATTTCATTTGAAATAAAAGGAGTTGTCGGAAATGACCATTTCCCATGTGCTTTGATTGCATTACACCAGGAAGCCAGCATTCTATTTATTCTATTAATTAAAGAACACTTCCTTCCACCATGCCACTATGTTTTAGGAAAATATGTCAGAAGACTTTTTTTTTTTTCATGGGGGAAGGTAAATCATCATCTCAGAAAACAAGTGATCTATGACATTTCTGTGATATCTATATGTACAAAATTACTATGAAAATATATCAAACTTATTTCATGAGATGGAATTTACATAGTAGTTAATGCTAAGAAAAATGCTAAAAATTAGCTAAAACTAATGTTTCTTTTTGGAATAACCCATTCCTTACAGGCTATATGTTTTTCTGATCCACTCTGGAGTCTAAGCATTAATCTTTTATCTACCAAATGACTGAAAATAGAATATGACATAGCATAGTCTAGTAAAAATGAGCTGTCTTGCCTTATGCCTTGTTACTTGCTTTCTAAACTAATTCCTGGACGAAATGAGAAGTGAATGCTGACAGATGCAGAGTCCCAACACCATACCCTCCTTATCTATAGAGCATTGCTTTGTTTCACTTAAGAAAGGAGAGCACTGTGCAGCGGCAGCACTGACACTGTCTTCAGGGTTGTCACATTGACTCTGTATCACCCAAGTGACTGTGAGTCTTAGTGTGCTGCCGTCTACCTGGCTACCACTAACAGATACCACAGTTAACAGATAACAGTCAACTTATCAGAGAATGTAAGGTTACAAGAAAGCAAACTAAAAAAACTGTTGTTAGTAATTCAAGAACACTTTTTTTTTTTTTTTTCCCTATCCAAACAGCTTCAGAACTGTTTCTGAGGAGACTTTTTCATCTAGCAAGAAATGTCATCAGTGCTGAAGAGAAAAACAAACATAATTACTATTGGACTATTCTATAGTTGTATGTGAGGTACATTATTGAGCTATATAAGACAGATAATACAGACAAACTGGCAGAGGACTGAATATTTAACCATGAATAAGAGATCTGTGTAAGGTGAATTTGTCACTACCTGCTTTCCCTCATTATTTCAATTTACCCACATGTGCCCTTACCTCACAACCTGTCATAAAGTTGGATAAATAACAGCAGAGAGCTGTTATATAGCCACCAATACTAGAATAAATGAAGATAGCCCAGTGTGGAAAATCTGTATATTATAGTATATAGTATATAATAGACTAGAGTTGTATTAAAGTATATCGTATTAGACAAAGACTTATATACAAAATTTTAAAATTTATAGAACAGTAATAAATATAATCTGAGACAATATGCCTTGTTTCCTTAGAAGATATAACTGGAAGGTTATAAATGTATGCAATAAGCTGTCACATGGCAAGGCTCTGTATTCATCTAGTGAATTCACCACATGAAAAGAAATAAAAGTTGGTTTGTATTTTCTTTCCAACAAAATGAAAGACAAACATACTATCTCAAAGTGTTGTGAGGTCTGTCTTCCTCCTACATTAGTAGGAGGCTTTTGAGTATCCATATAATAAAGATTTCAAATAGCCTGACAAGTCTTTGTTCTGCTGAAAGTCAGCATATGGTCCTGGATTTGATCCCTGAGGTCACTCACTGAGGAACAGAGCTCGTCTTAGATTACACACTGCTGATATGAGTCCCACTCCAAGCAACTCAGAGATTTGGGGTCTTGTCCAGTCTAGGTATCTTGGCCCACACAAAAGATCAGCAAATGGCACTAAGAGGTGAGTTATTCACCTGAATTTAAGCACCTGAAAGTTACGAGTTTGAACATTTAGTCTAGTCTTTTATTATCAATAAGAAGAAATAGATGCCACTTAATGTAGGCATCTCACAGTCACTAAGGAATGCCTTGCTAGTAGAAGAATTCTACTTATGTTTCATATTATGGAGCTGAGAACAGACCAGAGAATAGTAATTTTTGAGTAAAATTAAATTATACAGCTTTTTTTATTCAAGAGTTCAGATCAGATTGTCAGATCAATCTCTTCTGCCTTCAAAATACATGCATCTGTTAATTTTAATTTTCTTTCATACAGTGTGTAGCTGCAGGACAGCATAAATTAGCCTCCTTCTTTGGATCTTACCTTGCAGTGGTAAGGTATTTTCATTGCCCTGTCAGCTTCATATTATAAATACGTTGTCAATTATAAATTTTATAGATCTTCTTCAGTTTATGTGTATCATGAGCTCCAGTCAGTTTGATCAGAAGCCTAACATTCACTGACTCAAAAAAAAAAAAATTGAAGTGGTAACTTGTAATGCACATTCTAGTTGATAGTATCTGACAGACCCGCCAAAGTAGATTTTGGGGGATTTCTTTGTTACTCTATATCTAGTTTCTGTTCTTGTAATTATTTTCAGTTCTTTCATGTAATTATTGTGTTTGTTGAGTGTTTTATAAAACTGTTATGTTTGGGGAGAAACATAGTTACTGGTCACAGAGAAACTCCAAACTTGTGGTATGGCCCAAAAAGCTCATTTTAAGAGTTCTTACTCCATTGGAAAGGTGCTTCTAAATTCTTATGCTCCCTTTTCCTATGGTAATAGAGTCTGCTTGTCCCTAGAGCATCTTTGGGTTTTGTCAGCAGCATAACCTTAGCTGTTCAAATCCATCATCTTTAATTGTTGCTGCTTTGACCTGCAATATGAGATCCATATGCTGTTCTCAGTTTGTGATTGCTGAACTCTACTCACTGCCTATATGTGGCAGTTGGCCTGAGCAAAACGTTGTTATTAGACAGAACTCAGAGTGCGAACAACTGTGTTCTCTTTATAAAACCTTTCTCTATAAACTCTGTCTTACAACTAATAAAGGATATCCCTTTATCAATTAGAGAAAATAACACAAGCTCACAGACAAAAAAGAGTTCTGCTTCAAAACTTGCCATTCTTCCTCAGTAACCCTTGTCCATTTAACAAGCCTTTTAACTGTCACAAAACTGTATGAGTTATATTCTATATTTCAAGTCAGGCAATGTGTGGAACAGTAGTATTATATAATTTAATAGTGTGCTTGCTCTGTTTGTTCTATGTGCAGCTTAAACTATCTTTCAAGAATAAACAACAAATAGTCAAGTACCTCACTTTTGTGGTGCTCAACCTGAAATACTTGAGCAGGGCCAGTGTGGGCCATAAACTGATGACCATTGATGTCCTATGACCTGTTTGATTTGATATCAGGAAAATAAATACTGTAGCCTCAAATGCCATTAAACACACCAAAAAATAAGCATATACGTTAAATGAATCGATTTCAATCAATTTCAGAATTTTGACTGCCTTTTGAAAACTGTGGAGTAGTGGAATATGTGATAGCAAACTGACAGTAAATGTACACTTAAAAATGCACTTAATTTTTCAGAGTGTTTTTTTTTTAATAGATTTTTTTTTTTTTTTCATATCCACCCACAATCCTCACTAATTTGATAACAAAGAAGTAAGAAGATGTAAATAATTCCAATCCAAGGGTTACACCAGGTTATGGAATGATGTGTCATTCCATATACTGTTAAAGACAATATGACATAACCCATTCTGGAATTAAATAATTCAATAAAAACCCTTCAGTATTTATCCTTGCAGGAATTGGATATATTTGGGGATTTAATGCTTAACCAAAAAGTGAGGGACTTGCCTCAGTAGACCTGAATAGATGGTTGGTAGCTATAAACTCTTAATTAGCAAAATAACAGAAAACATTCATAAAGAGAGGTGATGAAAATTACAATAGACTGGGCATCAGAACTTGGGCCATAATTCTCAGTCCAACATGGATGCTTCAAAGGCTGTTGACCCAGTTGCTACATTTACAGCATCAGGTAGACATGGATTAACTGGGAGAAATTAAGGGGGATAAAGGCAGGAGAGACATACATTCTACAAAATAATATTGAAAATATTTTCCTCAGAAGATCCCGAAAACTGAAAAATTGAATAGAGAAACTAGCTAACAAGTTTAGAGGAGAGAAGTTATTAAAATGGAAGCATTGGTTGCATACTTGTAAGGAAACAAAGGTAATGATGACAAAGAATCAGTAATAGCTTTGTGAAGAGAAGTCTTTCTGTCTTTCTGATTTGTACTCTATGAGTCACTAAAAAAATTTCTACTCATGCAAAAAGTTGTTATAATGATGGTTAACTTTTCTTTCAAGAGGAGAAACAGATCTGGTGGCAGTGGGTAAATAGTTTTTAAAGATAAATGAATAAACTTACAAGCTATATATGTCCTACTAAAACTTAGTGAAGCAGGAAATATATATATAGGACAAAAATAAGAGACAGAAGGCAAATACCAGGTGAATGAAGCAGATGTGTAGAAGATACAGATCCTCTGAGCCTTTCAGTCCTTTTGAGATGTACAGACTTGTCTTCAAAGCAGTCCAAGGTTTCCAAAGTCTATGCAATACACTGAAACCATTTTGGTTAATATGCATGTCCTGTGTTTTCTGGCGTTTTTTTTTTTTGTACAGCTAGGTCTGCCTATTGGAAGAAACAACTGGGTTTCACAGGTATCACAGGGTGTCAGGGGTTAGAAGGGACCTTGGAGATCTTTGAGTCCAACCCCCATGTCAGAGCAGGATCATATAATCCAGCACAGGTTTTAAGTGTCCCAGTTCAAGCCAGGATCACTTTCATGCACTCAGCATAAAATGTTTAGCAGTTCCATGAGATATATTTTGGAAAATGATGAAAAATTCTTAAAACTCAAGTAATATGAGCAAAAGTGAACAAATGGGAATTTGTATGAGGCACTGAAAGAGGACTTATCAAAAAAAAAAAAAAAGAAACTTTAGTTTGATATAAAGAGAAACTCATATTACAATGACACAGTAACAGCATCAGTGGTGACATCAGCACCTCCATGTTCTGCAGCCCAGAAAGGGGAAAGTATATGTGTGTCTGTGTGAGAAAGATACCAGATAAGAGAAGGCTATGGGAACAGCTGCAGCAAAATGTTTGACTGTATAGACAGAAAACAAAGATCAGCTATTATTATTATCATTTCTGGCTACTATAGACCAGAAGCACAGTATCTAGGTACAGCAAATTCAAAGAGATGAAAGGAGTTGAAGATTTTCTCAACTTATAGACCTGTCTGACAAAGAAATCAATGCTGTCAAAGGTGAAAATAGGAAGCCTTCTGTAGCATTTGGCAAATGTTGTTTTTGTAAAAGCCTGGTAATTCATGATTCATGTTTCTCTCCTTCTTTAACCATAACCGATGATAAGGAACTTAAAAAGGTTTTCTTTAGATCTGCCTGGTTTAATATTCTTCTTTTCTTTCATTCTTACATTTGTGGGGAATAAGCAATACTTCAAAATGCTTTGCATCTTTTTATCAATGCATTCTTCATTCCTGTCATGCCTTTAGGAGTGTCTTTAATCTCACTAGTCTCACATGCATATTGAAAACATTTTATATGCAATCCTGATGCACTGATCATGTTTCTCTGAACAGTTGCTGACATTTAGATAGCTCTGTTCTACCCACTGCCTGTTAAATTTGATTTTTTTTGCTGGCTCAGTGACACCAATTTTAATTATATTTTTATAAAGTTCATCTGTATATTGTTACCCTAATGTGTACCTTCCAATTTATGAAAAAACATAAGTCTATCAGACAAATGGCAACTTGACTAGGATGCTAAGAACTAGCTGCCTTTGCCAGAATAGATTTACAGTATGGAGAAGGGGGTGACATCCTCCACTGGATTTGATTTGAATTCTATTATCCCTTTTACAATTAGAAATATTTCCTTCTTTTCCCTCAATCCCCAAAAAAACCCCAAAGCAACCAACCATCCCTCTGTAATTCATAAGAAGAGCAGAAGTTAAACAGAAAATCAAGGCTCCATGTTATTTCCCTGTATGTGGAAGGGACTAAAAAAGAATATTTGCTTTACAAAGAATATTTGCATTTTATATGCGTAGAGTATGGCTTGGGTTCTCTATGCCTACATAGTAACATTAAATTGAATTAAATCTTGATTCTTTTCTTTTTTTGTCTTCATCCACCCCTTTTTTTTTGCTTGACTACTAATCAATACCTTAAAAGTACTGTAGAAAACAAAAAGGCTTTATTGTAACAAGCTTAACCTCTGCATGTTTTCATGTTCTAGATGTAAACATGCTTCTGACCCCTTTAGTTACTTGTAAATATTCACGGTATAACTACTTGCTTGGGACAAAGTCTAAAGTTATAGTAGCAAGTTTTTAACAGTAGTAATTTCAGAACTATCCTCTTAGATTTAACCTATACTTTTTATTTTCTACTCTATCATTAACACTGTTTATATAAAATTTAAAACATATGCCAATATGTCATTTCCTTCCCATTGAGGTTTACCTGCTTCCATTCCCATCATCAAAATTAATTTAAAATCAGAATTAAAAAGGCCTGCTTATACAAAGTAATTATATATGACCAAAAATAAAGGAAAGATGGAAATATACCTTGCTTCTCTGACTGGTTCTGTGATGATTTACACACAATGAGAATGCGATTCACATGTTTAAAAGTCCACTGTGGATTAAAAAGAGACAATGAACTTCTCTACTGAGAAGATTTTTATAATAGCCTTTGTCTCACAATGATGTTTCACTTGAAAAACTTTGATAACCAGGACTTTCTTCCAAACCTAACCCTTTCTTCAAGCTTACATGGTATTTTAGAAGTTTTGCATGGATTCTGCCTCTGAAAAGGGCAAGGGGGGAAATAGACTATACAATTGGAGGCCGACTTGTCATTACTGACCTTTTCAGGGAAGAAGAGAAGGAAACAATATAACGACAGAGCTGTTTCTTTCCATAAAATACCCTATGTCTGGAAACCAACATCAAGACTGGCTAAGACTGTGGTGTGTCTGCGCTGGGTTGATGGTAATGTTGCGGGTCCGTACTTATCAGCTTTCTTGGAAATTCTAACTGAAGAGCTAAACACTAATCAGTCCATTAAATACAAAGTTAATATATGGATTTCTGTTGGTGTTTATTTTTTTTTATCCCTTCCATTGGTTTATGGTGTTTCATTTACACAGTACAGGATTAGCATCTTAACTGTAGCCTGGTCCAGTCCATGTTCATATCTCAGTTATTTTCCCACTGACTTGAGGATAGCAGATGGAAAAAAAGAAAGACAATTTGAAAAACAGACAAACAAGGGAAACCACACACTGTGAATCCTACCACAGCGGCCCTTTTTAGTTTGAGTTGTTAGCCATTTCACATTTGATGCAAACAGTGGTTACTATTGCAGTAATGAAAGCCATACTAAGAACACATATAGAAAGTATTTAACTGTTTGTGGAATAATTACTGGAGTGACTTGGAAATTAAATTTCTATTAAAGGTGCATCATTGTTCACACATTAAGGAATGATAGAATGTGGAAGAAGCTTCCTGGACAGACTGCAGCTGGTATGCAAGGAATCCATTCCATGGCGGTTCCCTGAACAGCATTGCCTGCAAAACAGCATGGTGGGTGGAGCAGAGTGAAGGCTCTGTGGCCAGGTTCTGTGAATCACTGCAGAGGTGGAAACTTTATGGTATTATGGAACTGATAACCTACATATTTGCCACCTTGGATCAGCAGTCTGTCTTTTTTTTTGACAAAATGCTGTCCTTTGTGCAAGCCTTGGTCATTATAATCTCATTATAATATCATCTCATTATAATACCAACACACACCTCCATCCCAAGGGCTACCTGCCTCCAAAGTGCAACCAACCCTCACTGAGCTTGCACCCTGATTTTTTTTTAATCTGTACCTTTAAAAGCAAAGCAAGAGAATTTTATACCAATCACAATAAAGGCATGTATGATTACAGTCACTCAAGATCCACACTGAATGTGAAAAAACAGTATAAAAATGCCTTAAGGAAGGGGGAATGTTAGAGAAGATCCCGTTGCAAACAAGTCAGGGAAGATTTCTTTGCAGAGTACCTCTGGCTCCTGGGATTAGTTGGCAGGCTGAACCTCTCTTCCCTTCCTCTTCCCCCATCCCCATGGGGACACCTTTGTGTAAGATCCAGACTATACCAAGTGCTTATTCGAAGAAACTTAGAAATGCCTATACAGAGAGTCATTTTCTGATTTCATGCACTGTATATTTCATAATCTTGATACTTGCAAGTGCTTTTGCAGACAGTGTATAAACAAGCTGTAAAAATTTCTTACTGGGCTCTGCTGAACTCTCTAAGTCTGCTCATGTGAGTCCATGGAACACAACTGAGCGAAAGTGCAGTGCACTATTAGTGTATCCGTAATTGTGATAGTTCGATAAATTGAACACAACCAGACTAATCCTGCAGCCCCTCTGATATCTGTGGACAAGATAGAATGTGAGGGGGTTTAATCTCTTCCAAATTACTTTACACGTTAATTTGACACTATTTTAGAAAGTAGTTACTGTTCCAAGGCAATAAATACATGTTGAACAATGCTGAAAGAAGTAGTAGGAAGTAATGAAGAAATTTGAAAGAGATTTCCAAGTAATACATTTGTTCTCATTCAAAGGATTGGTCGGCTAAGGGCATGATGGGTTGGAAGGAGGCATGGGACCAAAAGGAAGTGATGATATGTGTGATTAACAGCAAAGAAAAGCAAAGACTGAATAGCATAGGTGTTATGTGATCTGTCATGTGCATGGGGGATATTGTTATACTGTAACCACTGTGACTACATAGAGCTCTCCATATGTGATACAGATGTACCTAAATTCATCTTGAAACAGCTAGGTCAGGAAATGCTTATATGTAGTAATATTGGCATATACATGCAGGAAAACAATATGGTGAGTTTGGAAAATCCAGAAGAAAACTAGCTGCATCAAATATAAACATAAATTTGATCTTCAGAAGCGACAAGTAAGGTAAGAGTATATTCTGAAGTGTTTGACTCCTACAGAGTGAAGATAACAGAAACATAATGTACATATATTAATACTAAATAAAATGAGGTGATAGTTTATGTTCTGGAATTTCTCTTTCGTGACCTAGTCACTAAGCTAAAGTTAGATTCTTAAGTTTACTTCTGTTTAAAATATAGCATCTGTCTGACACTATTTCTATGATTGATTTAAGGCATTTAAATTAGAATAAAACTTAATCAAAAATATAGAGAGATTCTTGAAGAGAAATAGACACTGAGGTGAAAATGGGTGCCACAGATCTATTGTTCTTCTGTGCCTGTCGATGCCAGTATGAATTTTCCAGTCATCTCCAAACTCACAGAGCCAATTCATGTCATATTCACTTCTCTGCATGGATTAAAGAAACACACAAGACAAAACAGTGGTGGTGTGTATCAGGCTTTCATGGACAATGCTTTGTGTTCTGTCTGCTCACAGGAAGTCATGGTTATCTTTAGGCAATGTATCCATAGTCGTGCTGATCTTGTTGAGCCTAATGAACATCACTCAAAGATTGTTTTGGCATAAGACACTGTATAACTTGATACTGTTGCTAGAAAAAAAAAAATCATTTTAATTACAGTTTCTTTCTGAACTCGGGAAAAATAAAACTAAGGGAGAGAAGGACTGAGTGTTTATTCACAGTGATTTCATCTTCAAGAGGTCATTACAAGGCCTGAAAGGAGAACAAAAATTCTAAGCTAGAACACTTGATGCTTAACATTTCTGGTAAAACTGCATCAAGTAAGTAAGCTTAAACCTCCACAATTAACTAACATGTGAGATGTGAAACGGATGGTACTGTGAGATAGTGTAAAATTATTCCTATTTTGTAAAAATCAATACACTTACTAACATAATTGAGAATAAATTGGCTGAGAAGGGTAGACTTACTGAGATGTTCTTCCATGTCTGTAACATCGGGGGTGCCTAAAGGCAGAAGCTGTAAAGAACAGTCTGCTGCTGAAGACTGGTGTGTGATACATCACTTAGAAATATATGTGGGTTGGAGTCTACTATGATCGCATTTACATTTACATCTGCTGACACCTGTCCTGTGTGACATGAGTGGCAGAATCAAGGCAAAGAGAGCAGCTCTGCTGGCATCTCTGAGCTAGCTTTAATGCATGGGATCTAGACACACTGGAAATTTAACAGGTGCTACTATGCATTCAGCATTGATGTAAGCTATTTAGAAATATAAAATATAAATGAATTTGGAGAAAAGCTTACTTCCACAAAGATATTGAAAACAATATGAATAAACCCTAAGAAATCAGAAATCATTAAGTAATTCAAATGCAAAAGATACTATTTTATAAAATCTTTTAAGTTTTTAAGACAGTTATAAGTCTGCTTATAACTTTTGAAAGTCTGAAACTTTCAATATTGTATTGAAACACTGATGAAATATTGCTTTGAAACAATTCTCTGATGAAAACCCAAGTCAAGAACTATCTGATGAGGGTCTATCCAGAGTTCTATGGTTTAGATATAACTGACTCCAACAGGCACTAGTGGAATCAATACAGCAATTGGGTGTTTGCCTTTATGAAAAGCTTTGATTACATTCTTTTATCACTTGGATTTATTTTGCAGGCAGGACTTGTCACATTCAGATATGTTATACCAAAAAGTATTTTTACCACAAGAAAATCCCCTGTGCCAGTCACTGTGCAGCTACTTTGATGTGGCTTAAACATTGATATTTGAAAAACAAACTCAGTTACCATACATTGTTCTCCCAAAAAGAGATATGGTGCACTTATGACTCCATAAATTGAAAGGGACACTGTCTATCTGAGGCATAGCAGTAAATGTCAGATGTTGCTATTAAACAAAGGTTGCCCTTTATAAATCTTATAAGATGATGAAGAAATAAAGATGGCTACAGGCAAACTGTGAGATAATTATTTAAAAGTAATTTTAGTCTTTATCCATTAAATTAGTATTCAAATCAGCCTTCTCCATTGTATCATGACTTCTGTTATTGGGATCTTTAGATTAAACAGTTTTAGGATGTCATATGCTGACTTTGTCCATGTACTTCTAAAATGTAACAAGTAGGAGAGATCTGGGAGGTTTTCAGGTATCAATTTATCCCATTGTTTGCAAAGTTCAGTAACAGGGGCCAAAATCAGAATTTACTGCTAGGTCTATGTATGCAGATCACCCACTCAAGAAGGCCAAGGCTTGACATGGTGTATCTGTTCTCCAGGGCATGAGGTTTGACTGCAGATTGTGTTCTTTGTATGATGGCACTTGATTAGTGGTAAGCCACTGCTGGGTACAGAAATTCTTTGTGATGTTTTTTCCTGAGCCCATTGTTAAACTGAAGCAATATAATGAAAGCTGAAGTGTGTTGCTTGGAGTACCAATCCAGGCATTTTAAAACACAATCAGAATGGATTTTTGAATATGCACAGAAGATGTGCTTGTAATATTATTCACATATTGAGTCTCGATCAACTTAAAGAGTTCTCCTGGTTTGAGTGAAAACAGAACTAATTCTGTTCAGTGATTTTACTTTTTAGTTTAGTACTTCTAACTAACTGCACTGGCTGAAGTTAGCAGCCTGTTTTCACAGGCAATGTCTGCTGCTGATGGTGATAATACCCAATGTTTAGAGCTACTACCAAGGGTTGGTGTGCAGACCAAGGCCACTGCTGGATCTTGTGTACCACATTGGGGGGTGCAGAAAAGTGAAAGGCCACACCTGAAGGGAGGATCGGACAGGGCAGGTGACCCCAAACTGANATACTGGTTTTGTATATATTTGTACATATTCTATTTTATTATTATTCTCATTAAAGCTGTTCTAGTTTCCTTTTCTAATCACTCAGTCTCTCTCCCTTATTACTTTTCCCGTTTGGGGAGGGATTGGGGTTAACAGAGAGCATCTGTTAAACCCTGACAAGAGTTTATGGTTCCTCATGGACCCATAGGCACAGCACTATCTAGCACATGCATATTTAAGGCATGTATCATCTTTGACTTTGTGTATATGAAGTGTAACACATCAAAATATTATTATTTTAACAGGACTAGAAGCTTGCCATTTCTGCCAGGATTAGTATTAGCACTACTGCTAATGCTACTGTTAATAGGCACAAAATTATCTAGAAAACTAATAGTGAAGTAAACTTTTAGGGGATAAAACTGGAGGAAACAAACGTGTAGTCTATTCTTTGTCTCCATCCACAGTGATCCAGATAGTATAATGAGCATTTTCTAATTTTTTTCCCGATTTCAGTATACATCTAGAAATAACTTTTTTCCTCTAATATATGTATAATATATGTACTAATATAAAGCTAAATAATGTCACCAAGTCTCTGAGATACATTTATCTTTTTTAGCTGTTCTTGAGTAGACTCCTCAGCCTTCAACTTGACACATTTTAGAACGTCTACCATTGTTGCTTAAGAAAAGTGAAACTTTATAACTAAATTCAAACTAATTTTAGAATATTATTTTAATTTCATTTAATTAGCTATTTTAGTACAAAACTTGTCAAAAGAATTAGAATTATTATTGCAGGGAAAATTTAGAAATAGTACCAAAAATAGCACCACATACACTTTGTTTCATGTTTTCTCTGATTTACAGCATTTAATCCATACATAATCAGGATGTCTGATATTTCTGGGACAAGGTTTTATAAGTTTAGATTCACATATTCAATGCAAATTCTCTAAACCAAAAGTTATATTTGCATTTCACAACAAATGGTAAGATATGTAAATGAGAGTGATATGACCAAATACTCATATTCTTCCATTTATAATTAAAATGTATGGAAAAAAACAATCTGTAACATGACAGGAAATTGTAGTTTCATTCAAACTGTCTAAAGTACAAGAAGATAATTAGATGAGTCTCTTTCCTTAGTTTCCTATTCAGGACTACTAATAAAGGATTAGATAGATACTGATATTATATTTGATATATTTATATGATATTGGTACTAATATTTAAATGTATGATTAATTATCTGATATGAAGACAAGGATGTTGTTGACATTCTAGTAATATGTCCATTATGATTGATTAATGCCAGTAACACAAATGTGATATCTCTTTCTATAGAAAATCTTTAAAACGTTCTTTTGTACTTATGCCATGTAAAATTTGAAGCTTGTTTTAAGAATTGAACTGCAGTATCAGACAAGGACTTTTAAAAAGTATTATAAATAAAAACAGGCTAAAAATACGTAAAATAAAAATATTTTCAGTTAACCTTAGATGATTGCTGGCTGTGACCTTGGGAAAGACTGAACTTCCTTATACCAGTTGTCACTAAGCTTAACTTGTGAGTAAATGGGATACAAAGGTTTGCTGACATTATTCAGTGTGATAAATATGACAAGTCCTGTGTGCCCCCCCCCCTTCCCCAATTTTTGCTATTGACTGTTTCTGAAACACATAATTTTTTTACACCAAAGACTGTTTTTCTTCTCAGACTATCAAATCCATGTGCATAAGTTTTAAGGCTGGGAATACAGCCAGACTTCTGGCAGATCATCCAATGTTGTTCAATATGAAATTGCCATAGCAAATAGCACGGCCTCAAGTCTTTAATTCTCTTAATTGGGCCATATGAGATGGTAATGCCTTTCTTGTCAAGGCTTATTATTTTAAAATGTGACTATAAGGGGAAAATCATCAGGATTAATTTTGATTTTATTTAATTTGTCTCGAGTGTTGTCAGAGAGCACTGAATAATTCAGTTTTAGATCCTCAGGGAACAGACCTTATCATCTACATAAGCAAAAAAGTAATTTTTCAGATACTTATGATATTAAGCATTAAAAACTATGGGAAAAAAATATGAGTATTAAGGAGTATGGAATTTATAAAGAAACTCTGATTTCTATAACTAATGTAATGAATATTACCTTATATTTCTAGGCAGTCATAACTAACCTTTGATTTCCTACACAGAACAGCTTTTGAGAATCTAACATCTAATTATAGCTACAGAATATTTGGATTATGAACAATATACATTATTAGCAAGTGAATTAACAAGAATCTATATTCCACCAATGAATGCTATGTTAATGTATAGCAATTCCCCTCAACTCTATATTACAATACAAATAACCTTGTATAACACTTTGTTCATTAGGCCTCTGTTCTAATGAATACAGACCTACAGTCTCCTTGCTGTAGTCCTGTTTTTGCCACAGAGTTAGAGTATTCATGCATATTTATTCCCTAAACTCTGATTTATGTTGTGCCTTATGAATTCTGTTCAATGTTTGCAGTACAATTGGCACAGAGGAACTGTCTGATCAGGTCTGCTTTAGGATGTAGACAATTCATGATGTTCTTGGTGCAGCCCTTGCCCACATGCTGCTGCTCCTCAAGGTTGAAACATACTCAGCAAATTCTGCTAGTGAATACAAACCAGACAGAGATTGTTTCTTGGAAGCATCTTTCACCTTGGTAAACAAACTATGATATTATCCTATAATCTTACAACAATACACTTTGAGACCTGTTGAAAATCAGATGTTGTCTGACAGTATCAGGTTCTATAAAACAATAAAAATGAAGAATTTCTAGTCTGTGTTGTTGCAAAGAATGTTACTTCCTTTTGTTGGTTTCTTAAAAAAATGTATTTAGTATATATGTATAATAAAAAGCCACCAAAAAGTTGAATGTTCGAAAAAATTTTTTTACTGTAAGGGTGACAGAGCCCTGGAACAGGCTGCCCAGGGGGGGTGTGGAGTCTCCTTCACTGGAGACATTCAAAACCCGCCTGGACATGTTCCTATGTGATGTACTCTAGGTGGCCCTGCTCTAGCAGGGGGGGTTGGACTAGATGATCTTTCGAGGTCCCTTCCTACCCCTAGGATTCTGTGATTCTGTGAAATGCTGTAAGATAACCAAGACCCCCGGGTCCCTTTCTACAGGGCTGCTCTCCAGACAGGTGAATCCCAGTCTGAGCATACATGAAGCTTGCTTAATTGACTCAAGTATTGTCTTGGGTTGGGGGTTGGTAACAGATGCCCACTGAAGACGAGTCCTCTGATTTTGATCCAGAGGTATTTGACAGAGCTTCCACAATTACCACAGTTGACTGCTTCACATTCAAGGTTTTCCTTAATACAGAGTGCAGCAACTCCTCCTCTTCTACTTATATTTAGACAACAATCTTTTTACTTCCTAAATATATTTCGTTTTAACATGCTGGGGTAAAAACTTCTGTTAGGTTGTAAGTTAATGCAATAGTTAGCCAGTACATCTTTTCCAGCCCAGCAGTGATGCACTTGGCATATAGCAAGGCATCTGACATTATCTTGCATCTTTTATCATTTTGTCATAGACCTGGCAAGTTATAGCGATTTACTGAAGACAGTGCAGTAGTGGCATCCCTCTCCTTCACAATGTAGTCTCAACAATCCTTGTGTGGACCTCCTGAGCCAAAAATCCGGGGGTGAATATAGAGGGGCTGAATATGAATGAGAAAAATATCCCTTACTGCCTGACTGCTAAACTGCATTCTAGTTAAAGTCCAAACACTGAATCTTTCATGACCTCTTCCTTTGTTAATTCGCTGAGAAATTATACTTCAAATAGCTCTTGGACTAGGCAGACAATATCTTCTCCACTTCTTAAACTTTGTGCATAGTGTGACATTTGATGAAACACTCATAAACAAAATATCATTATTTTTATGGAAATTTATTTGCTATTGTAAGAATGTTCTCAAATGAAAGAACTGACTTGATCTTGAATGATCTAATGCTCCATATGCCTCCCTATATGACTACATCAAACCAGAAGCAGCACATTAAGTCTACATTACTGACCATTTATCTAACTTAATTTGAAAACATCTTTAATAAGAGGCTGTAAATGGAAAGATGCTTAGATAACTTTGTGTTTGTGTAACTCTCTCCTGTATCACAATAGGGTAGTTTTTGAGCATAGTATGAAAAACATCAGATTTTTTCATTTTGTTCAAGTTGATATAAAGATATTCTCGAGGCACTAAACAGCTTTTGTTATCCACCATTTTTATACTTAAAGACAGTGATTACTGATTATTCTACCATCATTTTTAAAACCCCATGGACTACAGAGATGCAACAGGAGCAAGTAGTACTTTAAACCATCGCTTTTTATAAACCTTGCAACAATAACATGTGCAGTTATTACAATGATTTAACATCCATGTAAACCTTTCTTGCAGTCATTGCATAACATACTTTCTAGTTTTCCAACCTTGTGAATTATGGACATTAAAAATCAATTCTCTCCTAGCCTAGCTGTTTATTGTTTGGATGTTTGAGTTTCTATTCTTGCCATGTATACCTGAAATAGATAAGCCTTAACTTGAAAGCTTCACAAAGCTTTATCAGAAATTAAGCAGAGTGTGAAGAAGCATTTGATTATAGATATAAATAGGTTTTTGGAATAAACTTACTTAATTTGTGAAAATTATGCAAGAGAAGAATGCCAGACTTCAGCTCCAGACTTCAGCAACTACTATTATAGTGGTTTTTTTAGGAAAGATAATGCTTAAATACAACCTCAGGATTTCTTTTTTTAATTACATAACGTTTTATTTGTATAACTAAACATGGTTTTTCAGGAAACACATGAAAACTCAAGAGAAGACTATGTTCTCTGCTATATAATCTTGCTTATATTTTTCTGAATATGCCTAAAGCAGTAATTTTTTTACTGATCTATTTTAAATTCTCAATATGTAAAACAATAATAAGTACTTCTGACCTACTGAAAAAAAAATCTGTATAATATGCATATATAACTTCTTTCTCTTAGTAATTAAGATTTTTTTTTTTATACTCTCATAAAAACTGAGAGAGTTATGATTTAATCTTCTTCTTCCTGAGAATGTTTTAATCTCCATATCTTAGAACTTTGGTAAATGCTGTAACTGAGATATTGGATATCTTGAGAAGAAATATGCATAGTTTATATAAAATATGAAGGAATATGAGTGTGCCCAGGTGGCCAAGAAGGCCAATAGCATTCTGGGTTACATAAGAAATAGTGAGGCCAGTGGGACTAGGAAAGTGATTGTGCCCCAGTACTTCGAACTGGTGAGGCTACACCTCAAATACTGGGTTCACTTTTGAGCCCCTCACTATGGGAAGAATATTTAGATTCTGGGACATGTCCAAAGGACAATGAAGCTGGTGAAGGGTCTAGAGCACAAGTCTTGTGATGAGCAGCTAAGGGAACTGTGGACATTTAGTCTGGAGAAAAGGAGGTTCAGGGGATACCTTATCACTTTCTGCAACTACCCAAAAGAAGGTTGTAACAGGGTGGACGTTGAGCTCTTTTCTCAAGTACAAAGTGATGGGACAAGAGGAAAAGGCCTTAAGTTGCATTAGGGGAGTTTTAGATTGCATATTAGAAAAAAATTTTTCATCAAAAGGTTGGGCATTATCCCTTGGTAAACTAATGGGAGTACAAAATGTCATTATTAAAGATGGGGAGCTGGCACAGAGAGCTTTGTTGGGGAAGTTAAACAAGAAAAAGAAATCAGTAGTGGTTTTGTAAAGGGAAAAGTGGTTTTATAAAGGGTTTTATATGAAACACTGACTTAACTGAGGTTATTATAGCTATCCATCTTCATCGCTATTAGTACAGACTACCCTTGCTTTATTCAGAGATTCAAAAGCTAGTCCTGAGTCTCTCTTACAGTCATATCATCATCCATATTATTTCAGTTTTTGACTTAGTGGAACTTATGTTAATGCAGCAAGGAAATGGTCATGTCGGCAGTCTTCTACTGCAGTTAGTTCTCTGTGAAGTCTATTGCAATGCCATTGTCTCTTGACCATCCTCACCAGGCTTTGTATTAAAGAGTTTAAGTTCCTTATTGACATTCTCTTTCCTGAGCAGGCTTTTCTAAGGAAAGCTGTGTGTCTGTAGCTATCCATTCTCAGAGGTGGACTAATTTTCTCTTTGTCCCTAGGGAAAAAAATAGAACAAGTCCTTTCTATTCAACATTGGTGATTTCTCTTTTGTTGCAGAGAGAATGGAAAGGAAACGATGCAGCACAAAAAAGGGAAACAAGACATCATGTGATGTACTTGGCAAAGCATCACTTGTTGACAGCAGCTGCGTATGTAATTGTACTAAAGATGTCATCAGCTTCATAGAAAATGAATAGGCATTTTTCCTTGTTGCCAGCTGAAATTCACTTATGATGAAAGTAGCTGAAAGATACCAACAATAGCAGCCATTTACCACATGGAGCATATTTTTAGGGGACAGTGTTTTGACACACAAGATATCTCACCACCAGTTATCTGGAAAATTTTCACCAGCTGATATTAGGCTCTATCCCAGTTATGGCTTTTTGTTTGGTTGGGTTTTTTTGTGTTTCTTTTTTTTTTTCTTTTCTTTCTTTGCATTAGTTGTGCATAACTCATGCACTACAGGGCTCATTGAAGTATTTAAAACCTAACATTTTCACCTGTAGACAAAATCATGTGTATACCAGTCACTGCTTGAAGTTACATGTGTACCTGTATGTAGGGCCCACACAAACTTCTTTCTCAGGCACTGCCTATGGAGAAGATATGAAGATTTCTTTGACCTTCTATAGACTGGATGAAGCTGGCTTCTTCATATGAGGACATAGAAAGAGTTGGCCAATACAATTAAGAGACCCAGTGCCAACTGAAGTTTGAGAGATTTTCCAGGAAAAAAAAAAAGCTAACTCTACATTTATCTTCAAAAATACTGACACGTGGACTTGGAGAACCTGCTCAGCCTAATGGCTCTCCCTAGTGGGTGTGGGAGTGGGTGTGCCCTTTTTGAATACACTTCCAGGCATAGGAGTCAAATAAAGTTGGACTAGATGACCTCCACATGTCCCTTACAACCAACTTTTCTGTATTTTAATGATTCTGTGAAAGCAAGAGATCATATATGAAATAATTACTAAATATCTCTTTGGAATGTGTCTCTCTATGGTAAGGGAAGTAGGAAATATGAGAAAATAGTGAAGTTCAGTCATCTGTCTTTGATCACTTTAACTTGTTTCTTACTTCCTAGATCCTTCTAATTGAGAAGTACATTTTCAAGTAAGAATTTAAAATGAGTAGGAATGCTCATCTTGTTAGGCTTTACAGTTGAGTGTTTAATTTGTGGCATCACATATTGAATTCAATGGGAATGCAGGTGCCTAAAAAGTTAGTTTTAAAAACATCTGCTGATCTGGATTCTCTGAAACTTCCTTTCTCTTTGGAGACAGAAACATAAAAGTCTTAAAGAAAGAAATTCTTAAGGAAAGAAATTTGTTTATAGCAGTTTATTTTTAGGATACAATTTTACTGTGTAACTTTCTTAAAGTACCAAATATTGTGTAGTTTTAAAAGCTTTCTAGAACATAATTACAAATTCATGGTTGGTAATTATGCTCTTTATTATGTTTTGACTGGAATCACACAGCATATTTTCTACACGAAAAGCTGGTTTTCATTCTAGAAACATGGCATTTGACAACTTGACTGGGACAGCTTAGTGTAAAACTTCTCCTTTGGCAATAAGTTTGGAAGATACTCCTTTCACTGTGTCCTAAAGCATAGACACATCATGATATGTTTGAGTATATAATGTAAATATTATGTTGACTCCAGCATATATTACTCTTGTCTACTGATTCCACCTGCTCTCCAACTCTTGTCCATTGGATTTTGTTGTTAGCATAAGTTAGCATAACGCTAGCAACTAGTGTTAGCATAACATAAGTTAGCGTAACACTAGTGTGAGCATAACACTAGCAACTCATATAATCTACATTTAGGAAAGCATAAGATCAAGAAGCTACAGTGGCACTGTCCTGGAAAGCTCAAGGGCAGAATTATGTTTATGAAATCAGGCTCATATTCCTCCTGTATAATTTAGTAAAGAAAAGGGTTTTTCATAACCTGAAGAAATCTTGAATTGAATGCACTTTCTGCTGGCCTTGGAATAGCAGTCAGACTTGCTGTGTTATGAAGGCACACTTCAGCTCCTCTGTTATTCTTACCTTAGGGATGTCTCTGCTCAGCTAGAACAATACAGATCTTTAGACATTTTTTCTCTCAGCAAAATCTGGAGAGTGATATATGATTGGGTCCTGCCATTGGGTCCTGACCCTGACCTGAACACAAATGTTTTGCTAGTATATATCATTGCCACTTCCTCATTGTACAACTCACATTAATTAAACGAGTCATTCATATTCCTTAAGAGGGGCCAATCACCTTCTTATGCAGGGACAAACTGTGAACCTTTACTCACTCTGATGTACTCTGATGACTACTTTCTAACATTATCGACTTCTGTGAATAATTGCAGAGGTAAAGGTTTCACGGTCCGGCATTTAAGGTATGTTAATTGCCTTTAGATTCACTTCTGCCTACTGGAACTGTGAGATCCCAAATTTCATAGAAAGTATGTTTTATGATTGACCTTTACTCTGTTTTTGTTGCCCACAAATGATCCTTTTAAGGATAGGCATATATACTTATTTTATTATGAACTATCCTTGTCAGTCAATTGTAACAAATATGCAGAATAAAGGACCAGCTTTATGAAGAATTATGTGTATACCTGGAGCAACACTAACAACCTATTATTATAAATGTTTGCTGAACCTTATCTCTGATCAGATTTACAGAAAAACAGACAAATGCACACGTTTTTGACAGCTCTTACATTAAAATCTTTCTCCTTGGGTTTACAAGCAAGCTGGATTGGATACCATAATTTTAGCTTCCTTTGATCTTTTTAGATACCTGTAAAAAAAACCCAAAATGTAAATCTCCATCTTCATGACCTAATTTCACAAACTGTTTATGAAAACGGCTTCCAAATTTGATACTTCTGTGAAGGTTTAATTTAACTACTGCACTTTATTTCTTTTTTTTTTCTTTTTTTCTGGGAACAACACTGACATGGGTGTTTAAACACCTGGGTGCTATTTGTCTAAAATGCCTAGAAATGTGCCTTTAATAAGCCAAACGGTTATTTCTGGTGTTTCAGTGAGATATTTTTAAGGATATATTTGATAATATAGGAACCGTATCTATTTTCTCCAGGGACATATCTGCATGGTATTATGCACCATGGTACAGGGAAACATTAGTGAATGAACTTACTTACTGGTGCTAGTTAGCTTAGAGGTACCTTGGGTAAGAAGCATACTCCCTTAACAGGTATGTTCTGAAGAGAGTTTAACAGAAGAATCTTCTTGAAATTGAAGCAAAAATTGACATAATAAAAGCTAAAGATTGCTACATGGATTTTACTGAAAAGTCCCAAGAGCATTAAATTACTGGTTTAGGAACAACAGCAAACTTCCTTAGAGTCTAGAGACTACCTTCTGGACAGTGTGAACACGGGTATTAAGGAATCCTCCACAGAATATCTGTGGAAAAGACCTGTAAACTTGACACATATATGAAGTAATTTAGCAGGAACAGTAAAAAGACAAAATTAGTGGATATCTGGTTAAAATATGAATTTCTGTGAAAAAATCAGCATTGCCTTGTGAAGAAAATCCCTGCTTTATAGACTTACTGTTTTGTTGTTCTGTTCTTTTTTTAAGAATCAGGAAACTTGATTCTGTTCATATACTGGGATTTCAAATAGATTTTTGCTAAATTGCATGAAAAAATGCTTTTGGGAAATTTAAGCAGAACAAATGGAGGAATGAGGAAATGTGTTTGCTTGTGTAAATGATTGAGTAAAAGACAGTAAACAGAAGACAGGAGTAAATTTTCAGGTCTTTCAAAAGAGGTGAATGACAAATGGAATTCATGGATTAGCAACGTTATCAGTTCCCATACAGCATCATGGATCACATTACCTATGTATATATATAACACAAAGTGTTTGTTTACTCCATTGATGGATGTAAAAAATCCTCTCTATCACTTACACAGAATTGTCAGGCTTGTCCTGAACCTACAGAGAAGGTTACGATAATTTGAAAAACATAACACTCTTATATGTTAACTTTCTGATGAGGACAAGGTAATCCACAAATTAAGCATGTATAAATCCAAGTTAGAATGCATATGTAAAGAACTAACTGTACTGAACTACGTAATGGACATGTTCTTATGGTTTAATTCACATCATCTCTACACGGAGCAAAAATGTTCTGAATTGGTAAGCAGGCTAAATTTACACATAGATTTTTAGGAATTGGCCAACAATGGATAGGAATCTGGATTTGGGTATCATTTTTGTGAACTATCTCTGAAGATGATTATAAATCACTATTTCATTTAATGTCCTTGAATGTTGTAAGGAAGAATTATGAACAGCGGTCTGGAAAAATAAGAGGGTGAAATTTTGTTGCCATCTCAAAATATAGTGGGGGTAACTGAGCATCGTTATTTCCATTTAAACTGCAATAAGGTGCTGAATATCCAGCAAGATAAGGTGCTGAAGATCCAGACTGTAGCAGATTCTGAGAAAGACTGAGATTATAAGAAGTGTTGATGCTTTGATGAGAGTAATTGTATTAGACACTGCTTGGGGACAGGAATCCTCTGCATCTTCTAAAAGTTCTGGACCTTGGGTTAGTGTGCTAAAGGCCATCTTGACTGCTTGCAATACATTCACCTTGTTAAGAAATATGTCAAATACACACGATTTTCCACTGGAAGCTGTCTTTATGGACCTCTGAAGTGCTTTGAGTATACAACTAAAAGAAAAGTGTGTAGAGGAGAACATATCCTTGCAAAGTGTTTATGAGCATGGTCTATGAACACACTAGAAGTACAACATTTGTCCAAGTAAACTTAGCAGTTGCAGTTAAATGGCTGCTTTATTATTTGTCCCTTTACAAACTGATGCCACTGTTACAACATTTTCCAGATTTCCATAAAGTTCATTTAGGCTCTTTGCATAACATTTATGTTGACTAGCTTTAGACATTTCTATTGTAATCACCTACATCTGTTCTACTTGTGATAGCAGTACTTTATGATCAGTCACACAAGATACTAAATTAAAGATATCCATGTCATGGATTTCTGAAATTAGATAAAAACAGTCTAAAGGCTGTATATGTTTAAATAACTAGTTGGCTGTGTTCGTAAGCCTCTATTGAGGTGTCAACAGACATATGAAACAGCTTTTATCTGGGCAAAGCTATGGCAACTTACAGCAGCAGGTTTAATTTATAATTACAACAGAACTGCCTTCAAATATGTTCTTTGGTTAATGCATTTTTATTTTTTTTAACTAAAACTTCTGTGCTTTATTTTTTGATACATTTGTTAGTTTCTATCTATTTAATGAAATTGCCAAAGCATTAACCACTGTTCTCTGGTAACAAAATTACACTTACTTTCCTTCAGTTGAAAGCAATTAGTAAAGCATCTCAGTGTACTAACTACTGTTATCTTAAAAGAGACCCTGAATCCTACAAAACTGCAAATGACATTTAATCAAAGAGAAAAGGTAAAGCAAAATCCACAAAGAAACAAAACCTAATATAATATGAAATTATTTATTAAATGATTTCAAGTACAAAAATTAAGAATATAATACAAACATGGGTTAACAGAACATGTTTATTAAAATAATAATTCATTAACACATAGTAGTAGAGCTTTGGAATGAAGAATATTACTAAACAGAATATATTCTAGTAATCAAAAAAAAAACCCCATCATGACATGGTAAGCCACCTATGGCAACGCTAAGATGGGGGGCTTCAGTCCCTTCCTACACAGCCAGGACACATGCTGATTCATGACGGCTGCCACACCCAAGTGCTGAAGGTCTTCCACAGTGCAAGTGCAACAGGGGCAAGTGGTGTCATGGAGCTCGGTTCTCCTGATGCCCTGAGGGTGGGCAGTGCCCTCAGGGATGGATGCAGGACCAGGGCACCCATCCTGGGGTTCAGAGCCAGGCCTGATGGTGCGAGGGTTTCCTAGATCCCAGACTGCCCCACAAGGCCAAGGGGATGGTGTGAGAACGTGGCTCAGCTCAGACTTTGCTGGCGTATGTCTGTGCCTGGTGCAGTAGCAGGGCAGGGTGATAGGCATCTGTGTTAGTTTTAGTTTCAAAAATACATGTTTGCAACAAGTGTGTTTGTAAAAAAATATTTTTGCCCATTTTAATGTATGTATCTGTCTGTATGCCAGCACTGCACTGCACACTTTAAAAAAATGAAGTCTCCATGATAAGGTTTTATAAATAAAATTTTAATAGCATTTCTTATATGGTATTTAGCCCAAATACTTTGTTTCAGACAAGAAAGGCGGAAACCTTGTTTGCATTCCAAGAACTTTGAAGTAATCTGTAATGATTGAGTCAGCTCTTTAATGGTGAAAGAATGAGTCCATAGTGGTTACTTGGTTCTTGTCCTCAGAAAGACAGATATTGACCATGGGATTTTTATCATTAAATTTGATCAGGATGGTAGAAGAAATTTAACTATGTTACATCTCCACATGTAGAGAATGCTTAAGCAATCAAACCATCATACTGTCCTTTCAAATCACTTCAGTGTGCACTTTAGATCCACTTATCCAGAAGCTTGGGACAAGTCTTCAGTGCTTACTTTTCAGTATAATAGAGATGACAGACTATACTTGCAACAGTTCTATGTAAAATGTCAATCTTTACTGACATCCCACTTCACTGCATGTGTGATATTATATTTGACTGAGTATAAAAGGAAGTGTGGCAGTATCTCTGTATATACACTGCTGTATAGTCACTATTTGTAAAGGCTGACATTCTAGAACTGGCGACTGTCCTTGTTCTTGAGAAATGAATCACTACACAAATTGTTAAGTTATGCTACAGATCTCAGACCAGAGTTATTTCACCTTACTGTACACGTTTTACTTTGTACTTTGCCAAGAGCTACCTTTGCCATTTAACCTTGAGCTCTACTCTCAGGCCTAAGTTAGATGCTTTTACTGTGTAATAGACCTGTATCTAAAATTACATTTAGAAATGTATAATATGCATCCTGATTCATAAATACACAACATACTCGAGTAGTTGTGAGCATTTGTCCTCTATTTTTCCCCTTTTCCTCCAAATGTTATGTATCTTTTTCCCAGTTAATGAAGGAAACTGTTGGAATAATTGCATTGCAAAAAAAAAAAAAAAAGTTCACAGAATGTTGAATGTTCTTCTGTGATGCCATCATAAAGCTTATTTCTCACATTATTGCATTGTTTTATGATAGAAGGGTCAGTTTTAAAGATTCCCTGAAGGAATGTAAATAAATATTACTATGGAAGTGTTAGTTAATCCTTGTGAAACTACAACTTTATCTCCTCCTTTTACAGTTACTTAGATGATAGAAATATTTCAAGCTGATGTTGTTTTTAACTTGAATAAATGTGTAGCCTTGAAGGACTGAGTATGTGTAAATGCTGCTGATGACTGAGTCACACAATAATGAAATACATATCTTCAGCCAAATATTTGCAAGTAATAATAATAATAATAATAAAGAAACAGTCATTTTGCATTCCTTTATGGCTAAGTTCTACAGTCCTGCTCTTCATTTGTCTGGTTGATTCAAAATTCCCTTAGGCAAAGATAAATGCGATATAACTTATTTTCTCAAGAGAAACATAAACCCCAAGATTATTTATCTTCTTAAAAGCTCACAACATTATGCTCCAGTGTGATACAGATGCAGTGTGTTCGTGTAGTACAAATAATAAGATAATATTTTATGATATCAGACCCTTTGACATGCTTGTTCATAATATTCCTTACAAGAAAGAAAATTTTAGCCATTTCTGTCTTCTGAAGAGTTTGTGTCTCAGTAGAATTTATAGCACAGTCCATACTCCAATATATCAAGAAGAGTCATTGTGGGGTAAATACACATAAGTGTTGTGATGCTTGACTGCAATGTACTTTTTTTTTGCAAAAAGTACCCGTGGAGCTCCCTGAAGGAGTTATATGTCTAAAAGGAGAATTCACAAAAGACTGCAACCTGAACAGAAATCCATAAATGTTAGTCAATGGGAAGTGAAAGGACAAATTTACTGGGAATGGTATATTCCAGTAGGTGGGATAGCATTAAATTCATATTTTCCTATATACTTCCAGGCCTCAGCTACTTAATGTTATAGCTAGGTATTACAGAATTTAAACTCTTGCAGAGATATGTGGTGGGATATGAATATCTTGATGGCAACCTACAATTGTGCCATCAAGAGAGGCAGGAGTGTCCTTCAAGTTTTTTTCCATGAATAATATCTACATGATATAACAGTGAGTTGTAGATTGAAACTGCAGGAGAACTTGGCTTACTAAATTGTTTTCCTAGCAGCTTTCTAATACGCAGAAAAACACTGGATTTGTTAAGTTTGCTATTGAAAAATGCAAGACAGTTTCATATGAAATGTATATATATTTCCCATTTGTGGATGCAGACTGTGAAGAAAACACAGGAATTAATGTATAAGTTCTTTCTGCTTTGTAAAAAAAGATACTGAAATTTAAATGGCACATGAAATCGCTGCAAATAAAAGAATCCTGAGGTTGTACAGATAATTGCAAGGACTCTTTGCCCTAAAAGGTAAGTCCTACAAGAGAGAGAGACATAATGAACTGATAAATGAAATGATGCAGAGATTGAAAAATATGTAAGACAGTGTAACGTATAGCAAAGAGGTAAGAAAGAGAAGAGTAAAGAAAGAAAAATATATTTTAAACTTGATATTCACAAACCCCAATTTGTTCTGGAAAGCAAGTGGTTAAATAAATTTTTAAAAAGAACATAATTAATTCAGAAGAACAACTGACCACAATCTGAATTATTATAGGGAGGAAGTAAAGAGAAGAGAGAAATAAGTAGCTATGGTGACTTCATAAAAATTAGATGTTTGCATCTTAAATTAAGGAAACAGAATGATATACTGCCTTCTGCATATTAGCAAAATGATGTCACAACAATGCTCTTGGACACTTCAGAGAAAATTCTTGTAATGTGAGGGAACAATCCAAGCAAAAATACCTGATATTATTTAAAACCTTTTCTGGAACCAAAAATGCATTTTGTGCTAGGGGTAATACAAGTCACATTCACGTAGATGCTTGTCATACTTTAGAATAGCAAAGAAGAGTGATATGATACCTTTTGCTTGTAGGGGAAATATTTTTGTCTTCTCCAGAGAACACAGCAAACATCTGCCACGTGATAGTTTAGCTTTCAACAACCACTCTTCCTGTAGGAAATTGTACCTATTGTTATAGATCTTACAAAACCAATAGCATTAATATGGGGACACAATATGGAGAGGTAAAAGCATCTTATGTAAATTAAAAGAAACCCTGGAAGCCATGTCTAGTGCACAATGTAAACAAGAATGTAGAGAAATTGGTAAACGAACATTGAGGTTAGAGAGGCAAGACACTGAAGAATTTGTACATAAAGTAGAAGTATAATAAAGAAAACTAAATGTGGCATTAAATAATATTGATTATGATTCTAATGTTTCAAAAAATACCCATAATCCAGTATCCAAGCTTCTGTACATGGTTTTTTTGTAATACCAAAATCCAAGTAGAAAACAGAAATTGAAGAAAAGGCAGAAAATTAGATTTACATGCCAGAAACTAAAATATCTGTGAGACAAAGAACAAAAAGTGAAAGTGGTGGTGTAGTTCCAACAGTGAGGATAAGAATTTTTTGTCCTCTATTATTTAGACTTGGGTATTTGATAGAGCCCACCAGAAATAGCAGGCAAACTAAGGAAGAACTAGTTAACAGTCAATATAATAAAGCAGAAAATGAGATCAAGTGAGAGAGAACATGTGTACTAAAGAGGAAATACTTCATTTCTTACACATAATGTGGGTTAACATTTTTATTCTATAAAGATGTTTGGAACTTTTAGTAAGAACCTAATGTCCTCATCTGGACAGTAGAGGCTGACAGTTATGAAAGAAAGACTGTTTTTCTGTTGTCCTGTAAAAGTACACCCTGAGTTGTTGATTTGTAAGTAATATTTTCTTTCCCACTTGTTTGCATTATGCCAGAAATCTTTTGGTACTTTTGGCAAGGTAATAGTAACATGAGAAGCAATGTGGGTTCTCACTGCAATCAAAGCAACAAGTACTCATCAAAACCACACAAGTTTTCTTCAAAGAGATTTAGTATTTGGACTGGAATAAAGTAGGTATCTCAAGTTCATATTCACAGTTATAACCTCTGATCGCAAGCTAGATTCATAACACAACTTGCTTTTCTGTTTCACAGGTATGATAAAATATGGATTTTTAAAATATCACAGAGCTGGGGACAATGGTGGTTAGTGCAGTCACATGTGGGGCTGGTTCCACTCTCATGTAAGTTTATTTATTTATTTATTTATTTAGAATACAAATCAGAGCATTAACAGGAAAGGAATAGGAAATACCTTCAGGATTATCTTGGACATCCCAGTGGCTGTCTGCTTCTCTGAGAAAGCAGGAGACACAGGTTCAGACCACTGCTCCAGACTAGATCAATGCAAAAGATTTGAAGTGGTCTCATTGCTCACCCTTGTGAGTAGTGAGGTATAGAACAGCTTTCTTCCTCAGAGCGCAGGTAGGTAGAGAGGAAAACTGTGCAGCTATGGAGTCATACAGGCAAGATAGTTGATTACTGTATTTGACTTCAAAGCCTAAATCCATCTGATGACTCTGAGCTCTTCACAATTGTTTTCCTCTTTTTCTCATCTCCTCTGTTGTCTATTGACTAATGCTATAGTACCTAACCTTTCAACTGATGAGAAACAGATAGCTGCTTGTAGTGTTCATTGGTAAATACTTTAGCTAGACTAAACCATATGTTTTCCGATGAACTAAAGCAGCACTTCAGTGAATAGGTTCCACCTCTTTTTCTTACTCCTTCCAGTTTGATGTCTGTTACGTCAGATCCAACTCTGTCCATGTAATTTATGATCCTGGTTACTGATATAGGTGAATGAACACACAATTTTAGTCTTCTCCATTCAGCCTTAACAGAAGATGACAACCTTCTTTAAAATTAGCCAAATGATTTGCAGAAGATTAATTTTGAAATGTCATGTGAAAACAGGAAGATTGTATATGACTGAGTGCTTGTGATGCAGATACATTTACAGCAGCACTTCTAGCTATCTTCCCAGTTGAGTATTTTTTCTATATTCTTGTGTGTGCTGTCTTGTGTAAAATAAATAATTCCTGTCTGGTAACTTAACTTTTAAAGAATGTACTCTGTTTAATATTCTAGACATTTTGGGTGCTTTTTACAATATCTAGCCCAGATTTTCTACATTGAGTTTCATTTTGACAGTTCAGGATAACTCAGTGGCACTAATTTTTGCACCAGTCTTAGAAAAACAACAATCTTAGAAATCCAACAGTCTTAGAAATCCCACAAATTGTCATCCAAGAGAGGCAGAAGAGGAGAAAGGAAAATATTAATTGTGACTGTCTGTTAACTAGACTCTCAGAGAATGATAATAGATTCCTCTGAAACACTGCTTAGTAGCAGCAGTAGTTGCTTGTTTTGCCATATCTTGGCTGCTGCCCTCTGGATCAAGAAATATCATCTGAGGTTGCAAGTTCTACTTTATATCTTTACAGAAAAGCATGTGGCATAAGGCAGGAAATAAAATGTAATACTGTAGGGAGTTTAAGATCTAAGGATGAGAATGCATTTACTACCACAAGAGTATTAATATCCTGGAACACAGTGAGATATCTGTGCACTTAGAATAAAATCCTGATCTAAGGAAAAGCAATGGCATACATTAAGATAGGTTAATAAAGCATTTTTGTCCTTAAGATAGCTCTTTTAATCTGTTTTCATTTTGTTCAGTGGAGCTAGGATTTTCAAATGTGAAGTCAAGAGATGGTGTCATGCTTTCAGGCCTCAGTAAAGAAATGTCAAAATATGAGTGTAACTTTTATTGAAAATGGTGGCCAATTTCTTTTAAAGTATTTAAAATTTTTTCTTCAGTTTTCTTGCTGGTGGAGGTAGTATGAACATTGTTTAGATAAGGAGATAGTTTTTGAACTATATATATTATAAATAATCTTTTTAATTTAGATTACCTTACTGAGTTGTAGGTCATGGTCAGGATAGGTTGGTCATATGGTGTATTTATGTTTATGATTCTATATATGTGCATGAGAAGCATACTTTGAGCTGGGAGACAGTCCCACTGTATTGAATGTCTCATTATAGAACTTTTTTTGTCTTTCATTTGTTTACAGTAGTATTGCATTTGTTCAGTACATGCCAGTTGCTCATGACAGAAGAAAACAGTAAATTCAGATCAGTTTGGGGATATTTAGAAAATAATCCAAGTGTGGATTTTACCTTAAACTGTGCTGCAATTTCTATTTCAGGGAAATTAAAATTCCCCTACCTTCTTCTACATGTGCTTACTATTATTCAGTATTCAGTCACAGAAGAAATTTAATAGAACACAAAAAAAAAAAAAATAAAATAGTTACATAAGCACCTAATCTTAGGTCTATCTGCAATTTTGTGGTGCAACTGGATGCCAGTAGAATGGGGCATGACTTGTTCTGGCTAACAGGAAAACATTGTTCCAAAACAGATATCATACAATTTTCTTTACTTAGCTTTCACAATGAAAATTAGTACAAATTTCCTGTACTCTTGATATTCAAAAACTTGGGAATCTTAAGCAAAGATTGGCAACTGTGTTATGGTGTTTGGCCATTCAGACAGGTGCTATTTCTAAATTCCAGTTTAAGTGCTGTGTATTCCAATGCATCATGTCAAGTCATTTTGTATCAAATTGCCTAACACAATGTGACTGATGCTATGCCATAGAAATATAAGTAACTGACAGTGCCTAATCTAATTCATGAAAACATGACCTTCAGAAAATGTACTTTGAGATACATGTCATGCAATATTTTCACATACACTTTTCTTTAATTTCTGTTGACCTGATTGCAAACTTTTCTCGCAGACTTGACCCTCATTACAATTTTTTGGTTGTGGTTCCTTTTCATTATCCTCTGTTAATTTCCACGGCATTTGAACAAGGATTTCAATTTATTTTTCCACCTTGCAATCAATCTTATGAACAGCTTATCTATGAATATTTCAGAAATTTGAAAGTGGACTTCCTAATTTTTCCTTTGGAATTATTTTAGATGTAATAAACTATGCTCATATAATCAACAAAATACAAATATGTAGTCTGCACACAGTTTTCCTTCATGCATACTTAGAAGGTGTTATAACTTTAAAGAGCTCATTAAGTGTGGTAAATCAACTCATAAGCTGTAAAAGCTTTCTAATGGTTTGGCTTCAAAGGGAAACTAAATGAAAAGCGTCTTGGATATTGTATTTGATTCCACTGTATTATCTTTATTATTTTCTCAATATTTAATATCCTCAAAAAAAAACCACAAAAAACCCAACAAACAAACCAAACAAAAAACCCTAAGTGCTGACACTTTACATAAAGTTTTCAATAGGTATATTTAAAATGAGCTAATAAACACAGAAATATTTCATGAATCCTGTGTGTTTAACTTTGATACTTGATAGAAGATGATCAATGCAAATGATTAGTTGCAAGTTACTTATTTGGGTTTTATAATTATGAATAATAAAATTTAAAATTATAGGGAAGATTTTCACTGAGTAATGACAAAAAAATATTAATATATTTTGGACTTTTGTGCAAGCTTTTTAATGTAAACACCAGATAGTGTCAAGAAACCTATGTTGGCAGCACTCTGACAGGTGCACAGAAATACTACATTGTAGCACAAAAATCAGTGTTGCTTTGTTGATCTTCCTATGAGAGAATTATTTTGTTGGATTGCTATAATATAGTATTTTACCTTAGCAAGAACTAAGTCTTATGAAACATCACCCTGAAGGTAAAAAACAACTATTATGAATTTAAAGCAATCATGTGGAGGGAGGAAAAGAGGTTTGCAAACACACCATTTTGTCTCCTGCAAATCTCATGGGAATTCTCAACTGCTGACTCCTTATCTTAACATGTAACATAATAATCAATTACTGTCAAAGTTACCAGACCCATCGGACTCCTACTGCATTAACCTTATGCACTGGTTCAAGAGAAATGCAATCAAGCCACTGCTAAATTAATTACTAATTTTAAAGTTATCGTTAAATAATATGATTCCAAATTTGGCATAAATCATGTGGTTAAGTATCAAATTAGGTATCAAGAAAGGCAAAGGAGTGCCAAGTCCTATTCAAAGGATTTCATTATATTCATTTGCTCCGAGCACTGAGGTCATAATTTTAACCTTGTATGGGTCCAAACTGTATGAAAATTATTCATGTCACCGAAGGCCAGCAATAATTCCTTTAATTCTGTGGCATATTAATGAACAACAACGAATGAGCCCCTTAAGTGTCTCATTTATTGTCTTAAATATGAAAATGTTTTAGAGATTAGAGTGGAAATTGTTTGAATTAATTAACTGAAGTGATGCTCAAGGGAACTAGTACAAGATTTTCAGACAAAGGCTGAGAATTTACAATAATGACATTTCTTTCATGGTTAGAAAATATAGTACCAGAGGGACTTTGAGGCTCTCTTAACATTTTAGCTGATGTCTGTCGAGGGCTTGAGATTCCTCTGAAAGCATTTATTTTATTCATTGGAGACTCCTCTCAATTACGGCATGAAAGGCATCACATTAAAATAGCCATGAGGCCTACACATTTCACCATTTAAATGGGATAGGATAACCGACAGAATGAAAATTCAGAATGTAAATGGAGACTATTAAAGTAATAGGATCATTTATTAAAAAATACTTTTTTTCAAGAAAGGTAATGTGCCAAAGATAAAAACCAGTACTTTTTTGAACAAAGCTAACAATCAAACTGTGTCAAATGGAGCTAACTTTTTTTTTCCTTCATTTTAATGATATCTATTAAGAGAAATCCTTTGGTTCATAACTGCAACTCTACATCCTTATACTGTGCAGTGGTGCATAGTGGATGCTTTGAATTAACTTGAGGTTGTAGCTCATGTTTTCACTACTTATGAATATGGAATCATAATATGGTTTCTTCCCTTGGTTTCAAAGTCATAATGAGAGCATATATAGATGCGTCAGACGTTTTCCCCATAGCTGAGATAGGAAAAAAGATGCAAAACTTTTAAATTCCTTCAGGGACCAGAGTTTAGAAACATACTCCTTTCTTTCCCAGAAATACCAAACACAGAGCCTTAAAAAGGCTCTTTGACCCTCACTCCCTGGGAGAGTGGTCTATTGAGCTGCAAGGGAAGTCTGTATGATCATTGCAACCTTTCTTAAACTAGTATACCAAGTTAGGGGAGGTCTGAGATTAATTTTTGAGAATCATCATCCACTTATATTGATTGGTATTGATAGTCCCACATATCCTTAAAGAAGTTAAAAAAATTTGTAAAATATTCCAAGATGTCAAAATATTTCCCTTTTGTGAAGAAATAGACTGCATGTTTCCACAATGCAGAGAAGCACTGTGCATTGCCTTACGAAGTTCCCACCTATGACCACATGCTTTGCTTTTCAAACTACATGACATTGCTTGCTTTGATAAACTATTAATATACTTTATGATTTTTAAGAATATGTAAACATTTCTACCAAGTGTATTAAGATTTCTTTGACAAGCATGCCTGATTCCTTTCCAGGTTTTACTTATGAAGAAAATAGTCTATCTTTTCTGTTTTCAAACACATTTTTGAGAAAATGAAAAATATTTTCTAGAAACTCCTCATTATTAATTTCTTATGCATCTTTGGCTTTGGCTGCACTTCTTACCATGTTTTGTGAATTTTAATGAAGATTACTTCAGTTTTTTAATGGGTAGTTTTCCCAGGAACCAAGTAAATTTAACTAACTCCTTACTCTTTGAAGAGTGAAACTTACATAGTCTATTTAGATGCATCTACCAAAGTGTACCTAGACTTAGGCTAGTTTCAGATATTCAATTTAAACTTAAAAAGTTGAATGTGGAAGTATTAAAAATGATCATTCTGCACTTAAAGTAAATATCTTCACTATCATTCCAACTTCTTTAGTTTTAATACCTCCTGAAAAAAAATATAAATCTTTATATTTACCAAACTCCTCCTTTTATTTTACTGAGTATATAGGTTTATCTGTCTTATATAACATTATGGGACACTTCAGCACTAGAAATTTTATGGGAACCTGGTGGGTCTATTGTTAGTTATTAATTTTAATATTTTAAACATTTATTTTGATCAATATTGCATTTTAAATATTTCTTAAACAATAAAGTAAACCCAAACAACCTTGAAAAACACCTGTAAATTCCTTACTTTCATTACATTTTTGATAGAATCAGAGAATGGTTTGGGTTTGAAGGGTTAAAAGACACCTTTAAAGACCATATAGTCCACCCTAGTATTACTATTATTATTATTCAAGGCATAAAAGTTTTATTTATACAACGAAGAACAAATTAGATACAGTTTCCTTGTTTCTTGTAAAGTATTATCCAGGATGATACATAAGAATATAGAAAAAAAACCAACCAACTTCTACTTAAGTCTAATTCTATACAGATTAAAGAAGAAAAAGTATTTTCCATTCATCTGCCTCCCCCCAAAAACCCCAAAACAAAAAGTAAAGCACAACGAGAAGATCATTATTGACTATGAGTAGTTTGCTGTAAAGAGCTCAGACAGACTGGAAAAACAGGATGCCAGATGCTTAGAAGCCTGTGACAATGCTGTCACATTTTGGATCTTGAAAGTGAAGGTACTCTGGATTGATTTCATCTGGATAACTTCTCCACAGTATAATTTTATAATTTTAGTCATGTAATATATTGTCTTTAGTTCTTTATAGAAGAGGCATTCTATCAGATATCGGCTCCTATTGTCCTCCAGTATTTAGTTTTTTTCCATATTTTTTTCTCCATATTTCAGATGAGCCAGATAACTGGAATATAAATTATTCAAATAGTAGTCTATAAAATTTAGCACTGCTTGCATAGTCAAAGCCATTGACTGTGAATAGTTATGAATATGAGAACTCACACAGTAACTTGTGAGGAATGCTGCTGATCACTCATGCACAATGCTTTGCCATGATGAGTTTAAACAGGGAATACATTTTGATTAGATGATTGAATCTATTTGTAAGATACAATTTAATAAATCAAACCACTTTATTGTATGAGAGAAAAGGACAATTCAGAATTAAACAGAAGAGGGTAATATTTGTAACAATTAACCTTTTGATAGTAAGTAGTTGAGACAATAAGTAAAGCAGTAAGGAAATAATTACTCTAGTATCATCATTACATTAGTTAATGTATTAATATGAACAATAAACAATTATACACATTAATTTGTATACATTAGCAATTTAATTATTCTCTTTTCTCAGTCTTCTCAGAAAAATTTCTGACATGCATGCAATAGCAATGAGAGCTGAACATCGATAGAGACTGAATACAGAAACCCCTAACAAAATACTGAACAAGGAGCCCTTTCTTCCCCATGAACTTCATTTTGTCATCAGCAATGGGTTTGTCTCATTTTTCAGTCCCACAGTCCTTACAGCTTTGACTATACCAAGAAAGTCTTAAAATTCTCTGTAATTAGTACTCAGAAATTGCCCCTGATGCTTGGCCTTCCCTTCACTTCAAAATAACTTCTGTCCAGGTGTGCAAAAATATATTCATACAAAATTTAGGTCTGATAAATAAATTATTAACATGTTTTTTGAATTTTATTTGCAAAAGATTTTTCTGACTTCGATTTTATGTATGTTTTATATCTTATTTTCTTTTTCTTTGGCCCCCGTCTTTTCACTGTTAGCAATGACAATAGAATTTTGACTTTTTTTTTGCAATGTGTGTTTGCAATGTCATTCACACTACACTGAAACAAAAATAAAGAAAACATTTAACAGACTATAGAAATAAATAACCTCTGGTAAATATATCAGGCTTCTTGGTTTTCACTAACAAGAAGTTGTATTTTCAAAAGCAGGTGTCATAGAATTTACAATTGGGAAGATCCCATTGTTATCAAATATTTACAGATTTTTAAGAGCAGGTTAAGAATCCTCATCTCTAAGTATAACAAACTAGTAAGTATGGTAATTTTCCTACAATTTATTATTCTGAAATAAGAACATCTGCCGTACTGGGGCTCCCTAACGAGTAAAATACTGTTCTTGTATTACACTAACATGAATCTGGAATGTCACAGCTATATACAGCAGGGTTTGCTTTTTACACACAAGGGAAGGCATATCATATTTTCATAGAGACTTCTGTAGGCTTGTTGATGAAATATGGAAAAGCAGTATTCAAACTTCTAATTTTTTATCTCTCTGAAAGACTATTGTAGCTGCTGTATCACCATAAGACAGTTTAGACTGAGAATATATTTTGACTATTGGTAGGTTTGATTGAATCCATTTAAATTTCCAAGATACTGCTGTAATGCCCAGAAGCATAATATTAATGGAGTGAATCATGTTTTGATACAGTTATGCTCATTCAGTTTCTGCATATGTGACACTGATCATATCTTCCCTTCACTCTGACACTGACAGTTTTTCTGGTTTATAGTTTTTCTGGTTCTACTTTTTGCTTCAGCACTTTGTTTGCTTGAAGATGGAGAAATCTGATGGAAAATGAAGAAATTTTTCTCCTTCTGTGTCATTTAGAAATTAGGAATTTAAAAAGTGATCTTAATTACAAGATCGAAAGGCTCATGTTCTAGTTTATGCACCTACTGAGTGTACACAAAATCTTATCATCCTATGTACAAAGCCACTTTAGTATTATGTATGTCTTCCCCATTTCCTTTCTTGAAATAAAACCAAATCAAAATCAAAGTGTTTATAGAAACTTTGTTATAATTTTTTTTAATATAGACTTAACCAATCTACTGAGATCCAGTTCTGTCATAAAAGTGTAAATGTATGAAAATTTGAACTGAATTAAAATATTCTGCAATATGGTCTTCACACCCTTAATCCATTTAAAAAGCATTCATCTCTGAATGAACATTTTCAATACAGCAATTTGATTTTTTTTATTTCCAAAATTAAACAAAACTAAGCCTGATAAAACTGATTCTGTCAGCAAGTTTCTGTATGTGTTCATGTACATGCATTTATGCATATATGTAATCAGTGAAATTGCAATTTCATATAATTTTCTTGGATGTCTGCAAAGCTTCAATTACAGGATTTTTTTTTTTTTTTGCATATCCCATATATTTATTTCATACATTACTAGTATAAGAAAAATCTACGCAAAGCATACAATTCATAAATATGATCTCTTTTCTAGAATGATTCACCTACATTAAACTTTAAATGCTCCAAGTTTTCTCAGTGAAGTCAATAAGGTTGTATATAGACATACAAGTATCAATGGATGTGTAAATAAAGGTGCACAATAAATAAAAAAGAATAAAGCTGTATAACTGAGAGTTCCCATAAGTAATTATGTTACTCAAGCAACTTTTATAAGAAAATATTTTAACTGCCTGGTAACAAGAGGCCAGAATCCCAGCTGTCAGTGTCTGTTTAGACTTAAAATAAAAGTAACTTTAAAGATGCTGCTATTTCAGAAACAATAAATGGCTGTACAAATTCCCAGTCACAGAGATAGTTTCTTATCTCAAACCTTCTTCAGCTTTGTTATTGTTTGTTATATGCAAACTTGATTTCCAACCACAAGAGGCTGATCTGGAAATAAAAGTTAGAAAGCTTTGTGTTGTTGCAGTTTCTTCCATGTGGTACCATTTTAGGAACAAAAGATGTTGAGGCTCTGGAGCCATGTCTGTGTAAGATTTGCAATTCACTGATGTCCTAGGTGTTTTTTTCCCTCTGTGTTTCCCTCATGTTTCTTGAAACATGAAATTCCCTCTGCTGTGGCAGGTATAGAGAAAGCTACCTGTGCTACCTAGTTTCTTGTTATTAGGTACCTCTTCACTCTCTGATATCTAGAGTAGTGGATTTGATAGTAAGTGACCTTTTTCCACCAACAGCTTGAGGATATCTTCATGCTTTATTAGAAAATACATCACCACGTATTTTTCATTTAGTTCCCTGCTTAGACCAGGGAAATTGACTTTAGAATCTGAGATTATTTTTTAGTATAATATTGTGAACATACTGGCATACCATTGCAATGTACCAAATAATTCTGTTGGTGGACATAATAAATAAATAAAAAAAATTGCAGTAGTTCATCTTTGCAGTATTACCTGCAGACTTGTGAAGTAAAAAGTAAGCCATGTTCTGTTGAATAGACGAGACATGGTGAAGTATTATTAAAATTTTCAAATATCCACTTCCAGTGTAGAACTACAATGTTATCCAAAAGGTGATACAAATGAAAGATGTTAAAAATACTCTGTGTGGTTCTTGAAGGTGCTATTTGTTCTAGATTTACCTAACATAAAATATTCAAATAAATTGATTTGAGAATAATTCATGCAAGGACCTCCTGAAATTACATAGTAAGTCATGAAAATACTTCACTTTAATGTACTTTAAAGAATAATGGATGGGAACCATTGAAGTTTAGTATATTTAAGTATCCATATCAACTTTCAAATGTAAACCACTATATTGAGGAACTACTCAATACTACAGGTACTGGTTTTTTTTGTACTAAGTTAATTTGCATAATGCATGGTGTCTTTAAAGACACATGACAATAAGGTATAGAAATATATTTTCTCCATTTATTATAAACTTTTTTAAATGCAATTCATAAAAGAACATGTTAAAGATCATCAGTTTAGTGTGTCTTGCCTGTAGATTTTCGAAACTATCGTTTCCTTAAATATTTGTTCCTTATTCTTAGCAAGTTGCAGCAGAAATTGCACACATTCATTTTGGGAATGATTAGTCTGTTTTTCAATTGTGTATCTTCCCAATAGACAGGAATAACGCTTTGTTTTTTTGAAGCTAATCCGATTACACACTAGCAAATTTATTAAACATACAGGGTTAAGATTATTTTAAATGCTTTGTAGTGCTACTTTCAGGAAACCTGAATATCAGTTTTAGTCCCTGTTACAGCAGTGCAGATAAAACCATCCTTGCTGGAATGCAGCTCTGAATGTCAGCTAAAAGCTGAAAACTGCTCTTAAGGTTTTGCCTTCAGTTAATTTTTCATTCTACATCTCATAGCAGATGCTGTTTGTTGGAAGTAAAAATAAGATAATCAGATATCACTAATATTTGAAGATGGAATCTAATGGAAATCAAATTATCCCACAAAATCCATTGGTGCTTATTTATAGAGGTGGTCATGAGCTTGTTGACATTTGGAAGAAAAAAAAAAAAGCTTTTTTTACTGCCCTTAAATGGAAACTGAATGAGTATTTGTCAGTCCACCCACATAACCTCCAGTTGCAACTGTACTTTGTACATGTTAGATAAGGGACTCATAATTTATAACACATCCACCCTTTAAAAAATCTGTTTAGTACAGATTTTAGTACAGGCTTAGTGTTTGCTTTCTCACTTGTCTGATTTTGGCTTGGCAAGTGAATATGAAAATTTGCCAAGTGTGATTGGCTTGCCAGGATCTTGGGGCATTCAGTACTTTCCAAGCTGAAGCTGGCATTTACTTTGTGAATCAATAAACAGCTGACCAGCTGGCTAGTAGTCAAAAAAGACCACTGTTCCACTACTTGGTAAGAAATAACTCACATCCACTTAAATCTGGATTGTTTTATTCTCTATTAATTCTGTGTGGGTCTTGAGATTTTTAAATTAATGGAAAATATATGAGATTACTACATATATGTGGGTAGTGCAATCCAGATTCCACCTACAGAATCACAGAATCATTAAGACTTCCAAGATTATCAGATCCAACTGTCTACCTAACATTGTAATGAGCAATAAACCATGTCCTGAAGTGCCACGTCTACACATTTTCTGAACACCTCCAGAGTTGGTGACTGCATCACCCAGCTGGGCAGCCTCATCACTTTTTCATAATAGGAATTTTTCCTAATGTTTAGTCTAAATCTCCCCTGGCACGACTTGAACACGTTTCTTCTCATCTCATTACTAGTCATGTGGGAGAAAAGATCCACACTGACCTCACTACAGCCTCCTTTCATGTAGTTGTAGATGGCAATAAGGTCTTCCCTCAGCCTTTTCTTCTCCAGACTAAACAATCCCAGTTCCCTCAGCTGCCACTCCTCATAAAACATGTTCTCTAGACTCCTCACCAGTTTTGTTGCCCTTCTCTGGACTTGTTCCAGCATATCAATGTCTTTCTTACACTGTGGTGCCCAAAACTGAACACAATACTCAAGCTGTGGCCTCTCCAATGTAGAGTATAGGGGCACAATCACTTCCCTACCCTTGCTGGCCACACAATTTTTGATAGAGGATAGGATGGTGTTGGCCTTCTTGGCTGCCTGGGCACACTGATGGCTCATATTCATCTGGATGTCCACCAACACCCCCAGATCCTTTTCTGCTAGGAAACTTTCCAGCCACTCTTCCCCAAGACCATAGTGTTTTCTGGGGCCATTGTTACCCCACATAATAGGATCTCTGTCATTAATTTCAGTAGGCTCAAAAACTGTGAACTCCAAAATCAGTTCCAGTTAGAAAAATATTGTTTTTCACACTATTTTGTTCTTCTGATGCTAGATCTTTGCAATGGTTTATACATAAAATATTAATTACTTTTTAATTCTGAGTAGTCAGAGTTTTGTTGATTTTATTTTAATAACCGACAATCCCTTTTATTTTGGACACATTTTTTCCAAATTCCTATTTCTGGGGAAGAATGGCAAGAAAGATTGCCTACATTAGAGTTGCAGAATATAGAATATATACTCTGTCTATGAGACATGAGTTCAAGTAGAAATTTCCTTACCTGGTCTTTAGAGCCCTGTAAACTTATTCCCATGCTATTAATATGTGTCAATATGTCTTGACCTGTTTAGTGCTGTATACCCTTGATAATGTTTTTATGTTTGAGATCTATGGATTGCTCATTCCTGGGCTCTGCTTTGTCCTGTTTTATATCTTCTTTTGGACTCCAATTAGATTTCTGTGTTCTACATTAAAATGACTAAGTTCACTTCAGAATCACCTTCTCTGTAAATAAATAATATTAGTTTTTGGTTTTTTTTTTTTGTCAACAGTACTTGGATGTCAAGGATTCACAGCCAATGTCCTATCCTTCCACAGCGGAGTCTTACATTCTAGAATTATACCTTCAATTCAGAGTCAGAGAGCTTCTAAGCTGTAGCAAGCTAGATGATTCAGGATGTCCAATGGAAAATTATAGTCATTCATCAACTAAAGCTAGGGAGTCATCTTTTATTATAAAACTTTCAGTTTCTGGATGATTGCAAAGTACAGAAGACAGAAATACTTCCATTGTACTCCTAAGGGACTAATTGCTTCACAGGAAAAAAAAACAGTGATACTGTTGATATTGAAGTTTCTTTTTTTTTTTTTTTTGTTTTTCTCCCCCCCCCCTTTTTTTTCCCAATTAAAAAAAAAAAAAAAAAAAGAAATTCAAACCCCACATTATCTTCCAGAATATATTTAAATACAGGTATATGTCAAAAATATTCTAGATTATATTCTGTTCTTGTTCAGCATCTGCTTTAACTTCTGAGGAATTTAATAGCTACAATAACTATAAGTTTACAAATGTCTAGGAAGATTGGAAGCTGTGTTCTTTCTATTGATTGCTTTGGACAGATACACAAGAGATAGTTGGCTGTAGCTATTTCCTATTGAGAGGGTGAAATAAATAGGAAGCTGTTTTTTGACAGATCTGTTTGGTTCACTGCAAGACAATGAAAACATTTTCATATCAGTTGGAATAAAGCATATAGTTTTAATAGTTATCTCAAACAATGTGAGATGATTTCTATTATCTTTGTTAAATCTTTCTATGTTTATTTCTTTGGATTCTCTATATTTATGGGGATGATAGGACAGATAATTGGAAAGCAGACTTCATGAATTGAGCCAAAACAGCAGTAAATTTTAGCTTTTCTCAGTCATTTAGCTATGACTTCAAGGATCCTGCTAAAGCACTGGAGGGTTTTTGAAAAAGTGTTTTAAGTAACTAGAATGCTGTTCAGGTTGGATCTTGTGTAGAATTTTAAGGATTTATCCTTGAACTGAGCAGGACCATAAGTATTTACCTAGGTGTGAAAGTAGAATTCACAAAACTAAAGTCAGTACAATAGGAGATACAAATTTGTATCAGTTTGTGTACCTGTATGAGGGTTGCACCTAAGTCCTTAAGTTGCTACTTGGACATAATTGCCTACATCCACTTTAGTGGAATAACCTTGAGCTAGAATACATATCAACAATACAGGAATACAGGGAGTAATGTCTTCCTGAAATGATTTAATTCATTTTTTTTCCCGGTATATGCTAATCTTAAGGCTTGCAGGAGTTGAAAAATTATGGCAGCTTATTTTGTTCTACATTACATTAAATAACTAAGCGAATGAAAGTGGAAGGGAGGCTATTATATATGCCTAGCATTCAGTGGACATGGTCCCATTTCGGCAGAAGACACTATATACATTTAGTTTTTTCCCTATTACACACTTCATAGTAGAATATGTAGTGATGTAGGAACAGACATCTCAGTCTGTAGCCTGTGCTCAGACAGTTTTACAACCTGTTAATGGAGGCATTCTTCAAGGAGAGGGAAACTGTAGTGCTGAATCCCTGAAGGATAAAGATTTTAATGAAAGGGAAAAGAAAAATAAATTCTTCCTTCAAATGGCAAAAGGGTTAAAGCAGAAAAGAAAATTGTTAGGAATTTTTTTTCCCAAGAGCTAGAAAAATATTACCTTGAACAACTCCATAGAGGCAAAAAATATAATTTAATTTACCTCTTCTATATGCCCATGATAAAGGTTAGTGAATGTGTTACATTAGATATATCTCTTTGGAATTGTGGAAAAGAAAGGGTAGAGTCTTTTCAATGTTTTGGAGACTTTATTTATTTATATTTTTTCCAAACAGAACTATATCACATCAATGCTAGGTCAGATCATTCATTAGGTAAATGCACTACAAAGCTATTGGGTTTATCCTCAAACTGAGCTTGTAAATTGAGGACATTCAAATTTAAGATAAGCATATGAGAAATTCAAATAATCTGATGTAGAATGGAACATAGTTAATGTACTGCACATGTGATGCCAGAGACTTCAATAGTCATGTAATTATGATGACTGCTTCAGCTCCTTGAAAAAATTTAAGTTCAATCCTTGACTTTTTGATGTCCACACTTTCCCCATTACACAAAGAATTGTAACTTCCAGCAAAAAATCCACTCTTTGTTGCCATTCGTGTTAGTTTACTTAATGTGCAAAGGCTGTAGGCCTGTTTGTGTATATGAAAATTTGTGTATATGAAAAGGGTCTTCCTTTCCTTTTTATCCCTCCATTTTTTTTTTATCCCTCTCTCCCTGATGGAACTATGTAAAGGCAAAACATTATTTCCTTTTTCTATGCATAGTGTTGACTTGTTTATAGCTGAATGGTCTCAAGTGCCAGCCTGTGCACATTCCATGTGTATACTGCTCTGTGTTGCACTGCATCTTCTTTTTTTAAGGCTCCCAGTATCCAGGTTTGTACTTCTTTACACTGTAACATCATATGAGAATCATAAATATCTCATTATATATGTAATAACTGCTTGTTACTGCTGTCGATAAAAATCTATGATTGTACCATATGAAGATAAACAAAATTAAAACAAATTAACCATAGGCACCTGCTAAGATATAGAAATTACTGTTGCAGGTAAACCAAGTAAAACAAAGTTGCAGGCAGGTCAGATGAAGGTTGTAGAGAGAAAGTCTGACAAATCACAGTCCTGGACCCTTGAAAATTCAGTACAAAACTTATTGCCTGTCATTAGCTATGACAATACTTTATTACAGGCTGTATTAAAAAATTAATGGCATCTGGTTTTAGTGTACAAATCAACAACTGCTTTACAGTGTAGATAGATCAGTTAGAGTACAAAGTGAATAAGACAACCACTCCTACTGAAACTACAGAAGGACTGCAGAAAGGCAAAATATTTTTCCCCTCCTAATATGTTTGCTTTTGAAAACAGTTGAATCATGCTTGAAATTTTTACAAATGAACCCAAGACAGATCTTGTATGGTGTCCAAAAGGACAGGAATCCTGAAGAAAGGAGTAATCCTAAATGTCATCATAGTGAATGGGTTAGTGCTGAATAATAAAGTAACATAGCTGCACCATTTAATATACTCAATATCCTTCTCAAAACCTTATCAAATGAGTATTAACCCAAGTATGTTTAACAAACAAGGTCTGGTAAGTATGCAGCTGATGAGACATGGTGTTCTTTCTGTAGCTTCTAGGTATAAAAACAAATACCCTATAGGATAAGGGAATCTTTTGATGATAAATTTGAGGAGTGTAGATGGAACATAATCTGCAGCTTCCCTAATGTCATTAGGTGCAGTAGTAATATGTACATTATTTTCTTCAGGGTATGCAATGGATTGGTAATAATAGAGGCAAACGGCATTCCTTTTTCTATATTCTCTCTGGAGAATTCTCACTGGAACAGGCTGCCCAGGGAGGTGGTGGAGTCATCATACCTGGAGGTGTTTAAGAAAAAATTGGATGCTGCACTTAGTGGCATGATTTAGCTGATGTTATGGTGTTAGGTCATAGGCTGGACTTGATGATCTCAGAGGACTTTTCCAGCCTCAATAATTCTGTGATTCTGTAATTTGTCATTCTCAGAAGACATAGCCTTCAAGATATGCCTTGCCGTGGTGCACACAGCAAGAACACAGGGGAAAGACAACCTAACAGCAACAGTTTTGTAAATCTAAGAAAACTAAATAAGGTGAGTAACATGGGTACTGATGATTCATACTTAACCTTCGTGGCTTGCTTGCTTGCCATATGCTAGCACGACTAACCCAAGGGTGCCAAAAATTACCATTGATCAATAGTTTGAAATTGCAGCACTTGAACCTTCACCTTTAATTCTGCTGTGCTATGGTATGTGTTCAAACATCAGCCTTTTAGAATTATTTATTCTGGCTGCAGATCAGCATTGCATAGACAGCTGCAGAATGTTAAACACACATTTGTTTTCTAGCATGGAAGAGCAAAACCATTTTCAATATAGAAACATAGCAGAGCTCATATATTCTCAGTTTAAGCAGAAGATCTGGGGAAATTTGGTATCTCTGTGCAGTCACTTTAAATTTTCCTTCAATTCTGATATTACAAAACTTTCTTTGAAATAATCAGTGATGTATTTGAAAGATGGAGTATGTGTGATTTTATCCAAAGCTTGTTGAAGTAAATGCAAAGATTTACAGTGACCCCAGTGGTCTCTGAAAAGGGGTCACCAGACCAGGTTATCAAAGATTCTTTAAATCTGAAAAGCCTCCAGAATTCTCTCTGCAGTTCTGAAGTGTAATGTTGGGCTTTTGCAAAGCCCAGCCTAATGTGTGAATAAGATTAGTGAGCAACAAAGGAATTTGCATGGCCAAAGCAAAACCTTATTTTTCTTAGTGAAGACGTGGAAAACTCTCAAAACAGACGCCCCATGTAACCTTTATTCTTATAAGAAGTAATGGGTGAAACAGAAAGAGCAGAATGTAGTAAATACAACATTCATATTTTCATTATTCGAGGTATGTGAAAAAGAAAAAACCTCACGGAATTTAAGCATGTTTGGTCATAGCAACACTGATTCTTCAACTCAGTTTTTCTGTTTAGTGCAGGTACTCAATGCTAGATTTCCTTAACTTTAGTTGTCTGACAATTGGCAACTGTTCTAAGCTATTTAACTTATTTCTTGCTCTTGTCATTTGAAACAATGAGGCATCTCTATCTCGTAATTTATCTCCCCTGTCTTAGGCACCAGCCCAGGAGGGCTGACTCCCCTTCTGAAAGTGTTGGAATCTTTCTATAGGCTGTAAATTGTTTAGATTACAAGCTTAGACTGAATGCCTGTTGAATGAATAGAAGTAGATAATATGATGACTCTTTTGTAATGACACTTCACCTTTCATATACATAGCTGTAGTAATTTCAGAAGAAACTTTGTAACATTCGAGGACAATTTAAAACTGTGTACCTCTATCAATAGAGATACAAATATCTCTAGATCTTTCATTTCACACAAGAGATTGATCATAAAAAAAAAAGGAAGAAGTTCTTTGCTTTCCAGTGGAGTTTAGTCTTCATGTATTGTCTCAAGTCCAACAACAACACATTTCTTCGTGTGGTTGGCAGGCTTGTTTGGAAAAAAAAACCATTCATGGCTTCATAAAGCAACATCTTTAGTAGAATTTGTCAGATTAAAAGTAGAAGTCTGCAATTTAAATTTTTTCCAGTGATTCAATGTAATGTGTAAAAAGCCAGAGAGTACAGATCAAAGTAGAGAATACTATCCAGACAAGAACTCAGGGAAAAAGTCATTAACAGTGCCAATCACAGGAGTCATTACTCCTACCTAGCCTGCAGCTTCCAAGTCCTGCCTGCTAATAGATGTTGGCTTGTGTCTGAAATACCAGTGCCTAGAAAGTGCCTATTTCAAAGAAATCAGAATGTCACTAATGAGACTAGATATACAGACTTTTATGATCAGCTGTGCTTCTGCTGTCTTCCTGAAAGAAAAATCAAGTTGCTATGAGTATTTGAAGTTTACCATACCTTTCAGTAATTATGGTAAAATATGTAAACAAACAGAAAGTTCATAATAGCATAAGACTTAAAATTATGTATTTCATCAGTCAGACTGTCCATGTTAGTTCATGAACATTATTTTAAAAGTATGCTGTTTAAGAGTTATATATTTAATAGGTATGAATAGTATAAGGACTGATTACTATACCAGTCAAAGAAAATAACTGATTAGCTATGATTTAGTATATTAAGGTTTTGATACTGTAAAAATAGCAAATGCCATATTGGCATATCCATGTCAGTAAATAACACAACGAAGATGATAAAGGATTCAGCCATTTAGAGAGAATTAGTGGGAAATGTCAAAATTTGTCCATTATTGTAGTCTCCGGTGATAAATTATGCAAGCAAACAAGTGAAATACATCTTTACAATGATCTCAGCTGGATGCCCAGCTCATACTTTTTTTCCACTTTAGTTCTCTGACTGGCTGATTTCTTTAACATGTTGTGTATGTCACTATATTAGCCAACAATTCTTTTCTAGAATTAAGGTTAAATAAACCTGATCATGATGTCTGAAACAGGTATTATCACAGGGAAAGACAATCGCCCTTGCACTTAATAAATAACAAACTTTAGAGTCAAAGGTGAAGTTCATGTACTAGATAATGAAAAAAATAAACCTTATTGGTCCCATTTAATAGGATAATAGATTAGACTTACAGATATAAAAGTTTGAAAGTTTTATTTATTATTATTTTTTATTATTATTTATTTATTATATTTGGCAAATATCACCCCAATCCATAAAATTTATTATTATTTATTATTATTTATTTATTATTATTATTATTATTATTTATT
>VWZY01006121.1:68880-86948 GCA_013399075.1 Chloroceryle aenea | reverse complement strand
TGAGGAGAGGCTGAGGGAGCTGGGGTTGTTTAGTCTGGAGAAGAGAAGGCTTAGAGGTGACCTCATCACTCTCTTCAACTACCTGAAGGGAAGTTATAGTCAGGTGGGGGTTGGCCTCTTCTCCCAGGCAACCAACAACAGGACAAGGGGACATGGGCTTAAGCTCTGCCAGGGGAAGTTTAGGTTAGATGTTAGGAAGAAATTCTTTACCGAGAGGGTAATCAGGCATTGGAACGGCCTGCCCAGAGAGGTGGTGGATTCACCATCCCTGGAGGTTTTTAAAAAGAGATTGGACATGGCCCTTAGTGCCATGATATAGTAATTGGAGTTGGATCAGGGGTTGGACTCGATGATCTTGGAGGTCTTTTCCAACCCAATCTATTCTATGATTCTATGATTCTATGATTCTATGATTGAATCAATTTTATTAGAACACCATAGAACTGCATTGTGAAAGTGTACTCTGTATGTGAACTTTGGTATCCTTATATTTTCCTCGAATTTTTTTTTAACATTTATATACTTTTTTTTTTTCCTCCTAATGAAATGGATTAAACATCATAATAAAAATTTTAGCATGAATCTTCTTTATCAACATATACAATATTGCTATTTACAAATCATGCAGAGACTAAATGATCAAATATCCCATTTTAAATGGTATGTTTTGCCATATTTGCACTTTTAAAATATTTATTAATATAATAGTATTTGACAGCTTTGTTTAAGAATTTTTTTCAAAATTATTCTTGTTGTAGTCAGACTGTCTTTTCAGCTCCCAGATGAAAACGGGTGCCTAGGCAGATGCCTTCATAAGTCAAAGAATTGACTTTAATTACATCAATAATTTGGGCAGCATTGGCTGGAGAAACCACCATACTGTAGCCACCATACCCTGATGAACAAACTAGACCTGAGCAACCTTGAAGGTTATTTTTTTTCAGAGACTTTTTTCCTCTTGAACATCATACTTATGTTCTTCTTTCTTCTCAGATGTCTTTTTCTTTGGGTGTTATTTTACAGTGTGTCACTGCTTCACTATATATATATATTTTTTTTTTTCCCCCAGTGCCTATACACTTATTCATGCCCTTCATTTCCTGTCCTTTCTGAAGCCCTTTCACCTCTATTATCCCCCGAGACTCACTGGTAAGTAAAAAGCAGTTTATTGACAGTACATGTGATACATTTTGACTTCTCTAAGAGCGTTTTGCTAGTTTTTCAACCTAGCCATTATGGTGGAAAAGCATCCTAAGATTCATTTGGATTATAAATTTTTCTGTGTTTGTACTTGCTGTGATTACTGCATGTTCATGTTAGGTGAGTAAGACCTGCACCTCTAGGTTTGTAAAAGCAGTGACCAGCGGCTGATGCAGTGATCAGGTAAGTTTAGACATACAGACCACACACCACCCTCACATCCCCAAACCCACCCCTTACACAATGCCCCCACACACTGTTTTTTTGAATACTCTTTATTCAAATATAAAAACAATTAACAATGCTTGACATCCCTTGATCCCCAGGCCGCTCTTTATCTTTCTCCTGGAGATGTGGTTGGAACTTGATATTTGCAGGGCCCTTTCAGCTCTAAAATGTGGATGGCATAATAACAGGAAAAATATTTATTTTTATTTCTGAAAAAATGTGTAACAAAATATATATTCCATTTCAGTCTTCCTCTTTATCAGATAATGTTTCAAATATTTTTTAGACCTTTGACATATCATTTCCACAAGTTGGAGAAGGAGATTCTTAGGTTGGAGGAGACTGGCTTTGAAAATCCCGCAGCTAATGACTTACATTGTTTTTCTGCAAATATTGCTTAGGATGTAATTCATGTGGTATCTGTGTCTTTGCTCTGACATTTCTCTGTTTTCTGATAATCTTTATATCTTTTGCAGCCTTACTAGCTAAGTTTGTTTCTTTACAGATGTAGAATCACTTTCTCTGTTGCACCTTCTCTAGTCCAGGCCCCCTGTCAATAGCATCATGTTAAGGGGTGTCACCACCTATCCTTTCCAGCCCTCACTCACTGTTAAGAGAGGAAAAAGCCTGCTCAGAAACACTGGTGAGAGAACCTTTCTGATGGAGATAAGCACTAGCTGTTACATAACTCCACTGGGTCTTTTTAAAAGGTTACCTCTGCCGGAGAGCTCAGAAGCTAACTAGAAAATATTGAAGAGTGATGGTTCTGTCAGAGTCTGTCTGGTAGACAGAGTTTGTGCAAACAGATGTTTTTTTCCTTGCATATTTTATCTATCTCAGTGTCAATAACCTTTCTGACCTAATCAAATCCTGAACTTACACTAAATCACTCTATATAGAGTGTTATTTGAAGACAATTTTCAAGGCTGGAACTACTAAGCTATTGTATAATAAATATTTACAAATCATGAGTATGTTCATTATGGTCAAAGGAAAAAAAAAGGATGGGAAAGTATGTTGTAATTACTTGCAATTGGCAATTCAGATGTCATTAATCTACTACACATTCTCACACCTGTAGTGCAAGGTCTTGACATTTTACTATACAAGACCATTGCCTTGACAGGTGAGTTTAATGCATCTACCTGCAGCTGCCTCCTTTCCTAAAACACGCAGGGGTAGCTTATTTTGGTAACATTCTTAGAAGTGTCACCAAAGGATGCCATGAAGAGATAGACTTCTCAATGCATGAAAGTTCCCATTACCCTCTAGCAGAGAAGAAAGAAATTTTTTAAAGTTTTAATAATGTCTGAAGATGTATCTTTGATTTATTCTTATTATTTTCTATTCCAGTTTTTTGTGTTTGTTTTTTTTTGTTTGTTTGTTTGTTTTGTTTTGTTTTGTTTTGTTTTGTTTTGTTTTTAATTTCCTTTCACAATTTTATTCTGGTTTTGGTTACTGATTTTTTTTTTTTTAAACCAATGAAGTATCTAACCATCTTAGTTGTTCTAGATGCAGATTTAAGTCCATTCGACACACTTTAGAGTCACACACTTTGTCCAATTTCTATCAAATTGTCATTATATATATGAGAAGCTAATTTGTCCATGTTTCCATTCTTGATTTTCTCCTGGAAACTCCCTTTACTGCAATGAACAGATTTCAGGCAGCAAAAAAATTGAAAGCTTCTGACTCAGGTGGCATTCCTATTAGGCCAAAAGTCTACATACTCTTATCAGCTGATAAGGTAAGGTAAGACTCTAGTGAAAATGTTCACAGCTGAAAAGCATATGAACTATTTCTACGTATCCTATTGCTCTTTGTCAAACCTTTCCTGGTTAATATTACTAGATGCTGAAAGCAATGATTTGATTCTGCCTATTTACCCTGCAAGCATGTACAGATTCTTTTCATATTGCAACAAAAATAGACAATTATTTGATTCTCTATTTATTAATTAGAGTGAGATTTTCTACACCTTCAACTTTTGTCTTACTGTGTTCCCACAAAAGAAACAGCAACAAATAAGTACAGTTCTCTGAGGTGTGTTTTAGACTACATGTAGACATGCATACATCACTGGTAGGTCCAACAGTTGTCAGGACAAGGTCCTAGGTGCTACAATTGATCTGTTCATAAATAACAACTCCAGACTATACAGGAGCTCTGTAAATCCAGTATAGGGCTGCTCAACATTTACCTACTTCAGCAATTTCTTTAACAATTTGGTGGCTTACCTCCTAGTCTGTCAGGGAAAAAGGTTTCCATATAAAATGGAAATCCCCACCACTGTTTCAGAAAGTTGTTGGATTTTCATATGAACTCTATGCATTCCATTTCATTTTTGTCAGCAAAAGTGTTTAAATGTGACTCTAGGCATTTCTCTGGTGCAAAGCAGAGAAGTTGTAAATTTCCATAGCAGTTGAGAAAAAGGATAAAGCTGTGAGTTCATTTAAAAGCTTAATTTGAAGCACAAGAATCACTGAAACTCAAGTATTTATTTCTCCTTGGGAGATTCTCCATCCATGTTCCACTAATGGTGGTACTCAGCTGATGACCTAATTTAATAAAATGCATGCCAGAAATCCAAGAGCATAGCTATTCACTGTTGTTGCCAAATGAGAGTCATGGTGTGTCTGGATGCCCACACAGGGTACTTCTACTAGTTGTGGCCAGCTCTATACATCACTTAGTGAAGATCTAAAAGATAATAAGCAAGGTATGTCAAAGAAAGAGTACAGAAATTCAGGAACATATTTGACAGGAAGCTTTTTCTTGTGTGCAGAAATTGCAGCAGTTCTGCTTTCTTTCATTGTAGAACAGATGCAAGAATGCTTAAACATACTGGAAGCAATGCTAGCCTGAAATGGGATACCGAAGTTGGAAAGGTGAACATGTGAAACTGCATCAGGTAAATTATTCTCTTGACAGTCTAATGGTATATTGCTAGAATACTCTAAAACTGAAATGAGTCATGTTCCTAGAAGTGCAGGAAAGGAGAAGCTGATTTCAGACAGAGGAAAACTGTATTCTTATGAGTTCTTACAAGCTTGGAACCCGAATGTAAGTATTTTTCCTGGCAATGTAAATTGCTAGACAATCTATCTGGCTTGTAAGTCTACTGTTTCACGCGGTGCTTGCAAGTAAACATGTATCACAAACTGTCCCTCAGAGATCAAACATATATTTCTTCCCTGAAAGCCTCAGAAATCTTCTAGGCAACCTTAGAGATATTATCAAGAAAAAAAAAGTACGTATTTCAGTACTAGGTGCCATCTTGGCCATATATTTGTTGGTAGTTCTAATGTCCAAAGTAAACCTGTGAAACAGATGACATTTAAGAATATAATGTACAAGATTAATCATCTGTGAAAAAATAGCAAAAACAACAACCATAACGAATCTAAAACCCCAAAACAAGCAAACAAGAAAAAAACCAAACCCAAACAAAAAAACCCCAACCAACAACAACAACAACAAAAACAGCCAGAGAAACCTATCTCAAAATCAAAAAGCTCAGGAAAACAAAAAGCTGTAATTGTGGATACATCAATAAGATATGACAGAGAATGATGGATAATGTCCTGTTGCCACTGTAAAGTTGCATGGAAAAATAACATGTAGTGTGAGTACTTACCAAATATTTCTTGCTGAATGAAAACATAAATGTATTGCAGGAAGGAGTGATAAGAACTCACTTGAGCTACTGTTTATGTGACAACTGATGTTCAAAAAATGACACAGTTAATTTTCATTCAGCACATGTGCAAAAATAATTTTAGGAAGTCCATATTAGGACTCTCTCAAAGGGGACTGAAAACTCATATGATGCAGCAAACCAAAGATGAGCAGGAATGTTAACTGTGCTATATTAGCTGGGAATGAAGAAGAGGTGAACACTGAAGAAGAATACTGGTTTAAAAAAAAAATAAAAAGATATAAGCTGGAAATTAATTAATTTATCATGTAAATAAACCTATGAATATTAATCTTCAAAGGTTTTATAGAAGAAGCATGACTAGTTTTGAAATAATAGACCAGGTTTTAAATTAATTTTATTGTAAAAAATTTATTTGAAATTTTATTATGCAGATGGAACTATATCTGGTATCTGTAAGGTTGGTTTTGTCCTGTATTCTTAATAAGGACCTAGTTCTTTCACTCAGGACATATGCACTTGAGAAGGCAGGTCTGACAACTGAAGAGGTAATAAAGCTTGGCCAGATGTTTAGCCAACTTTTATAAAGTTCAATGAAGTCTTGGTAAAGAATCAATCCCCAAATCACTTCTTCTATTTGATCTAATTTTGAAACTGATAGCCAGTGAATTCAGAGTGCTTCTCAAAGCGGGTAACTGTTAATTCATAGATTTTCTTTGTGTAAAGGCAGTAGGAACACAAGACATCACACAGCAGATCCACAGCAAAACTGTGAATAGTTACTAGGACTGCCTGTCTGGCACTTCAGTTTTCAGACTGCACTGTCTTCAAGAATTTCAGTTAATACAATATTTGTATTTATCCACAAAACAATAACCTAGAATACTGAAGAATGAAATTAGGTGACTTCTTGCATTTTGCAAAGATAATTTTAAAGGAGCAAGTATTTTGCTAGAGCCTAGAGATGCTTTCCTGTCCTTAACTGCTAAAGCAATAAGTTATTACTCAGCTAAGCTGAAGTGGAAAAGGATAGATTAGGCTACAAAATCTTCCCTATAACTGAAATTTGCAGTGTCTAAATTGCAGTATGTTCATTCAGGTAGTGGTAAATCCATGAAAAAGTAGCAGCTTAAAGTTTGAATGAAATCAAAGAATAATGGTACAAATTATGTCAAATACTATAACATCATCAATAAATCTTATGAGATAATTACAATGTTATTAATGAAATAAGGAGGAATTGAGATACCTTTTGTGAACTTACAGTTAATGACATAGTAGTGATCTTTTAAGTGCATACCAATGGTGCCCTGGGGAAATAAAATGGACTAAATTACCACTCAAGGTGTTTTTCAAGTACATCATAACACAAATATATAAAATACATATTTATTTATGATATATTATTTGTAGTAACTAGTAATGTATGTAACTAAGAAGGAACACTTTGAGGTTTCAGATGAAATCTTTTGCATGATTTGACATCTCATGTTTTGGGGGATTTTATTTTTCTGAATAACTGAAGAAAATCATTGCTTACATTTCAGAATGGAAATAAACTAAAAATACATGAGTTTCCCAAACAACAGAAATACAGTTCTTCTATGAACTGATCATTCAATTATGGAATTGTATTCCATTTCCATTTTCCCCGGGAAAAAAATATCTTTTATACCATTCAGGAGAAACAGAGAAACATTTAAATAGCCTAAATGAAAAAAAGTACCAAGTAATTATTGTCAAAGCTGTTTACAGGATGCAGAATTAAAGAGAGGTTTTGAAACATTAGTAACCTTACAGAAATAATGAAAGTGGCTAGATGTATTTTTAGCTAGGTCCCTTTTACATTACATCATCAACAAATTAAATGGATCTTGACACGAACTGAGCATTGAAAATATTAACACAGTTCACTGTTTTCTGGATAAGAAGGAAACATCATTCGTTCATCCACTACCATTCTTTATTTTGTTTTACTGCATTTCATCATATAGTGTTTAACAGGAGAGGCCTTTATATTGTAAGAGAAGGCAATGGTTTATAGCCTACTTTTACTGCTATTAAGATCTAATCTATCACTCGTTCTGTTGATTGTATTTGACAAGCACCTTCTTAAACTTGAACTTTGTCACGTTGTGACAAATAACTCTGCTTGTTTGTGCAATTTCCTTCTTTGCAGAGACTTCACTATGAAGTGTCTCATTATTAATCACCAGGTTTAGGTATGATTTATTGTACTATACAGGCTTAAAAAAGGGGGAATAACCCCAACAACAAAACCTGTGAAATGCCAGAGGAAAAAGGAAAAAAGGCTTCATAGCATCACCTTGAAATGGTGACAAATACTATTACTTGAAGAGAGAGAGAAATAGTTTGTTGGAGGCAGAATATATAATACTTATTATTCCCATTTGTTGACTCATACTCATGTAAAAATCACAGAGACGGTGCACATCATACATTAGGTACATTTAAAGAACCATTAACCAGCACTTCTGAAAATACTACCATTATTGTGGAAAATAGTACTAGATCCATGTAGTGAAACAGTTCTTTCTCATGGGTGAACTTAGTTCTAAGTAACACAGTCCTTTTTGGGATTCTAGACTTTGATAAGAGCTAAGTGTCCCAAAGTTCCAAAATGACCTTGCAGGGAATGTGCTCCAAATCTACAGGGCCTGTTGTCATTCCTCCACTGGGCCTCAGACTTCCTTTGATCAGGCCATCCAGCAGTGAAAACAATCTCTTTGTCCATTCAATGTTTTTTTTCAATTTGCTAGCAATATCATCACAGACACTGGGTGCAATCACATTTTTTTTTCTTTCTACTTTGCTAAGCACAAAAGCGTTTGTGCACTTTTCTGTTTGTGTTGATTTAAAGAATACTGCAATCTTGGATTTTTGCATCCCTTCTCTTTTGGCATAGCTAGGCAGAGCTGCAAAGGAAAGGCTTTATGAAAGGAAAAATACCAAAGCATGAAATTGTTCATTGATTTCTATTACTGGTTTGTTTTTTTTTTTTTACATTACAACTCATCTGATGCTTTATATAATTTTGTTTAAGATGGCCTTAAAGCACTTATATTTAAAAAGGAAGTCTTAATACCACAAATGTTTAATTCATGTTTGGGACATAACTGGAGTGATAAACCCACTCATTGTATTCACAAGGCCTTAAAATTATTACAGTGTGAATGAATGTCACTCCTCTGATAAATGAAGATGTACAACAAAGTCATGTGAAATATAAAAAAAAACATTCTTCTATCAATATATCTATGCGGAATGGTTTTGCAGTTGTGACATTATTGAGTGACTCCTTTTCTGCAGGGAAGGCTTAGTTTAGAGCTGTTTTAATTTTTACTTACAGAGTGAGAGAGGGACAGTAGGACTACATCAAAGCACTTAAGTTCACATGGAGGCAGTAGGCTGTAGGGTTGGGAGGCCATTCAGCCTGTATATTCCTCAGAGAGGTTATAAAGTTCAGGATAGCTGTCTGAAACAACCCTCCAAGGATAATTTATAGAGAAATAACCTGTCTCAAACCTCAGAGAAAATCTACAGAGAAACATCCTATTCCAAACGTTGTTCAGTTGCCTTTTTGTTCTTTTTTTTTTTTTTTTTTTGACAGCAGATAAAATGGAATTTATTAGGTTGCCATGTTATAAGAACTGATATAATGATTTAAGGTCCTAACAGTGGTCCAATTGACTTAATTCTTTTGGAGGCACAAATAAAACCGGTTTCCAGAAACCACTAAACTGGGGCAGAATGTGGCTTGAGGACAGTGGTGCTGGTGTCTACCTGCCCTCTAATATCGTAAAGCTTTAGGTGACTCTGCAACTGTAAGAAATTTAATTTAAAAGTATACACAAATTTTTCATTAGAAGGCATTATCTAGCACCTAGTTTATCTCATATATTCCAAGATGTTTCAGGATATACACAATGCATGCAAGGATATTTTAGTCCCTAACTATGAATAGAAGAGTACTGTCATTGTAATTGCATACATTTCAATGGAAGAATTGCCCTGATAAGACCATATTTGACACTGAATTAACATTAGTTGCACATGGAACACATACCGATTTATAAAAATTTATGGTAGCATGAATTGTCATAATGCAGTAGTAAATTACACCTGATGTAAGCCTTTGGCTACAGAAAAGGTAAAAAGGCATGGACACACATCATTTCATGTAAATGGAACTGTATGAACAAAACCTTGAGTAATTCCTATTTTTATCACAAAAGATTGCCCAATTATTGAATTAATACATTGCCACTATCATGTCTGGATGTTTATGAAGAAAATGGAGGAATTTTATCATTCCTATAAACTGATTTGGAAATCTCTACTACCATATGCAATAATAGGAATGGAGTTCAGTGAAATACTACTAGTGCTCTTCAGATATGTGGCATTAACTGGAACCTAGGATACAGTACAGTACATTGACTCTGTTCAAGCTTTTTAGAACAACTTCTGTAGTGGTTGCAAGGCAATTATTTTAATGATATACACTAGAGAATGCTAGTTAATCTGCAGGCAAAAATCTAACAAGCTTTTTGGGGGTTTAAAAAAGGTAACATGACATTGCATTTCTGTACAGCTGATGTAAAATCTCAAGAGCATCACATTCTTTTGCTGCTTAGATAACTTCTGAGCTGACATAGTCCCATTCTGAATAGTGTAAGAAGTGTGAGATCTCTCACTGTACAACTTCTGTTGAAGTTTAGCACCCATGGTCAGCTAGTATTAACATACTTAATAATGATTTGCTCTTTCTGCCACAGGTAAATTCTGTGTCTTCAAGTATTCTGCTTATCATTTTATTGTATTTTCTGATACTACCTCCAAGGGATAGAAACCTTCTAAAAAGAGGCAGATAGGATGAAGAAAATAAGAGGGAAAGTACACAGGTTCCTGAAGTATTTCCTCTGGTCTTTAATGTAAGAATCTCTGTGGAATGTGCATTCTGAAAATTAGAAAAAAAAAGCCAGCCATTGAGCCACTGCTCTGACATTTTTTATTTTTTATTTTTAACTTTATGTATTCTTTCCTCTCCAGATCTACAAGTGTTTCTGATAGTAAATATTGCACATCTAACATTATCATCTGTCATTAATATTTTTTTGTGCTGTAAAATCTACCTTTTTGCTACTCTTCTAACATTAGATATTTTGGAACACGCCCCAATAAACTTTTCCCCTAATACTGAATAATTAGGAGAAAGAAGTAAGAAATAAAAATCTTTGGCATGAAATACATGGTTTCTTTTGTAGGAATGAAATTTAGTGAACAGTCTCTACAGTCACCTGCAAAAACTATCCTCTGAACATCTCCTAAGGGTAATGTAAGCAAATATGTGAAGAAATGGACATGGAAAAAACAGCAGGTCCGTCACTTGTGCCTATTTAAAAATACCCGATTAAGAAGACCTGAGTGAGTACTAAAGGGTATCCAGTGGCTGTTTCTATCATTAAAATATTCTATAATCATCTTTGATATAGCCATGAGAACTATAATATCTCTTTCCTTCTGCTCTCTAAATGAAGGATCATAAGGCAAACTTGTGAGCTAAACATAAAACCCTAAAGGTGAGAATATAATCTCAATAATATGGAAATAATTTGTAGTTGTTAAGACTGACAGGCCACTCTTAGTTTTAGTGGATTCAGTGGATAACCTGCTAGTTACAGATTTAGTCCAAGTCAAGATCCTAGGGCAGATTGTTCCTTTGGAAACATAGCTACAAACTGCTGATGCACTTTAAGAAAATGAAATCAACTGAATTATTTCATATTCGGCACTGAGAAGTTTATTTTTTTCAGTACATTTATATATGCAGATCTATCCACAACCTATATAAATCAAGGCAGTAACAGTTTGAAATTTTCCTTGCTTTTTTTTTTCCTGTATTTGTGCCATTGCTTTACTCCTGTGCAGTATTAACCATTTTTAGACACTTTGAATCCAGTCCCAGATATATGCTCAGACAAAAAAAAAATTGGGAAATGTGAAAAACTGATAATTTTTTTCCTGAACAGTATTCTAACCATAGCATTTCAAAAGAGAATTTATGTCTTAAAGAAGAGCTACTGCAAGACATGGAAGAACAATTCTGAACATATTCCCAGGTAACAATGATGATGACACCTAACGACCAGTTACGATAATAACAAGATTGTATTGATTTTCCAGACAATAAATTTCACATAAATACTTATTATAAGATGGCAGTGGACAGTTTGTGTAAAGACAGACATTTTATGTATCTTTTAGTCTCATAGTGCTTAATGTGCTTGTTATTTTTGGACACTAACTAATGCCATTGGATATTCACAAAGTGGGTCACAAGTTAATTAACAGTCTGTAGAAGCAGCAAATTGAATTAACACTAAGGACATTTTTTTTTTTTCCTCTGAAAATACAGTTATTCAACTTGAGTTGTGTAGTTAGAGAAATGAATGTAAGAAAGGAATCTATAGGCCAGGAACAAAGCAGTGAATTATTTCACACCTTGCTAAACAGTCACCTATCAAATAATTTTGAAACTGAAATGGAATTAGGGCACATACTACTACATTGAAAATAAATTTAAATGTCAATGTTTTGAAATGTAACTTTAGTGAGTGAGTTCATGATAACTAGCCAGAAAACAGAATGGAATTTGCTTTCAGAAACTCAGAGGCAAGAGAGAAAATATTATGTATAGGTTTCCTGCCTATAATTTATAGTTGCATACATAGTCAGGTGGAAGATAATTTCTTTTATGTTGAGATATCTAAATGGGGTGTATGTTGAAAGATGGCAAAAAAACCCAAAACAACTTCTTTCCCTTAATTTGTCCTGGCTAACTGGGGAGGTTCCATTTGACTGGAAGTTAGAAAATGTGCTACCCATTTACAAGAAGGACTGGAAAGAGGATCCAGGGAACTACAGGCCTGTCATTCTGATCTCAGTGACAGGGAAGGTTATGAAGCAGATCATCTTGAGTGCCACCATGTGGCATATACAGTACAACCAGGTGATCAGGCCCAGTCACAGTAGGTTTATAAAAGGCAGGTCCCGCTTGACTAACCTGATGTCCTTCCATGCCAAGGTCACTTAGTGGATGAGGGAAAAGCTGTGGATGTTGTTTACTTAAACTTTGACGCTCTTTCCCACATCATTCTCCTGAGAACAAGTATTATGAGGAGCAGCTGAGGAAACTGGGTTTGTTTAGCTTGGAGAAAAGGAGGCTCAGGGCAGACCTTGCTCTCTACAACTACCCGAAAGGAGGCTGTAGTGGGGCTGGTGTCAATTTCTTCTTCCAAGTAAGAAGTGATAGGACAAGAGGAAATGACTCCTAGCTATGCCAGAGAAGATCTAGATTGGATATTAGGAAAAAATTATTCACCGAAAGGGCTGTCAAGTGCTGGAACAGACTGTCCAGGAAAGTGGTGAACTCATGATCCCTGGAGTTATTTAGAAGACAGGTAGATGTGATGCTTAGGGACATGATTTAGTGGTGGACAGCAGCACTAGGTTGACAGTTGGACTTGAAGATCTTAAAGGTCTTTTCCATCCTAAATGATTCTATCATTCTATAATTCCATCTATTGATGAAAACCTTCTACTTTTATCCAAAAGAACTCCCTCTAAACACAGCTTCAAATAGGATCTCTGCAGTTGCCCAGAGATGCCTAAGAGGGAATTAGAGGCAGGGAGCTTTCTTCAAGGTAAGGTGAATTGTTATCAATCTTGCCACCTGGTCAAAGGCACTGAGAATAGCCTACAGAGATATGCTGGCTATTTCTCTGAAGCATTTCTACTGGGAAGGAAATCTGTTTGAGAAGTACAAACAAACTTGAGTGTGCACAGATAACCATTCTTCCCTAGAAGAGTTAGTAGTTAACTCTATTTCAGGCTACATGATTTCTTTTCTTAATACTTCATGGAGGTATTTTATTCTATGGAGGTTTGGTGCTTTACTTGTGCTTAAAATAACTTCATTTTGTTTTCTTAGCAATATAAAACAGGAAAAGCTTTCAAATACCAGTTGTGGTAGCAGAGATACTTGTTTTCAATCATATGAAATATGTGACATAGTTTTATGCCTTGTATTCATAAATATAGACTTCCAGTTGTATGCATATGTATATATAAAATATATAAACATATATTTTATATATAATATAAAATACACATCTATAAAATTTCACAAAATAGGGTTCAGTAGGAACCTAATGTATTGTGTTGATTTCCAAATAGTGAGAACTGCTTTTGCTCATCTCTTTAAAATGTAATTTCATACACATCTTTCATACATTTTCTAACATTTTTTATTCTGAACAGAAAATAGGAGGATTCTTTATTTATTTCAAAGTATATACTAAGTAATATTTGATTTAATTAAAAGCATATACTTTAATTCAAAGTCTATACTAAACAATGAGTCTCCAACTCCTACAAGTATTCTTCAAAAAGAAGAGGTAGTGTTTGCTTTCCCAGTTCATATTTTTCATACTGACAGTAATATATTCCTTACTTCTTTGTCTGGAATGAATTGAATGAAATATTTGAAAGGATTGGCTATCACCATATGATTAACATTTCCCTGCTGGAAATCAGTCCCTCTAAGTCAAAATTCATTATCACATGCTTCTTTGATTACTATTTTTTAAGGACCCTATTGGTAGTTTGAACTTTTTTGTAATATGTTAGACCATGACACATTTTGGTAAGAATAAGAGGTAATGATAATTGTAGGCTGCAAAGAATCAAAGTTCCTCAGTTCAGTTCTTAACTTTTTTTTTTTTTTTTTAATGAGAATTATATAATATTGTATTTCTCAAAAGAACAACTAAAAGATGTTCAAAATTAAATCCCTCTGGTGTTCTTTCCAGCATTGTTTTGATATGCTATTACAATAATATAATCATCTGAATTGTCAGTCTTTTGATCCATTGTGGTACCCAGAAATACATCAGAAGATGACAGTGCCTGAGACATCCCAGAGACTTGATTGCCCCTCATAAATTTTATTACATCAGCATTTTTATAGTAAAGTGATGTGTCAGCACTTTCATTATAATGCCAGTCTTCAAGGGGTCATAACTCAGCTGTAAAAATTGTTATAAGCTCAGACTTGGCATTCAAGGTCACAGTTCTAAAATGAAAATTTTTTAATTTTTAAAATATTTAGCAAATTAAAGAAAGTAATACAAATCATACAAATGTTTATATTTGGTTGTTATGAACAAGAATATATAGTTAGGAACTAAAAATTATCTATCATTCTTCTCCACATTCTAATCTAATCACTTCTCACATGTCTTTCCTAACTGTGATATTGTTCAACATTTTAATTCCAGAGACATGCAGAAAAGTTCACCTGTTATTCTCAGTAACAGCACTTACAGACCGCTAAACAAAAAGCAGTTCAGAAAAGAAGGGGACCACTGCTGTTTACACTTAAACACAACTTTTGCTGTAATGAACCTAGCATCACATTATCTGCTTCCTTGTATAGCAGTGTGCCTAGGTAGGTCAACAGTATCCTGGCCTGTACCGGAAACAGTGTGGCCACCAGGAGAAAGGAAGTGAATTTGCCCCTGTGAGATCACACATCAAGTACTGCGTCATTTTGGGTATCACAGTATAAAATTACATTGAGGTGCTGGAGCAGGTACAGAGGAGGGCAAGAAAGATGGTGAGGGGATTGAAAAACATGTCTGATGAGGAGAGGTTGGGGGAGCTGGGATTACAGAAAGATAGAACTCAATATATGTTATGTGATACCTGTAACAGCCTCCTGAAAACAAAAAAAACAGTATTTTGACTTTGTGCAATGCCTGGAACCAAAACAATCTCTCTTGGTTAAGGCTTGGAGAATGAGTCAGTGAGATAAAGTGGCTGAGCCTCCCCGGACTGTATCCACTGCCCCTGAGTACTCTCAACAGAGGCGGCCAAGGAGGGACCATACACACACACATGAGATTGTCGGTCACGGTGGAAAAATGCTAGCATAGTTTTGCCCAAAGTCAATCATCTCACAACCCTGTAAATACTGTTCATGAGTGTCTCTGGAATCTCATCAGGCCTGAGTCTCACACCTCCCCCTGAGCCCGGGACAGCTCTTAGGCTATACTCTCTGTCTGCCAAGACCAACGAAGGGAGATACACTCTCTATCTGCGAGACTGATGAAGTGATATGTGACTGTTTATGATCTACAAGACTTTTTTACAAAAGTCCTGGAGACCACAGGATGCCAGATTTAATTTTCAATCTGTGGAATAATTCCATTTCCATTCACAGGTTAAGCTCTATATGAATATATAGCTCTGTGTATGTGTGATTTGCTTTTTCGATCTTATAGAAATTATTGTATTCTTCATAAACAAGTCTTTATTCTGATTTAGTATTAATATATCAGTATTAATGGAACACTGATATCATTTCCTCTAAAGTACTGTGTTAGACTAAGCACTAAACAAACTTCAATACCCTGTATCCTATCCTTTTCCCATGTTCTTAGACACAAGCTATTGACCAGGTCTGGGACCAGGGGCAGATCTTTCCTTATTCCCTGCAGGAGTTCAGAGGGAACGGCGGTCTATTCTAAACCTTGTGACTGGACAGGAGGGCTAACCTTATCCCCTTCCTTTTGCCCCATTCTCAAACCCTGTAAAAAGATCAATACCTTCAGCCCAAAATAATTCTATTGCTTATAGGTCCATTAGCACAAATATTATAATCATACTGCTTTTGTTAGTCACATACAAATTTACTCATAAAATAATCATGCTGGGTTTTTTGTTTGTGGGTTGTTTTTTTTTTTTGTTACATTCACTTATTTTTATTAATTGCTTTGTAGCAAGTAATATAGTGACCTTGCCATCAATTGAATCTTAACTCTGTTGATTCTTTGCTGTATTTTGCTAATTAGCTAAAGTATTATTCTTGCTTAATAAATTATAGTGCTGCTTTTTATCTGAAGTGAAGTGCATTACACTCATTTTTGCAGAAAATAGAGCTTAGACAGGGCTCTGTAATAAGTAACAAGGGGAATCATCTTTGTACGTTTTCACACCTCTGCAACATTGATACTATCACTGTTGATTGGCTGTCAGAAGTCCTGCATCAGATGAAAATTATAATGTTATTAGGGTTTGTTTAATATACATCAAGACACAGACAAAAATAACAGATTTTCAATCATTGTACTCAGTTAAAGCTGAAGTACTTCTACAAGGCTCTAAAAACCAGATTGTAACTGTATCTGCTTTTGGAAATTGATGAATGATGTCTGACACTTGGAAGAATTGTATGGTATCCAGGTGTGTTATTTTTATTCTTGGTTCATCTCTGAACTGATATTCAAGGTAACATATCTAACTTCTTCTTTCTGAGAAACACAGAGTAAGTCTTACCTTATATTTCAAATACGCTTCTGAAAAGTTAATGTACTGTTTTATTATGTCTCAGTTGGTCTGTTGTAACATTCTCAGCAGGTCTGTGTGAAAAATTGATCAATAGGCTTCGGATAGTTTAGGACTTAGCTGCAAGGCTAAAAAACCGAAAAGCAAGAGCATATAACTCCAATTTTAGTCTTGTTACATTCACTTTCTTTTGTGTACAGCATAAACATTCAAATCTTAGAAGTTAGAAGTTGTTAGAAGTATTAGACGAATCTGACTCTAGAGAGTAGTCTGATCCCCCACTAACTATGGGACCACAGGCTAGAGTTAAATGATGTAGGAAAATTATTTTTCTCAAGATTGAAACATCTACCCCTATAAAATAATCTTTATACGTATCAAGAAATAAGAAATCTTGTCTCTATATCCATGTACTAAACTTGATTGACTCTTTTAAATCAGTTTAGGGTTTAGCTACTCTATTTCTCAGAACTGATTGCATGTGCTTACCACCTTTTCTTGTTTTAAGGTCTTACTTGATTTTAATCAGTGTTCCTTATCTCTACAGTCTTTACTGTGAGCTATTTTTCATTAATCTTTTGATCATTTTTAAGTTATTGAGCACCTCCACTTCCACAGTTACAGTGTTACCTTTCAGTAACACTCAGACATTAATACCCTGTGATAAAGTGTTGGAAGGATGTGGGTGGGCTTGAAGTCACCTCTGGAGATGATACAGAAGTATCTTAACGGTGATAGTATGGACTTCCTAAAACATTTTATGGTTTACATGGATGAATAAAGAAGGTTAATTCTCCTAGTCAGTTTAATTCTCTTAGGGTGTCAGATAATGGCTAAGAAGTTCAGTATACCTGCTTGATGTTGTCTAGCCCACTTATTTGGAGCAATTTCTGTGGAGAATCCTTTGCTAGGTCTTCTGTAGTGAACTTCTTTGAGCCTGATAAAAACTTCTGAATGCTGGGCTTATAGTACAGAAATTGACAAAGAGAGATTAAAAGAAGAAATACAGATTAGGTAAAGTAATGCCAAAGTAGATTAAATATTTGCATTAATTATATTATCTAGTATAACATTTTACATGTCATTATTTTTTTTTAATACCTCTTAAGAGATGTGATGGAAATGTTGATTAGTTCATTGTGAGCTAGCTATCCCTCAACAGAAGCTTGGAATATGACCCTGAGCACACCACATATAATAGGTTTTCTTTTAGACTGAGAAAAGATTTCAGAGGTAGGTAACTGACTCCTGTTGAAATCCGTTAGGTCATTGGGAATATCACCTTTAACTTTGCGTTTACTGATTGAGCATTAGAGCTTTTAGCATCCACAATGAAAAAAAAAAAAAGAATCATCTTAATAAAAAACAGACAGGTATTTTCTACAGTTATGATCTGTTTATAATAACCTACTGCATACACACTTCAGCATGTAAGAATGGCCATAAAGCATAGCACAAAAGTATTATGAACACTAAAAGAACATCTGCTATGTTTGTAAAACTCAGTACCCATATACATACAGACATTTTCTTCGTATGTACACAAAATATT
>VWZY01006121.1:30658-62922 GCA_013399075.1 Chloroceryle aenea | reverse complement strand
TTTTTTTTTTTTTTGTAAGAAAGCTGTTGTGGAATTAAGAAACTGGTTCAGATAGCAATTTTCAATCTTTTTAGGCTAGTCATCAAAAATAAGTCAGATTTTATCATCACTGAAAGGGAGGGCATATATTTATGGTCACTCCCTTTTTATTATGGAAAGAGTTATCTTTCTGGTCCCCAAAGTCAGCCAAAAGATTCAGCCTATTTCAAAACTGGTAAAAACTTAGAGGTTGTTTTGTTAAGGCCTGGAACATCTGTCTTTGTGGCTTTAACACTGATCATGCAATTCTCTTGATTCATTCATCCACAGTGAAAAAGAGAGTAGGCTGAAGCTCTGCTCCGATATAAAAGTTCAGAAAGTTAGGTGATAAATGCCAATAAACATATGTTGTCATTCTTCCTGTGAAGATCTCCATTTCTGTTTGAATGCTTATTTGTACATTTCCCAGTAAATTAGGATGCTCCAGATGATTTTCCACTTGGATGAAGGCCCAAGCCTTCACGGATCTCAGCGTGTAATTCTGCACATGTATTTGAAAAGTTGACAACCGAATTAGTGTTGTCGTCAGTAATTTTCAAGCATTATGGTCTATCACAGGTGATAACAGTTTCTTGGTATTGAAATGGATTCTCTAACAATGGAAAACAGTCTGCCAAATGAAGAATTACTGAACATATGTTATCATTGTTATTTAAAGAGGTTCTGCATGCCAATGCCTGATAATGAAACAGTAACACACATAGCTAAATTGTTTTGTAAGAGAAGGGGTAGAGAAAAACATTGTCAGGAAAATTTTTGCATTTTTGAGCTCTTTTGCATCTGGTTCCATTGACTAAACAGTGTGCTATTTTGTAACATTGGCTGAAACAAAATGGTTTTTCAAAGTATGCGAAGTGTATTTAAAATTTTGAAGTATTACTTGGGTGGCTTGGGAGGTTGTAGTCATTGTTCTTGAATACACTAGTGGATAGAATGCTAAAAGTAAACTTTTTAACACATTCAGGATGGGCTGATTAGGACCATATTTGCCTTTGGTGATAACCTAGTCCCTGCCTATATAAAGAGGTCTTTAGGAGTCAAATTCCTTTTCGTACAGGATAGGTTCTTCTTTTATCCCAACTTTTATAGGATAGATGAAAAATTAACAGTGCAAATAGCATTTTAATAATCATTTGAAGTCTGGAAAAACTCCTTTGGGTGAGAGATTTAAACTACTGTCTACTTAGCTTATGAAGTAGATGAAGATTTCATTTTATTATCAGGCATAAACACCTTTGTAGGAAGAAAATACTGGGTACTTTTTTTGGTACCTTTTTTTTGTTGTACTAGAAAAAAGAAAAATAAAAAGCATGTCAGGGTAACTGATCATGATGGCAATAATATTATCTGTAACCACCACTAGTGGGAGGAAAAAAAATCCCTAAGAATTAGGCACATATTTTTTAACTGTGAATGTAATGGTGGACTTTTTTTCTCTTAATGGCTTTAGCTCAAATGTAGATAGAAGACATTGTAGCCAAACACAAATAACTGGAACTATTAAAGGCATTGCTAGGCTAAATTCTATGGACATTGTGAGCAATCTAATGGCTCTTTCTGGCCTTAAATTGTCTACTGTCTATATAAGAATCTGTTTCATTCAGTAAAACAACACTGATGACTCAAGATGTTCTGCTCCAATTTCATATTCTCTTAACTCTGACCTCACTGCATTTGAATGTTACAGCAACTGTCCTGCAGTATATGAAACCAAGCAAGCTACTTGAGATTCCATTACTTTCTTCTTGTCTCCACACAATGTTGTTATAATACAGAAAATCAGAGTGGACTATGACTCATGCATATATCTCTACTTATGTATATGCACACTCTGTTTTGCACATATGCATTACATAAACACGTGTACACACATTTTGCAGATATGTTATATATAAATAATATATAAAATAAATAATATTTGTATGAGACAGCCTTTGTATACTAATAGAAATAAGTAATAAGAAAAATGAGTCATGGGTATCCTCATTAAATAGCTTCCATAAAATGGAATGGTTTGGTTTTAAATGCAGTTTCTGCCTGCAGAAATTAGTCTTCTGGTTTTAGCTCTTCTTATAAGCTTAGTTCTTGAAGATACCAAGTGAGTAAATACAGTATAGTTAACAGATTGTTATATTTAGGTTAGTACAGAAAACCACTTCACTACATTAACCAGGATTAAAAGTACCTAACCGATACCTTCAGCGCTAAAGCCCAGGCCACCATTGAGTTACTGATGGATTTTCTCCTGAGTTTCCAGGTGGAAACTGGCATAGACAGGCTTATATGCTCCACTGTTTTGTAGACAACCACTACATTTTTTTCCAGCTATATGCTTCATGGTCTCATTCTTATTGATTTCACTGTGAGAAAAACAAAAATGAACACAAACACAAAACCATCCAAAAATCAACAGAAAATACTTTCAGCAGTAGTAATAAGGAGGTTCTTTCTTACAGCACTCAGTTTCATCATCCTGTTCTGATCTTTGATTTCAGTACTATACATTATTCCCCACTATGGTAGGGGAATATTTCCCACTTACTCTTCTCACTAACAATGCTTTACAAGCCTGTTCAGTCACATGTAATTGACTTTGTCCCTTTCTTGCATTTTTTCAAGCAATTTGCTGCTGTCCTCATTCTTTTATCAAAAAAGAAACTGCATTAGTGCATGGCTTTTACTGTACCTTTCATATTGCTAACAAATATTAATACTGGACCAGGAACTGGTTCCTGAGGGAGAAAGTCTAACACACAAACACAGCAAATGCTGTGTTTAGAGCAGGTTATATCTTCCTTTTTTACTGGTACTTGGTTCATCTGAAGACAGAAAAGAATCAGTTCTAAAACCAGTCATAGTTCTACAGTCTTTGATCACCTGCTAATTCTCTGACCTTTTACAGTCTCTCCTTCTGTCCTTATATACTTTCTATTAAATTAAAATAGTCTTCCAGCTACTTTTGCAAAATCTCCCTCACAATAAAACTTTGCAGAAATCAGTTTTGAAATGAAAATAGATGGTACGCATTGCTTTCCCTTTTATAACAAAAAACAAACAAACAAACAAACAAAAACCCAAAAATCAGATTTATGGAGCTAAACAAGCATATTTGCATAGTCCATATTTCTCCAGGTACCTTCTGATCATGCTGATGATTACATTCTTTTAAAGCTTGCACCCATACAGACATACATCCCTGATAAAATGCTCGGGAATGGAATATCTTTCAGAAGTCATCAAAACCATCTCTTCCTCCTCTTGTTCTTCCAGCAGCATGTTGCTTCATCTGTCAGCTGCCACTGAACCAGTGAATGATGCATATTTAGAAAAGAGGATGATAGAAACGATACAGTGTAAACAGGGTTTATTATTCATAATTAAAACAAATTTTGTGTGTGTGTATTGCACTTTACTAGCGCAATACAAAATGATACTTTTGCAGTCTACTTGATCTTACAATTTCGAGGAAAAAATAGATCAAAAAAATTATATATCTAATCAAGCTGAAAAGCTATATGGGGCAATACTTTTTTAGTAAAAGACATGTCAATATCCAGAATTTGACCTGTGTTTCTAATTCACCATTGATTATGCAATGCTACTTCTTTTGATATATTGATAACATTGAAAATAATTTGGTTTGTTGGTCCATGTTATGCTTTATAATAAAAAAAAGAATATGACATATGCTATCCTTATGGCTGTTTTTCCAAACCACAAACCCTATTCACTGGAATGGGCAGCATATGAAACAAACAAGTGTCAATTAATCAGTCAGCAGAAATATCAATGTTAATGCATGACCTCCTAAGAAAGAGATACTTGGGTTTGTTTATGTTCAGTTTGATTAATGTATTTGACACAGGGTTGACATTTTCAGTGGAGATACAGAATGTACTAGGCTCCTGAGGCCAAGACATATCTGACAGAGTGGGAGTAGCAGATCAACAAAACTCAGTGAAGATTTCTAACAGAAGATCACTTTGTTCTTAAAACTTAAAATGCTGCGGAAAACAGTTTAGAAACAAATGGCTTATGATTCAGAGGCTGTAAAAACAATCTAATACTAAAGTCAAATGAAACCAAGAAAGGTTATGGGTAATGTTAGGTGACATTAATTAAATGTAGGATGTATGAATATAAATTAATGATCTGATTATCATTACAACTGAATACTTCTGCCTAATAAAATACCATGTGAGAAGTTTGTTATTATCTTGTAGATGTAGAGTTAATAAAATCACTATTTAAAATAAGTTTATACTTAAAGACCGGACCTGATTTATGGCATGTGTGTACTAGAGTGATGCCATATGAAACTCTAAACAGCTTGTGCACCAAAGGCATTATAGCACAATATAGAAGTGAGTAAATTAATTTTTTGGTCTTCAAGAACAAGTAATGAAAAGGGAGCAAGTCTAAGTTATCATCTGAGAAACTTTGTTTGTCCTGTTTAAAACGTACCAGTTTAATGTGTTTTCATCTATTCATGTTTTTGTACTCAAAAAGTGGTTACTTTAAGTTAGAAATTTTGTTTTGTTCCAAAAAATAAATATGAGTTCAAATTCAGATAGCTGAAGTTCTGTTGAAAATTTCAAACATTAGAGTTAAGTTTATTGGTTTTTATTAAATATTTTATCATCCTTGATTGAAGTAAAAGTAAAAATTAAGAGAAAGGTTTTTAGTGGTTTTTATATGTCCCTTTAATTATTATTCAGAATTAATGCATGGTATTAGTTACTTTGTGGAATAAACAATGCTATCTCACAGTAACATGAAAAGCTTCCTAAAAGTAACTAAATCAAAATATTTTCTTTACTTGCATCAAAAACCTTTATAAAACAGTTATGATAAACCATTACCTTTCTATAGCATTCAGTACCAGGTGTCAGACTTCATTAATGCATAGTCAACAAATATAAATAATTTAATTAAATATATGTGGCTTGACCATTAGTAATGTTCAGTATTTTCTTTATTTGCAGAGTATTTAAATATGAATAATACTCTATGTCTGAGTGTTAATTTCTTTCTTAATTAAAAGTGCTGAAGTACAGAGTAATTTTGGAATTTGCTACAGCAAAATAGTTTCTGATGAAAAGGAAATATAGAGAGTAAGAAAACATGAATTTCAATTCTTTAGAGACCTCTTTTTGCTTCAAAGAAACCTAACTGAAAAAAAAAAAAAATCCACTGCAGAATATTTTATTTTACTGCTTAACAAGAAAAGACATATTGATAATTTTCTTTCTAAAGTTTCTCTTTCTCAATTTGAAGAACTTGTGCTTTGGGTCTGCTTCGAGAAACAGAGGAAGACCTCTTCTCCTCTCTTCTCTTCTCTTCTCTTCTCTGCTCTTCTCTTCTCTTCTCTTCTCTTCTCTTCTCTTCTCTACTCTTCTCTTCTCTCAGAATGTTCTATTATAAGGTCTCATATTTATTTTATTTTTTTTTACATTCTACTAACATTTTATTTACATATATATCCAGAAAGTTTTCAATCTGCACAGCATAAAGAAAACCCGAAGAAAATATTTCATAAGTTAAAATTAACCAGGAGTTTATTTCAGCAGAAAGTACAATTGAACAGCTCTGTCCTACGCTTTCAAAGTAGACTGAGCAGTCATAACAAGGTTAACTAAAGGAAGTACTGACATATTAACCATTACTTCTAAGGACACAAGTTCCATCAGGACATTTGCATCAATCTAGATGTCCCTCTCAACACTTGGTACCAAACATGTGAAATTAAATTTCTGTGAAAAAACATACCACAGTGACAGTAAACACACAGAGCAAGACTGTGGGGAATATTTTTCTTATTTCCTGGCATAAAATGTAGTTCTTTTGGAACTCCGTCTTACGCCTTCTTTTCTATGTTCGGTCCTTGCCTTTATGAGAAACTACTTGTATTGAAGGATTGGCATGCAAGAGAGCAAAGTCTTTTGAATTTAGGAAAACTTTAGGAAATTCAGTCTGATTCACATTGTCTTTTTCCTGTTTTGTTGTTGTGGTTTGTTGTTTGTTTTGTTTTAGTTTGGTTTGTTTTTTTATTTAGTGTGGTTTTTTTGATTATTATTATTTTCATTTTAAGGTTGAAATCCTGAGATTACAACCACAGGCATCAGTGTATGTGCTTGCCTTTCTGAGTAGCCCCTCTATATCACACCTTCTGTCACTTCATTAGATACATTGGTCATAAACACTTTAAAAATGCTGCAGTGAATGGACCCTCCTTCAAGTGTCTCTGATAGCAAGATTTTTCTACCTTTGATTATGTCTTGTAGACATCTTTTCATCCTGCAAGAATCAATCAATACAACCTCAACCTAAAGCTGCTTCTAAAGATTCTTGGTTATATGAATTGTAGCTACAGATTTTAAAAGAATCGAGAAAAATATCTTCTCAGGAACTGATTTTTTGTTTGTTTGTTTATGTTGTTGTTGTTTGTTTGGTTTTGTTTGTTTGGTTTGGTTTGGTTTTGTTCTTCTTTTTTTTTTTTTTTTACTGGAACTTCCATAAAACTAAATGTTGGAATACTTATAGTTTAAATTACATTTAAATATTGTACTTTTCACACTTATTAATGCTGACTTGTAAGCAAAAAAGGTTCTAAGGGAATAGAATGTATGAGTAAAATTTAAAAACAATTTTTTTTAAACTCTAAAATAGTTGTTGAAGTAAATAAATATACATTAACAATGAAAAGAAAACCCATACTTTATCGAGCTGATTTTATAGAGATTTTTAGGAAATATTTAGATGTTTCCAATAACATGCCTGTAGTGCTTTTCATTCATACATTTTTATGCTTACGTCATCTTTGAAAACCTTGCTGAATGGAAATGACATATCACCACTTTCTTCCCCTATAATAAAAAATAAGTTTAACCTGTAATGATGACAATGAAGAGGTCCAATTGTATTTAATTTCCAAACAATAATTAAACTTGTGTTGATTATAGCATAACCTACTTAAAAACATCTATCTAAAATGGTGATTTTCTCAGAATAAGGTACAGACAGGAAAACAAATATTTGCAAAGTGTAATTGTATTATTCAAAATTCAATAACATTGAATTGTGCCATAATATATGCAAAAATAAGACAAGTTACAAGATCATAGTGTGTTCTGTAGCTGCACTATAGTGTAAATGTACCCAAACTCTCTTTAGAGTAACTTGCATGACCAGAGTGGTCTGTCAACAGCATCACAAAGATCGATACAGCCTGAAAAATCTTTGAAGACACTGGAAAAAACTATTAATGTCTAGTTTATTGTCCATTTATGATGGTTAGCTCATTTAAAACTGACATATATATTTACTACTCTGCAGCCTAGATATTAACTTTTGACTATTGGACTGGAAAGTTCTTGGGTGATAAGAATAATCAATTAAGGCTTAACATCATTTTATTGTGCAATCACTGTCTTTGAGAATACATTTGTTGGACAAGGAACAGTCTTTTAGTTGATATTCAAAACCAGTGAGCACAGAACCAATTTCTGAATGACTGACCAAGATGCATAGAAAATGGAGAAGCATTCTCACTAGGAAAATTTCATGGCTTTGGGTAGTCTATATAGGCACATAAGAATGTTTAAGTAAAATAAAATCAAATAAAACTATGAAAGTTGATTAAAGTCTGAAACTGAATCACGTTATAATTAATCATTCTAGCACTGTAAATGTTATTTATTAGCCATTAAAAATAAGTAAAAAAAACTTTAATGACTTAAATTGAGGTTTAAAATTTTCATTAGTGCCCATATCTATTCCAATAGAGGAGATAGCCTCAATTGATTCAACTGTAGAAGATTTACTAAAGTATCAGGAAGGTTTAATTACCCTGCAGGCAGTCAAAGAAAAAAAACCTCTCAAATGATACAAAATAATCTGAAGCAAAGTTAAATATTATTAAGAAGTTAGTCCTCAATAGACTTAAAAGTTACAGGACAGATTAATCATACAAATTGTGCTGTTTTTTAAAAATGTGTCATCTGGAAAAAATCAGTAGAAACATCAGGGGCGTTAGAAATGTGGAAGCATCTGACTAGGATTCAAAGCTATCTTTACTGAGAACAGCATTTGTGGTTGCAATAAGTTTACTAAAAACAATTATCACAATAGTCTTTAGATTTTCTTGAGATCTTATGGGAAATAATATATGAGTTTATTTAGAAATGCTTAAGAAATGAGTTTCAGCTTTTAACTGTTTAGTAAATCATATGTAGCAGCCATTACTATCTAGATAAACAGAAGGTCATTTTTGGTCAAGGTTGATTTGATTTGATCTGATTCAAAGGAGGAGTTAGCTTAGAAAACATTTTAATAAATTCATTAATAAATTTTCTAGAAGACAAGATGATGTGAGACAAAAAGCTGAAAACATTTCATTTTTCTGATTGTATCTTTATTTTTTAAATCACAACATCAGTAGAGAGTATCTGACTAGAATACTAAAGTACATGCTTGAAGATGTGTATGTGTATTCAGAGAAGCAAAGTATATTCCTGTAGTATAAAAATGTTATCCTGTGGTATAAAAATTTTATCCTGTGGTATAAAAATTTTATCCTGTATTATAAAAATGTTGAAATACGTTTCAAAGGTCTTTATAAAAAGAAATAGGTATTTTTAGTTCTAAGAATGTTTATATTTCCACATTTTTAATTTAATCTCAGTTAGAGTCATTTTTCTTCCACACATCTCTTATTTCGTACAACCAAAGAATTTCAAAATTAGAAAAATAATATGATCATCTACATCCATTCTCAGCTTTTCTTTTTTTTCTTTGTCATCATGTTTTTCAGGTATTTGTTCAGACATAGTTAAAAAATTTATATCGAAGGCAATTCCTTATCTTTAAATGACAATCTAATAACTATAATCACTATTACCCTGTTTGAGTAAGACAGTTCACCATTTGACTAATTTTAAGCATTCAGAAAGTGTCACTGAATTCAGTCAGACTGCTAGATTTAACATTATGCCCATGTTTAAATGCCTTGTCAGCTCAGAATGCTACGATGATGAGAAACCTTGTCAGATCAGACAAAGGAAAAATAGATCCTGACCTACATCATTTAAATATATATTGAAATTGATAATGGTCTTTCCTGAAAGTATCATGCATCATGACTCATACCTCCTAAGTATTTTCTGATACACAGACACAGTAAAAATATCCTTGTTAACCTTAAGTGAAAATTGCTACTGATTATTATAGTTACATTTACTGATTATCATAGTTAAGCTAAGGCCAAGGTTCAAAAACAGTATTTCAAATTAACTCAATGCATATTTAACTTGATTTTTAAAGAGACTTAGCATGCAATCAGAAAATGGTTGCAGTAGTCATCTACTAAACCTGAAACATGTAATAAAAGTTTAAGTATGTGGTAGTATACTTAGGGATCTATATCAGTGTAGTAAAAACCCATGCGAACTGAATGAAATGATAAAAAGGAATATTTAGGGTACATAATGATAGCAGGAATAAGTAGATCAAGGATTAAAGGAATATTTTATTACATTTCTAATACTCCAATTAGTTAAAACAGTCTTTATGACTTCTATTATGGATTCACGAGGAAAAAGTTCCCAAGTTCTGTTTTTACTATCTTGAATTATATATATTTGTCATAGATGTCTGTCTAGTATCATCTGAAAGTCCCCAACTTTATAAGGGTTTTTTCCTCGAAAAGGTAAGCAAATAAAAAGTCAATCAGTCTAAGCCATCATTCCTTAAAAATTTGGAGGTCTGAGTTAGATTTTGGACTTTGTAGGTTTTTGCAGCACAATTCTTAAAAAAAAAAGGAAAGAATTTTTTTTTTTTTTAATTGTGCATTCTGGGGAATAAAGCAGTGCTACTGATGAAGAAGCGAAGGGTCTTAATTTGCCATTGATGGCAGTCTGGCCATGCAATAGCAATTCATTCAGTTTGCATTCATCTACTGTTAGCTTGAAACCAAAGCTTTGCAGATAACACAGAGGGGAAAAAAGGCTGGTGCAATCTGCTTTAGTTAAGGGACTTTATCTGGGGAAATAAAATTGAGTGAAGCAGAAAATTCAAACAACAGTCAGACTATTTTCTGAAAGATTACCTGTTTAGCAAGCATGTATTTGTTGGAGCATTTCTTACAGATGGCAACACATGGGAAAAGCGATTGGGAAGGATAAAGAAGTTGGGTCAGAGAATGAGATTGTGGGATGTGATAGTAGATGACTGGGTAGCTTAAAGATGAAGTATATGGACAAGTCTAAGAGATCTGCTGGCTCTTGTTCAGCAGTGGCAGTCCCATTCTGGCTGTTTTGACTTTCCTTGCTGTTGTATTTTCAGGATCTTGCTCTCAAGGTCCCTTTATAACAGGGTGTCGTTTGGAACTGGTTTGAGTGAAGTTAAATGCTATATACTAAAAGTATTGGCAGCTGCTTGACAGACCTTTCCTTCTAAACTGTACTTGAGGGAACGGTGCACAGTTCACACTGATCTCAGTTTTACTAAAGAAGATGAAACTTAGACAGAAAACTTGGATTTTTTTTTTTTTCCCTCAGAAATCCTAGAGTTGTTACAGTTACTTCAGAAAAAAAGAATGGCTTAGGATATGCCAGTAAAAACTGGGACAGGATATTTGGCTATTTTGAGAGCTGCACTTTTCTCTTAGTTACCATACTTTGCTGACACTCGTTCAGGGAGACTCAAATGCACTACTATGGAAAAAATCTCTGATATAAGCATATAGTCAGTAAGTGTGTTAACTCTCAAGGGAGAGTGTCTTCCTGTAGCAGAATTGTGAGGTGTGTCCAGATGCTAGCAGTAAGTAAAAATATGATGATTTAATTTATTTGATGATCCACAGAAGGTTCTCAGAAGGGAGAACTTTTTCATAGTGCCTGAATGAAAAGTGCATAAATGCTGTAATACTTTTGTGTTTGACTACATTGTTAGCACAACCTTTTTCCAAAGGAGAGGAAGGCTGCTTTGTATTTAGGATAAGGAAATAAATTGCTTTTTTCTGTTCCTGCAGATACTCTGCACTGGCATGGACTCTTGACTTGTCTGGAAGTTGTAAGGCTGTGCAACCAAAGTGGCTACACAAATAATTTATTGACAGAGGGAACAAAAAATCTTCAGAGAGCAACACATCTAGCGCTCAGAAGTGCTTGATCACTGCAGCTCAGAGCAGGACAGAAAATTTGTTAGTTTGATCACAAGTCTATCAGGGAATGCCTTGAGCACACATTCTAACAGAAGTGGCTTGGCCAAGCCTTAAAGTCATTATCCTGGACTCATCTTGCCTAATTTTTAGCAAGGAAGGCATCCAAGATGATGAAGGTAACTTAGATCTTACATAGGATGAACTGTCTTTTGGAAGTGCCCATTTCCCTTCCTAACTAGAAGGGCACTGCAGATTACAAAGTCAGTTAGAAAAGAGTCTCAGATGCTTCAGGGTACATGGGATGAATGTGAATGAGAATATCTACAACTGGTTCCCTTATATTTATGGCTGAATTGTGTTTTGGAAAGTGCTTAACCTCCATTCAAGTAGTTTTTTGGAATGTCTCAGTCTTCACCGTTAGCCTTGCTACCTGTACTTTGCTATAGCAAAGTCAGCAAGTGATTATCCCTGCTCGGGTCTTGCCAGAACAAAGAGTCTAACTTCATTTCATGTGTAAAAAAGGCCAACTAACAGCCAGCCCTTCATGTGATGCTAGTCCTCTTGTGCATAGAAATAAACAGATAAATGAATGAGATTACAATTATAATCACAAGAAACTGCAGATCGGGGTATGCAGAAATACTACAGCAAATATTTTTCTAATGTGAGACTTTCAATCACTTTCAGAAACTCCATGACTGACTCAGGCAGCGTGTTTTATTTCTTCCCTCCCCATAGATCATTCCTGGAGCTCCTGCTCATTACTGTCAGTGTAGTTCACAGTTTATAAAATATTCAGTAGCTTTTGATATTAAAAAAATGCTTAAATACAAGCTTCAGCTAATAAATTATTTTTACCAAAGATCTGCTTAATAAGCAAAGCATAAAATTAATTATATTTTAATTAAATTTCTGCAGTTAATCACTGTAGAGAGTCAATGATATACAGCACATGGGGGGCATTAGATAACAGATTATAACACATTGCAATGAGATGGAAGTTTGAAAGGTTTTTAATAGACTTAAAGTTAGGGAAAACCTAACTTTTTTTAGGTTACTTAAAGTCTGATCAGATGTAGGCAACTTCTTTACAGTGTCACTGTGGTCATATTATAAAATTTCACATTGCTGAGCTTTCCTAATATTTGTTAGAACATTAAAAAGTGATAGAAAACGTGTAGCCTTCTAATTTCAATAGTTTTGTTGTTCTGCCAATAGGATACATTTCTTTCTTCTTATTTTGAATTCTTTGAATACTTCTCACATAACATGATGAATATTGCCTTCCCACTCTCATGGAATCTCACCTTCCTACTTTCTTGAATTATCTAGGAAAGAGATTATAAGAATGACAGAGAAACTTATTTTCCCTCTATAAATTTGACTTAGAAGACTAATGTATACCTTTCAGGACTTAACAATATTTATTGTGTGAAACACATTCATCTCTTCTTGGCTAAGATTTACCAAATGTATTCAGTCAAAATTCATATCAGCTTTGTTTCTGGAAATTAAAGGTCTCACCATTTTTAAAACAGATGCAAGACCATTTGGATTAGTGCAGTTGGATGAATGTAATGGAAGATGAGATGATAGGTCAAGTAGAATGATTTTTTTTTCCTGTGCTTATTGGTCCATGGTCCATAATCAGTGATTGCACCAAATTTGGAAGCTCAACAGAAACACAGAAACTACTTGTGTTTTTAGTGATTTTAATGATGTGATTTTTTACTTTTATTGGACAGAAATGTGTATGCCTTTGTCACCCAGTCACATACATCTGCAGTGTGCCAGAGTTATCAGGTATAGTCATACTGTCTAAACAGTAGAGGTGAAATCCTTTTAAATTTAAAACTGTTTTTAACTACCTTTATTTTTCTGTTATAAAGCGTATATACTTATATGCACATATTTCTGCAACTGTACTGCTTATGACAGCAAACCTATATATTTTCTGTGTAAAGGGACCTGTCTAGTCACAGTTTATTAAGCGCTTTACCTTTCCAACATTTTTACAGATCTTTGTCAAAGGAAAGCAGTAAGAGATTCAGAAACTCACTGCATGCATCACAGAGCATGTGCTCTATCAGTGATTAGTTGCTCCTTGTTTCCTTTTTCCAGTGAGCCCAGAGTAGTGTTAAAAGCTCTCACAATTTCTAGGTGGGATTTCCAAATGGAAAAGAAGAAGACGTAAAAGTGTTAGTGCAGGTGCCATGGGACTTGGAATTTAGTTTGAAGAAATTAATTAGACACCTCATACATTTTTGTGTGTGTGTTCTTTCATTTCATTTAGTCCTGTTCTAGGATTCAGAGTGAGTTGTTCTCTTGACCTATGATTCTATGATTCTATGACCTAACTTTTCACTCCTTTTTGATGATAAATACAAAGAACAGGATGACTGAGCTACCAGATTACTTTGCTACTTTTCGTAACAGAGTTAGTTGGTTACTACTTGAAAAACCTCTTCCTTCTTCAGAATGAAAACATGATAGAATATTATGAATAATGAAACAAAGTTATACTGAAAGAAACGTCATTTTTGAGATCTGATTTTATGACAAATATAGAATATACTTTCTTAGAGAATTTAGCTGGCTTGAGAGAAATGGTAAATGCATAGGTAAATGCATATAAGAAATAGAATTATATATAATGTATTTTTTTATTATTTAATAAAAGATATACTCAGCATGTACAAAAAAAAACCCAGACAACAACCCAGGTCACACTCAACAAAATGACTTCTCTTTTTTTTGATTGCTATGTGCTATTTCTAGTCACTACTTATAAGAAGCTTATAATAGATTTCAGTGACATGAGACAACAAAATAGGATTTTAATTGATATGTAAAAATGAGAAGGAAGTAAGAATTGAAAAGGCTGAGTAAACAGCAAATGTAAATAATGTTAAAGAAGGAGTATACAGCTTGAATATGAGAGACATTACAGTTTGCCTTTGCTACTTAGTAAAAGTATTTAATGTTGAATATTTAAATTCATAAATTTGCAAGTTTTGACCCTAAGAGCTCTATTATCTTCTCATCTCAATTTTCATTGAATAGAAAATTTTACATAGGAACTTAGAGAAAGTCTCTTATTAAAGCATTTATGATCATAGAAAGAAAATATACTAAGTAGTTTATCATATTTAAAGTTATGCCATTATCTCATTTAATCCTGAGAAACATGGATTCTTCAGGGAGGACATATAAAATTAAAGGTAAGTAGAATTATGGGCAAATATTTGGAAAGCAATTTTAAGAAGCTTCATAAAGCTTAGAGGAAGTAATAGGTTGGTTAGATGCTGAAAAGACAAATTTGCAAATTCACCAGCAGATTTTAATGGGAACTGTAATAGGACCTAAGTGGTCTATACATGTGAATTTTAACAGAATTCAATAATTTATCAGGAGAAAATAATAATTTAAACCACATAGAAGTTAAATGAAAGTTTTGAGTGTGGAGTTTTAGGAATAATTCTTAGTCCTCCTTTAGTTAATATGAGCCAGTGCACATGATTTTCCTGTTATAAGGCATATTCATTGGCAGAGGCAGTAGTGCCTGTCAATAACAGATATTTATGAAACAGGAGCTTTAGGAAGTGGGGGACTGAGTTACTGATGTCGATATAATTTTGATAAAACAAATAAAATTACAAATTACTCAGATAGGGTTAGATATAGCTCAAAGACTTAATATTTGAACAGGCTGAATCTGGATCTCTGAAATCTTCATTGAGATTGCAAAGTGTAGTGTTAACTCTACAAATATTGCCCTTGTATTTTCAAATACTGTGTGGAGAAAATACCTTACTTGCATGGTAGTTTCTGAGATGACCATCAACAAGGATTTCTACCCAGCCAGTTTTCTTTTGGGTCTCCTCTGGGACTAGTTTTAGCTGCTGGTAAAACACAGTAATCTGGGGACAGGGGGAGGATGGGTCAAGTTAAAGAATATAATAACAGGCAGACCCTTAACACTGAAGGAATAGGGAGGTTCAAATTTTTAGTGAAGTCTGTATTCACAAGGAATGAAAGAACTCAGTGCTAACCCTGCAGTTGGAAACATTTTTCAGGATACAGTACAAAGCTATCAAGAGAATATACTGTTGGGTAGATGATGGCTAGCAAAAGGAACTGTTCTGGAATGATGTCACTCCTTTCTGCTAACTTTGTTTAACAAGTAAGTTGACAATACCATCATAATTCATGTTATAAGAAATTTAGATTCTGATATTAGTGCTCAAGCTACTACTTTCATTTTTCTTTTTCTAATATTTTTAAATTATGCTTACTGTCTAACATGCTTATTTAACCAATGGAATATTGATAGACTAGTTTCTAATACAACAGATGAAAAGTGCAGAAATTTTTAACCTTTATAGAAAGGTAATGATGTGCAAAGTATCAGGAAGCTAGCTTAATTTTCAATATAACNTAATCAGTGATTGCACCAAATTTGGAAGCTCAACAGAAACACAGAAACTACTTGTGTTTTTAGTGATTTTAATGATGTGATTTTTTACTTTTATTGGACAGAAATGTGTATGCCTTTGTCACCCAGTCACATACATCTGCAGTGTGCCAGAGTTATCAGGTATAGTCATACTGTCTAAACAGTAGAGGTGAAATCCTTTTAAATTTAAAACTGTTTTTAACTACCTTTATTTTTCTGTTATAAAGCGTATATACTTATATGCACATATTTCTGCAACTGTACTGCTTATGACAGCAAACCTATATATTTTCTGTGTAAAGGGACCTGTCTAGTCACAGTTTATTAAGCGCTTTACCTTTCCAACATTTTTACAGATCTTTGTCAAAGGAAAGCAGTAAGAGATTCAGAAACTCACTGCATGCATCACAGAGCATGTGCTCTATCAGTGATTAGTTGCTCCTTGTTTCCTTTTTCCAGTGAGCCCAGAGTAGTGTTAAAAGCTCTCACAATTTCTAGGTGGGATTTCCAAATGGAAAAGAAGAAGACGTAAAAGTGTTAGTGCAGGTGCCATGGGACTTGGAATTTAGTTTGAAGAAATTAATTAGACACCTCATACATTTTTGTGTGTGTGTTCTTTCATTTCATTTAGTCCTGTTCTAGGATTCAGAGTGAGTTGTTCTCTTGACCTATGATTCTATGATTCTATGACCTAACTTTTCACTCCTTTTTGATGATAAATACAAAGAACAGGATGACTGAGCTACCAGATTACTTTGCTACTTTTCGTAACAGAGTTAGTTGGTTACTACTTGAAAAACCTCTTCCTTCTTCAGAATGAAAACATGATAGAATATTATGAATAATGAAACAAAGTTATACTGAAAGAAACGTCATTTTTGAGATCTGATTTTATGACAAATATAGAATATACTTTCTTAGAGAATTTAGCTGGCTTGAGAGAAATGGTAAATGCATAGGTAAATGCATATAAGAAATAGAATTATATATAATGTATTTTTTTATTATTTAATAAAAGATATACTCAGCATGTACAAAAAAAAACCCAGACAACAACCCAGGTCACACTCAACAAAATGACTTCTCTTTTTTTTGATTGCTATGTGCTATTTCTAGTCACTACTTATAAGAAGCTTATAATAGATTTCAGTGACATGAGACAACAAAATAGGATTTTAATTGATATGTAAAAATGAGAAGGAAGTAAGAATTGAAAAGGCTGAGTAAACAGCAAATGTAAATAATGTTAAAGAAGGAGTATACAGCTTGAATATGAGAGACATTACAGTTTGCCTTTGCTACTTAGTAAAAGTATTTAATGTTGAATATTTAAATTCATAAATTTGCAAGTTTTGACCCTAAGAGCTCTATTATCTTCTCATCTCAATTTTCATTGAATAGAAAATTTTACATAGGAACTTAGAGAAAGTCTCTTATTAAAGCATTTATGATCATAGAAAGAAAATATACTAAGTAGTTTATCATATTTAAAGTTATGCCATTATCTCATTTAATCCTGAGAAACATGGATTCTTCAGGGAGGACATATAAAATTAAAGGTAAGTAGAATTATGGGCAAATATTTGGAAAGCAATTTTAAGAAGCTTCATAAAGCTTAGAGGAAGTAATAGGTTGGTTAGATGCTGAAAAGACAAATTTGCAAATTCACCAGCAGATTTTAATGGGAACTGTAATAGGACCTAAGTGGTCTATACATGTGAATTTTAACAGAATTCAATAATTTATCAGGAGAAAATAATAATTTAAACCACATAGAAGTTAAATGAAAGTTTTGAGTGTGGAGTTTTAGGAATAATTCTTAGTCCTCCTTTAGTTAATATGAGCCAGTGCACATGATTTTCCTGTTATAAGGCATATTCATTGGCAGAGGCAGTAGTGCCTGTCAATAACAGATATTTATGAAACAGGAGCTTTAGGAAGTGGGGGACTGAGTTACTGATGTCGATATAATTTTGATAAAACAAATAAAATTACAAATTACTCAGATAGGGTTAGATATAGCTCAAAGACTTAATATTTGAACAGGCTGAATCTGGATCTCTGAAATCTTCATTGAGATTGCAAAGTGTAGTGTTAACTCTACAAATATTGCCCTTGTATTTTCAAATACTGTGTGGAGAAAATACCTTACTTGCATGGTAGTTTCTGAGATGACCATCAACAAGGATTTCTACCCAGCCAGTTTTCTTTTGGGTCTCCTCTGGGACTAGTTTTAGCTGCTGGTAAAACACAGTAATCTGGGGACAGGGGGAGGATGGGTCAAGTTAAAGAATATAATAACAGGCAGACCCTTAACACTGAAGGAATAGGGAGGTTCAAATTTTTAGTGAAGTCTGTATTCACAAGGAATGAAAGAACTCAGTGCTAACCCTGCAGTTGGAAACATTTTTCAGGATACAGTACAAAGCTATCAAGAGAATATACTGTTGGGTAGATGATGGCTAGCAAAAGGAACTGTTCTGGAATGATGTCACTCCTTTCTGCTAACTTTGTTTAACAAGTAAGTTGACAATACCATCATAATTCATGTTATAAGAAATTTAGATTCTGATATTAGTGCTCAAGCTACTACTTTCATTTTTCTTTTTCTAATATTTTTAAATTATGCTTACTGTCTAACATGCTTATTTAACCAATGGAATATTGATAGACTAGTTTCTAATACAACAGATGAAAAGTGCAGAAATTTTTAACCTTTATAGAAAGGTAATGATGTGCAAAGTATCAGGAAGCTAGCTTAATTTTCAATATAACAGTATATGCAATATATTAAGGCTTGAAACAGGATGGGAAGTAAAGCAGCATGATTCATGTTTTTATGTCTTTGAAACCCTGCTGACAGAAGATGGGAGCAATTGGGAAAAAATATAAGAAGTGTATAATTCTGAAAGTTTTTCTAATAAATGTATTTATAAAAGAGTTATGGGAAACCTAGAACCTTCTTTGTAAACAAAATAAATAAAATTCTTAGAATCTATGGTTTAAGCATTGAAAGAGAGAAAATGCTAGTTTTAAGTAGTATCTCAAATATCTAAAGGGAGTAAGAATCTTAATATGAGACTTAAATTGTTCTGCAAGCATGATTTTTACATTGGCTATAAAACATAGTGGAAGGAAAACGTAAGATACTTCAGAACAATTATTTCTGACTGATAATAGTCTATTGCAGGAAAATGAACCTTATCATCTTTATCATCATCAGAAGTAGGCTTGATAATTAATGTTGCTGTATGGAATACTGTAATGACCCACTTGCTTTTGCACTAAAACAACATGTTGCTGTTGTTCAAAAGCAGAAGTAGATATTTACTCTATCAGGCACGATTAGTTTTGCATGTTTGGCAGATAGTTTGCATGCAGGTATCAAATCATGACCTTTAGTAACTTCGGATTGATTGGTGCTGTATTGATGTCTGTGTACAATTGACATCGAAGAGTAAGTTAAATCTCAAAATAATTTGAAGCATGTGAAATAATTCTGCTCTAAAGTGTTGTTTCTCCTGTGCTTATATTTGAAACCAGTAAAATTTATCTTATTTAATAAAATAAGTACAGTACACTGGTCTGAAAAAAGTACATTGTTCCCCCTTCTGCTTGTATCTATTTTCTACATTTTCAAAGGAATTTTTCCTTGTGATAAGAAATAGATAATAAATGACCTTTTATTTTTTTTTCCCCAATTTATTTGTTTTATAGTGAAGTTACAACTTCGCCAGTGCAAAGAAATAAAACAGGTGTTTCATCACCTCGGCTTGTGAAAAGCGCGTCAGCTTTGAGCAGCTCATGCAAACCATCAGATGACTGAGTTTTGATCAGACAATAGAACAGAGAGTGCTGTTTCTGTGGCTACTCACAAGTAAGATTCAGGGCTCATTTTCTCTCTCTGACACTTAAGGTGAAATCTGCAGAGCTTCTTTTCCTCCTTCTGTTTCACTAAGAACTTTATCAACCTTATGGCACATTTAAGGAGTCATTGTTCATGATGAACTTTAGGAGTTGTACAAGAAAGTGTTGCCCACTGAGCCATGGAAGTGTGAAGTTCAATAATTTACAAGTTAGGGATTTCTACTTTGCTTACCAGCTCTTGTAGACATCACGTATGACATCTCAAATGAGTTTTTAAAGTCAATATCCCATCCATACTACCCCTTCCTGTATGTGTCCCTTTTGTGGTGAGACTGTCACATTTCAAGGAAATTATGCCCTGGATATAATTTTTTTCTCTTTCAAGGAGACTCTTTTCAATTTGAGGAGAGTTCTGTGAATTCAAAAAAACTGTCAGAGGAAAGGGCTGAGGAAAAGAAGAAAAATTAGAGTGTTTTTGAACACAGACATAGAATTTAATGGAGTTAAAAACAATAAAAAGAGATCTATAAAAATATAATAATTCTGTGGAAAGTACTCTCAAACCTTGCAGAGGCTAATAGAGTGTGTGTTCTATACCCCCTCAGTTTTAACCATATCATAGATTCTATTCTGATATTACACTGAGATACTAACTGTTATAAAACTGGCTTATGAACTAAAGAAAAATGAACTCATAATAATCTCCCAGACTGTGCAGCGTAACCTATCATTTAGATTTGGGGAATTTGTTTTCCTGTTACATTTTTGTATTTGGTTCTATAAAAGCTACTTGAGAACAGGACTCAAAAGTGGTTGCACCTTCTATACTAGACTGTTTTTTCTCCTGGACAGCAAATAATTGGGGTAGAAGAAGATTTATCAGTAGCAGATGATGTGAATAATTGTGAGGCATATGGAAAGAACAACAAAGCCTTAAATGTCTCAAAGTAGTTTGAAATTATTTGCTATATTTAACTTTCAGGACAACTCATTCTTGTGTTAGGAGTCTTTATAATAATTGTAGTTATTATTTCTATGGTGTATAACTGGGCATTAGTGCTTCATACATTTAGTTTTAAAAATCATGTAAAAAAAAAGACAATCACTGTTTTCATAGAGAAAGGAACCTAAAAGACTAGTAACTATGGTGTAGAATTTCACTGATGGTACATTTCTCCTGTTTTGTCTTGTACTTCATGTCTTAAACAGCTTTGAATGTGAATGGAAACACGGTACAGACCTAATGCACACTGAGCCTCATATCTTGCCTCCTATATGAGCCTCATATCTTTTCTGTAAAGTGGGAAATACAGCTTAAGAACCTGTGAGAAGCAATGAGAAATAGCAAGTGAAACTCAGTGTATGGTGTAACTTAAATTACATTGTGCAGACTCTGAGAGCTGGTTTTGGGGTGTTAATTGATGCTGGGGTTCTTTTAATCTCTGCTGCTATATGCACGAGTCATATTGTATCTCACGATATTAATCTCTGCATGGACCTATGAGCCTGCTTTAAGTCTAACTCATCAGCCGGTGGTGAATGATGAAAATATCCACGTTGCAAGAAAATTTCTACTCTGGAGAAATTGCTATGTCTCATATTGTTGAAATGGGACAAGATATCCTAGGACACAAAGAAATAATCTCCATGGACACATGCAGACATTTATGATGTATGCACTCTGTCTATGCTCTGACTAAGAAGTATATGAGTTATGTGCCAGAGAGCATCATGCTGACTCTGCTAGCAATGTTAGTATTGCTCTATGACCTTATTGATGTACTCCATCTCTCAAAAGACTGCTACCAGTAGTTTTTCCTACTTCAAAACCGAATGTAGCCTTCCAGTTTTAAGTCAGCCAGGACAAAGCCACAGGTAACACAATGGCATAGCTTTTTAAATAAAATTCATTAAATTGTAATGTAGGCAAAGATTTTGAAACAGGACATACATTTGACTTCCCTCAACAGGTATAGACTAGAAATATTTTGCATTTTGAAGTTATGGAGAAAGGCAACTTTTCAGTCTGCATATGTTGTCAGAAGATTGGAATCTCAAGTAAGTCCACAGCATAATAGATCATGAAATAAATGTCACTACAGTCCGATTCTTTTAGAAAACAAGACCTTTGTAAGAGAGCTGTTGCATATTTTACACTGTCATCTACAGATGTTGGAAATTACAGGACAACCAGTTCACAGAAAGTCTATTATTCTTTACAAAAAATAAACAAAGTAATTTTTTTGTTTTATATTACTCAACAGTGTATATTACTCTTACAGACTAGCATAGAAAGAGTAAGGTCTATGACTCAAATTTAAAATGCATGTTTCACCATTATGAAATACATAATAATATTTTTAACTGAAGCAGCAAAAATGTACTTATGTTAAGTATATTTCAGATTCATCAGTGAAAGAGATCTAGCTAAAAAATAGAAGAAAAATGGAGTAAAAAATAAATAAATCACAGTTAGATATTATAACCCTTAGAGGCTACAAAGATCAGAAAAGAGAAGCTAGACTTTACTTCCATTCTTCTGGGCTCAGACCAGGAAAGTTTATACCATTGCCCAAGTTTCAGTGTGGCTTACTTTTAAACTGAAGATGTTAAAGCAGCCTGTTGAAAATTTTTTCTCACTGCTTGCATACACTGGAAGAAGTGCCAAATGCTGGATCTTGAAGCTTCTGTGTAAATTTACTGCTAAAACCTGGAGTCTCAGCTCTTCAGTGGTCTCTTTAATAGTGATTTGTCTACCCAGAAGCAGATGACTAATGTTACAGTCTGCATTTGCTGTGTCTACATAAAAAGGTAATATTTTTCCGTTTCACACCTTTTCCATTTGTATATTGATGAAAATCCTCTTTATTAAAAACAATTTTGAAAAATCAAGATAAATGTTTAAGCACCCAAGGAGCAGAGTTTGACATTGACTATTGAAAATAATGGCTAATGTTTAGTTCATTCAAATTTGCTTTAATAGTGGGGGATTTTCTTCCATTTTAAAATGTCCTTCCATCCTACTCGACAAATTTCCAGTAAAAGTTTGCATTTAATAGAGACAATTTTTATCTTTGCTTTAAATTTCAATACGGTAAACATTTTGTGGTCTAAAAAAGATTTGAATAATGCAAGAAATGTTCTATGCACAGCACATTTTCAGCTGATTTATATTTTTTGAGGAGAAAAACAAACTTTAATTTTCTTAGACCAGAATATGCTGCAGTGGCCTAAATGTGACTTTGATTAGTTAAGATAAAATATACATTTTTTTTTTTCTTGAGAAGCTCTCATTGCAAATCTTAAAAGGTTACCTTGTTATTTCTAGATTTAGTCAATTGTAAAATAAATTACTTATATTCACACACATGCTGATTTACCATTCATACACATGCTGCTTTATGAGAGGAGCAGAGGAAAGGTTACTCATACTGAGGATTCTATATTTCAGACTCAAAAAAAGAATAAAACATGCTGGGTCTTTGAAAATTTAAAGTACATCTTCTACCACCTTAATGATGTCTCGTGGAGTCAGTCCAAAATGTATAATAAAATGTATTTTCACTGTCACCTCAAAAATTATTCCACTAAACCTTTTAAAATGCTGGATACATGAGCAAACATACAGACATGCAAGAACTTAAATAACATAGATGTCATTGTTCTTGTTCTTGTTCTTATTATTACATTAACTATTATAGGTATACTGAACTTCAACAGAAACATGAATCAACTAAACTAGGGAAATAGTCAATTATGGGTTTCTCATCAACATTTCCATACAGTAAACAGTATCTCTAGAGCAGAGGCTCCTTTGTACTTGAGTAGATTCAGGGATCTAATGGTGCTACACTGATAGGAAAAGATAGCAGGACTGTGGAATTAATTTTATTACCAGCTGTTGAGATTTCAGACTATAATTTTAAGCTCTCTAAGCAAACATATTCCTTTTCTTTACTTTCCAGACAAACTGATCAGAGGTGCTTTGGGGATTGGCTGTGTGCCCAGTTTCCACAAATGCCAAAGTTTCCTGCACATTCAGTTAATTAAAATTGACTACTTGTCTTAGGCAGAAGAAACAGAGTAAATTCTGGCTTGTTCTAAAAAAATGATTTAACAATTTAGGCAAAAAAATAATATGCTACTAAGCTAGGGAATAAAAATAATATATTGCTTTGTTTTGAAAAAACATCATATTTCTATTTTGTTTTCACTTCTACCCTGAAGGTCATTTTTTTCTGCTGTTTTTTGTTGGTTTTGTTTGGTTTTGTGTTTTTTCCATGTTTTTTGTGCATGTGTGTGTGTGTGTTGGGGTTTGTTTGTTTAGTTTTGGTTTTGTTCTGTTTTATTTTTTTTTTCTGTTTACTGTACTGCAGTGAATTGTAAATTGTTAGATCTGTGTATCCCAAGGACAGGAAGACATATATCAAATGAAGGATATAGACAGATTTTACAGACTCAAGTTATAAATGACAATAAAAGGTCTAATCTTGAAGGTGTTTAAAGCTCACAAGTATTTCCCCTTTTGACTGAAGCTTCCCTAGTGCCTAGTGTGACTTTTTCACTCAAGTACACCAAAAATGATGTAGCCTACACAGCTCAGGAGCTATCACACATGCCTAAAAAAATCCAAGTACCAAAGGTCTCTAAAGGACATCTAATATTCATTTCCTAAGAAAAACTGACTAACATTGGCAGTAGAGCTCTCAATGAACTAAAAACAAGATCAAGATTTATTGCATTCACACATTCAGGTTCAATGCCCTCCTCTGGTTAAGGGGTTAAAATCCACACATTCTTGAAGGTATTTTTACTTGTAGTGTGTACTGTAGGCTAAGGTTAGCAAGAGGAAGCATTCCCTTCTTCCTCTTCTGCTCCCTTACAGGACATATTATGGTATTCATAGGAGTATACAGAAAGGGCTGAAAGAAGAAATTGGCAAGAAGTGAGAAGAGAATCACTAGAAAGGACATTATACTGTAATTCAGAATTTATGGTCTTCATAAATTCTCCCTTTGCTTGAAGATGCTCTTTTAAACTTTTTAGTAGCCAGTCTTCAGAGGAAAAAAGATGAGCAGACTTTATGAGAAACCCATAATTGACTATTTCCCTGATGAGTGGCCACCCCACAGGGTTACAGTGTCATGCACTGGGTGCTTCTAATGGATCTTGAATTCTCCTTTGTGTAACTGTGAATCTTCAGCTGTCAGATAGAGAAGAAATCTGAACAAAAATGGCCTGTAATTTGTTAGGACATTCTTCAGGGCAAAAGTGACTTGAGCTTGGTGGTAGATGATGTCACAGTTGTACTTTTAAAGAAAAGGCTTCATATTTTTAAAACTATCTTTCTCAGGAGTGGGTTCCATACTCTAGATGTGAAAAGAGCATAATTGTTTCCTTATGTGCCTTAACTGACCAGCTGCTCCTTAGGGTTTCCTACTGATTTTATAGAAGTGACTTCCCAAGCACACTGTTCTAGGTTGCAGTCTGAGATTTTAGCATATCCCTAGGGATGTTAGTGATGACGTCAAATCAATATATATCCTCAAAATATTTTTTAATGGTATACTTTTGTGTTTTCCCAGCAGAGTTTGATTTCAAGGCTTGTAGGCCTTAGTATCTAGTTTGGAAGGAGGACACAAGAACCATCTGCTCACATACAAGGGATCTGCTTGCACTCAGTGTTGCAAGTGGGACTAATTTTCTTAAAATACATTCATTAGGTAAAAGACTAAATGTGTCTTCTTAAAATCCTGGTATTCTTCTGAATAGACCAGTATGTGTGCAGTATAAATAGACTCTCCAACTTCATTTCTAAACTGTTTTTCCATTGTGTTTTCAAATACATATTGGATTAAATGTTTCCATTTGGGATAATTTTGAATAAAGAGAATAAAAGAAATATGAGAAAATATAGTTATGATAAATGCTTGTATATGTCATATTCTTTACTATCATTTCACCGTTAGATTATTGTTTTCCTTTCTCAGTGAAACTAAGAATATCTATATCACTTGCATTGTGCTGAACAGATTTGCTGAAATCAGATGAGTAAATCACATTTTAAAGGAAAGAAAACATGATATTTTCTAACAATTAAAACTTCTCAGCACTGACAATAAGAAATTTCATAGATATTTTGTAGACTTCTTTTTTATTACTCTTGACTATATCCTAAATACACAATGCTAGCTCCTGCCAGCAGAATAAATTTATCCTTGTCTGTAATGGCTCTTGGTACCTCATTTAGAGCTTGTTTAGAAGCTACTTGTGTATATTGCTCAGCTGTGAAATACATGACCATTTTTTTGTTTCTTAAACCATTTATACCTTTGATTTTTAAACTATTTTCCTCCCTTTACTTAATTGTTTTCCCTTCAGGTATCTTTCATTGATAAGCTTACATGAACAATATTTTTCTAAACATTTCTGGAATAGAATTTTTAATTGGTAAATATTTTTGGAGGCTTTAAATGTAAATCTGTTTCAAACCTTAAAGAGACAGAAGTCTGAAAGGCACCAGCAGTCAGATGAATTGTATTAAAATAAAAAACCCAAACTAAATTGTTTACTAAGGAAATTTGCTTAATAGGTCCAAAATTAAACGGTTAAAAATCTAAAACTACAGTCTGCATTGATTAATTTTTAAATAAAACTATCCCCAACTACTAAATTTCTTCTTTATACTGAGTTTTGTGTTACTTGGAGCAACTAAATGAAAGACACATAAAAGTAACAGAAAGACCTTTAATATGAACGTCAGTTACAGGGAAAAAAACTAATAGGTCTAACATGCCTGAAAAATTTGATTCTTCAGCAAGATCTGTTTAAAGTTTTCAAAGATGTCTCTACTAAAAGCCAAGTGTAAGTGGATGATCAAGTTTACTTAAAGTGCTCAAAGCACCATAAATTAGGAATGGTTTGAAAGTGAGGAGATTATTCAAGCTAACTGTTGTATGAAACTTGACACAGCAATAAGAGAGATATCACAGCTTTAAGATAAAAATCAGTACTTGAGATGTATGTAAATTGTTCTTAAATAAATAAAAATTATATTTTGTTTTTCATTTTCAGGTTTTGTTTTCCTATCCTTAATAAAACTGCCAACACATTGAAAGTGACACGATGAAAACAAGATGCACACCATCTCTTAAGGACCATTTATTCTTTTCTAATTCAGCTTAGTATGTAAACAAATGCTTACTATTCTCTTTTCACATATATTTTTCAGAAACTTTCTGCTATAAACTTAACTGTATTCTAGTATTAATTGTTGTATGTTTATATAGAATTCATTAGGAACCATGATAGAAAGAAAAACAATTTAAAAGCAAATGAGGATATATTACAGGTACTAGAGTTTCATAACCTTTCTGATCTCAAATTCAGTAGCTCCACTCTTACTGTCTTATTTACATTACCCAAATCTTTTTTTTTTTTTTTTTTGATTGTCTAAATGATGAAAGGGTCTGGAATTTACATTCCAGTCAGTTTTGAGGAGTCTGTGTTACTTTTAGTCTTCATTATGTGTTCTTTGGTTGTGTATTGCTGATAGATGATGCATGGCTCCAGTAATCAGGCTATGTGTTTTGAAAGTCAGCTTATAAGTTTTAAAAGTTGAAGAAGCAAAGCAGGTAAATGGACTTGGGAAATCTTGACTGCTGTGTAGAAGCAATTATACATACAGTAAGTTTCACCAAAATGATGAATCCTTAAATCATTGAATCAGTTTTCTCTACAGTTACCTTGAAATTCAGATTTCAGTGGGCTCTACAAAACAAGAAATTTCTAGCCTTTTTTAATTACCTTCATATAGGTTGTTTTTAAACAGGAAATGTAGACATCTTTTTCATAGTTGAGAAATGTCCTTGATGTTTAGGGAAGAAAAATACATGCTTGTTTATGAAATCAGCTTAATTTCTGAATTATATCTATCTGCTATGTACATTTAAATTTTCCTTAATTTTTTACCCTTCTGTTCTATAACAGCAGAAGTCATCAATACATTGGAACAAATCTAACTTTTACTATGCTTGAATTCTGCTTGCTAAGGTGGTTTCCTGTCCTGTCTAGATGCTCAGTCTAGTCACATATAGGAGATATTTACAACAATTCAGGGACTGTGTATTCGGTCATGTACATGTATAACTGAGATAGGTTTTTGAGGGAGACACTTCAAGAAGCAGTAGAAGGTTTCTTCACAAAGACATTCAGAGAAAGAGAGAAAAAGGAATCTGTAAAGGTCCTAGAAGAAAGCTGCGGGGGAATATATCGGACAATCACACGCAGACCAATATGATCAGCTGAATGCCAGTTTATTAGCTCCAGGGTGCGGTTTATATAATTATCGCCCCTATGTTTATGCTTATCATTGGCTAATTAATGTAAGCTCACTCTTAACTGGTTATTGTGCAGCAAGCAAGCAGAAAGCGTACAGCGGTGGTATGTGGCGTACCGTGGTCTCTTATCTCTCATGTGCTTCTCAGCATTTGGGAGTTGCCTGCTCCATTCACTTACTCCCTTCTTTTCACCTCCGAGTGTCCTTGACTGAGGCTTAGGCTTCCTCTGCTAAATAGGCCGGACTGTGCACATGTCCATTCCTTGCTCATAAATCCTCAACAGAAAGCCAGTGCTATGACAAAGATATTGTAAAATAAGATCCACAATGGCCAGCCAAAGATTAACATGTTGAGCAGGATGTGTCTGAATTAAGCTAAAGATATTAGGATGAAGGCTGCCTTTTTGGTCATTCTTATAACAGTCTGTTCCATTTTCTTTTTAGCAAAGGAGTTAACTCTAAAAATGGTCTTAGAGTGTGTCAGAACTGGGATGTTTTGTTGTAAATCCTTAGCTTCAAATCCTGGTCTTGGGTCATAGATTCTTTTGCTTTACTTTTCCTCCTCTTTTTAACTGAAGGAAAAACTAAAAGTTGTTTATACATTTTCTGTAAAGTGTAAAGTAAAGAAAGAGCAACCCTGTCAGTATACCTTTAGTGAGGCCTGAGAATAATTCTTAAAGGCAAATTTTATGAAGCTACATCTCACTTTTCCCTTTCCCCTAACCTTCCAAGCTGATCAGACAGTCTCAGAAATCTTAACATCGGAAATGTAATTCAACTGCCAGGAGCTTACTCTTGACCTAGAGACCTCTGTGCATTGACTCTATCCAGTGTACGTATAATTTTCAGACTGAACACCCTTGATATCACCTAGCTATTTGTTCCAGTTCACATCATTCTGTCTGGAGTCATTGCTTCAGTTTCACTCCCACTGATGTCATTCTCCACTTTCTCTTCCTTTCTTTTTCTCTTTTCTCCTATCTGATTGACCTCCCTTCCCTCATTGATCTTCCTTTAACAAAAATCCACTTGAAAAAAGTTAAAGGCTAGACACAAGTCAAACAGAAAACTGGAGAGCCAGCAGGAAGACATCAAACCATGATATTATTTCCTCTTCTCTTGTCAGGCTCCTCTACTTGGTCTCCAAAAGACTGCAAAGCTTTTGAGATGCCACATAAGTTCTCTTGTAACTACACATGATAGGTAAGGGCTAAGAAAATTAATTGAGTATATTTTTTTTTTAGCAAAGAAGGCAATTCCTAAAGGACATCTGATTTGTGACTAATGTCATAAATTCTTGGCTCTGAGTCCCATCCTCAGGTGATACATAATTCCTTTTATGCTTCTCTCTTACTCCAGAGGTTAAAATGGCATCCTGATACACTACAGAGGAAATGGGAGCAATTTTCATGTTTTGTCTGCTGTCAGTAGTTACAGCATGTTAAGAAATTTAGGAGTTTTTTCTTTAGCTATTCAGTTTGCTTATTATTTTTTCTCTAATCTAGTACTGAAAAAATAGTGAGGCTAACAACAAAGCTCATGGAAAAAAATATAAGCTTAAATTCTGCTTCTCACACTACTTCATGAACTTCAAGAAATGCCATTCAAGTTGAATGAGAGAGAGGGAACAAACAAAATCAATTTTTCACTGTATAGCTACTAGTAGCAAGTCTCACTTTTTCATATGTCTTTTAGGGTCAGTGACAGAACTAGGGCAAACAGATAAAAAGGAGTAAGAAAACTCTGGATCGTTAGTCAATACTACGACAGTGAATGAAGTAAGAATAATAGAGTGCTAACAGAAAAAAATGTACAGTTTTGCTTGCAAAGAAAATAAGTATCTAAACTCCAGACAGTAGTCTAATGCACTGGCTTCGTAACGTACTGGGGTGCTTACACAGCAAAAAGAATTAAAATAATCCTTCAATAACCAGTTGTTGGTATCAGCATATCTAGAAGGGAACTAAGGGACAGTATGATGTTGCTTTCAGTTACTGCTCAGTGAATTAGTATGCTGAAATTGTAATCATATTTTAAGTTAGATAGCATCCCCCACAAAAGAAAAAATCAAAACATTTTCACATTGTTACAGAAGGAAACAAAAAGCCATTTTCATTCTATAAGATTTAAGGGTCTCAGGTGTTCATTACAGCTGGTACTGATTTGTCTCATGATTTAATTTCTTTTTGAGAATGTTTCCTCCCGCTCTTTGTTAGAAGTTCAAACAGAGAAGTTTTATCTTTCCTCTGGGGATCTGCCTTTTGCATAGCACAATGTACCATTTACAACAAGGGCTTAAAAAGATTTTCAAGAGGAAATAATGTGATTTCCTAACCTTTCCATTGAGTAAAATGGTGATAAAAAAAAATCTGAGATGATGAATGAAGTAGTACTGTCTTTACATGTTAGCAAGATGGACACTAGTTTTGGGGAACAGGGATGTAGCAGCCTCACAGCTTTGAAAAAAAGGGGTCCAAATATATCAGAGAAGTAACTTTTCTCTTTAATAGTAAATAAATGAATGGCAGTGAGTTAGGCTATAATGTCCTTGCTGAGGAGGCACCCTTCAGCAGGAGCAAGGCTGACTGATAGAATCTAAATCAGACATTTGAAAGACTCAGAGTCAGTTGCATTCATTATGGTCTTCCTGGGTGATAATAGGTAAATACTTAACACAGGAAACACTTGTGTCCTTCTCACTTATTTTACTATTCATTGAGAGGAAAAAGATCAAACCATCAAAATAATTTTCACAATTATTGTTCATTATTTGATATACAGAACTATTATAGCCTAGTTGTGTATGTGCTCAACAAAATGTTGGAAAATATTAAAAGTATCTTTATGAGGTCAAACAAAAGTTTATCCAACACAGTGACCACAAGTTCTGGTCCTCAGGGTTCTAAATACGTTTTGTTATCAGCAAAACAAGAATTTTTCCTCTATTTCTCTGGGGAAATGGAAAGAGGGTGAAGTAGCAAAAGCTTCCAAGTTAGTTACAGTAAAATATAATTTTTTGGGGTTGGTGTTTTTTTGTTTTTGTTTTTGTTTTTGGTTTTTTTTTGGGGGGGTGTGGGTTTTTTGTTTGTGTGGTTTTTTTTCTTTTTTCTTTTTGTTTTGTTTTTTTACATTGTTTAAGAATATTTAAGAATATCCATCTTTAATGCTCTTCCCAAAGAAGCTGCTACACAAAACATGATTTTAATGCAGAGGATTTTATTTATTTATTTATTTAAATATTTTCTTGGAACTGACAGCTGAGCTATGTGGCCTTCCTGATTCATCACTGAGAAGTCCTAAAAGCTGAATACATTATTTGCAATATGAAGCAGACAGAAATCAAGTACAGAATCTTACCTAACATGCTTTTTCCCCAGCTACTAACCAATGGGTCTTATAAAGACTTTTTAAAAAAACTGTTGTGCAAATTACCCCAGAATTTTTGATGAAGGGCAAATACATAATTTTGGTTCTGGCTTTCTTGACGATTTGTGATGTCCAAATGCATCAAAACCTTGTTTTATGCAGGACTTTGGACTAGACCAGATATGCCTGTGACTTTATGGAAAGTAAAAAGTCCTGTGACAAAAAAATCCATGTGCAGATAATTCTGTACTTGTTGTGTTGTATGTGCCAGAAGGGGAGAAGAACAAATAAAAAGGTATAAATTAATTGTTGGGTAGATTTGGTAGGTCTCAGCAGTGGCTTCTGAGCTGAAAGTTGACAAAAAATGAGGACCTACCTCACAGGGAAGGAAGCAGCACCAGTATCTGGCTTCAAGAGTGTTCCTGAGCTGGCAGCTATCATATATTGAATCTGTTACCATTCATCAGGCTTGCTATAATAATCATTTTATTTACAACTGAGAAAACCACTTCTAAATCCACAGCTGTGATTTCTCAAATTCATTATTAAAGCATCTCTAAATACAGCTTTGTTTTCTTCACCCTCTATTTTCCTTTTCCATCTCTTTTTTCCTATTTTCTCCACCTTCATCTTTAGTTAGAAGGCTGTTGTTATTAACAATACTACTTCAAGTCAGATAAAATAAGTAAAGCTCTTGCATCAGAAAATGTGATCCCGTAGACTCTGAAAATATATGGTATAACTCCTTTTTAAACTCTTCCTATGGCAAAGTTTGTTTTCCTTCTCAAGGTTATCTTTTATATATCAAATCAGTCAGTGATTCTGCCATTGCAGAGATAATGCTTTAAATTTGAAGTGCTTTCTTGCAGTATTAATTTCAGCTCCTTTCACCGTAAGGAAATGACACATTTCAAGGATTTTTTCAGTTATTCCTGCTTCAGAATTTTCTATGGTTTCTTTTTCTCAATTTTGCTAAAACTCATTCATTTTAACAATTTTTTTCCAGTATTTTTATTTTTTTTATTTATATTTATATT
>VWZY01006121.1:0-28671 GCA_013399075.1 Chloroceryle aenea | reverse complement strand
TGAGGAGACCACATCTGAAGTGCTGGGTCTACTGAGCTCCTCAGTACAATAGACACAGGGACTTATTGGAGGGAGTGCAGCAAGGGGTCACTAAGAGAATTAAAGGACTAGAGCATCCCTTCTATGAGGAAAGGCTGAGACAGCTGAGGCTATTCACTGAAAGACACTGGAGGGGATATATCAATGTATATAAATACCTGAAGGGAGGGTGCAAAGAAGATGCAGCCAGGGTCTTTTCAGTTGTGTGCAGTGACAGAATAAGAGGTAAGGAGCACAAACTGAAAGAACAGAGGTTTCCTTAGAACATCAGGAAACACTTTTTTACTCTGAGGGTGACTGAGCACTAGAACAGGTTGCTCAAAAATGCTGTGGAATATCTTGGAGATATTTAAAGCCCATCTAGATGTGGTTCTGGGCAACTGGCTCTATACAGTTTTGAGCACAGCTGGCTCTGCTAACACTGTTGGATGATATAGCACTTCTGTGTCTTCAACACTTAAGTCCCACTGACTCATTGCTAAGTTTTGTTTAGAGGATTTCAGTCCCTCAGTGACTTCTAAACTTTTCCATTTCTTACCTGTAGCTATTCTTGCTAAACTTCCCAGCCTAAATATCATCTGAGTTTCAGACTATTGATAAATGGATTTTTTTTTGAATGTAATTAATTTCTCCTTTCCATTTAAATTCAACAGTAACTTGTTTAGAAAGAACAACTCTATTGGGAAAAAAATAAATTGCCATTTCAAATGTTGTCATCTCAAGCCTCTGACTGAGATGTTAGTATACTTAACCTATGATAGATATTAACATCCAATGCCTTGCCCTGGTCAGTCAAGTCAAAACTGAAATGTTCTGAAAACATCCTTTATTTTGAGGTCCATGGTCCTACAGTTATCAAATAACATTGAAGTCCCTTTAGGCCTTTGAGGAATCTTTGAGCATTTGTCCATAGGAGAAACAGGCAGTAAAAGCATATTTAACTTTTGGGTTTTGGAAAGTGTAGATGAAGACTTTGTAGTATAAAAAAGACACATCAACCTCTAAAGAGCTAAATTACAGATAAAAATATTGATCATATGATATCACCTGACAATTATTGATGAAATTCTACATCAGAAAAAATGTAATGTATAAATTAAATTTACATTTTTAGGAGAAATGCTAGTCTGTCAGGCACACATACATTCAAACGAAGGATTTAAAATAACATGATGTTGATCACTGTGCTTACAGTCATTTAAATATTCAACAATATAAAAATTGAAATGTAGGTACTAGCAATGGTTTTGCTAATTGTTATTACTTCAGTTACTTCTCCATTATTCCAGCTTTCCTCACTATTGTTGAAATAATGGCACAGGATAGTATCTTTTCTTAGACATCCCAACAAGAAACACAACAGAAATATAAGTCTCAGTGGGACTAAGGGCTTCCTCAGCTCCAGAGGAAGACACAATTGTAACATATCTGAAATCAATCTGCAAGACAGTAAGTTCAAACAGGGGGCTTCAGGCATAAAAAGAACAGGAAAGCAGAGGTATGCTGAGGTTGAATACCCTAGAGAGGGCAGATATTTTGGTTCCAATGGTTTCTTTTATGACACACTGTTGGAATAATTAAAAAAAGTTTCTTAATTTACATACTTCATTACCTGTTTAAAAAAACCCAGGACACCAGTTTGCTCATTTGATTTAGAGATAAATAGTGTTTAGGAATACTGAAACATCCATTTCACTAATTCTGTAAACTCTAAGTTCAGTCTAAGTAACAAAGCCAGTTTTCCTGTGGCTTCTTGTCTTATGAATGGATGTGCTGGTGCCTTATATAAGGCAAGAGCCTTTGTTTCACAGAGAGCGCTGATGTAGGTTTGTCTCTTGGTCAGACCTGTCTCTGTAACTTGATAGCATCATAGTACATAAGTTTCAAAAAATGAATTATAGATTACATACACATCTTTTCTCCAATATTTTTCCACCATAAGAACTGAATTTATTTTCTGCTTCTCAAAAAAGAACCAAATTTTCTTTTCATCTCAGCAGTAATTTGTTTTGTGTGAATCATATCCATATGTTGCTATATAAAAAGGTCTTACAATCAAACTGTTGTGCAAAAGTAGAAAGTTTTTTTTGCCAAGTACTATTTTTGGGTTTTTTCAAGCATATTTGCCTAACAGAGTCTACACCTTTATAAGTCAGTCTTACTTATTCTACTACCTTAGATATAACATCTTCAGTGTGATGCATATCCCCAGATAGTTGCATTTATTTACTCTTTTTTTTCTGCTTATGTGATAATGGGTTTCTACTAGATTTCGCTCAACATACATGAATCTTGTTGCACCACTTTCATAAACAGCTCATATTCTTTAACAACTCTGTATGTTGACTTAAGATTTCTTTGCCTACATGGTTATAGCAAAAAGTAAAAATCATTGAGATTATCAAAAAATTGCTAGATCTTTCTGTATTTCTTTCAAAGATTAACTGATACTCAATTTTAAATAGATACTGAGGAAGCTGGAGGACAGAGGGACAGAGTATACCTCTATTTAAAATACTTTGTAATGGAATATCTGTCACTGCTTCTGTTTTTAAATTGCATTTGAATAACACTATGACCAGTTGAGAGGGTGTTTAGACTGGTGAAGGAAAAAAAGGAATAGTGTAGATGCTAAGGAAAATAGGAAAAAAAACCCCACAACACTGTTGTGTTTGAAGGGGGATTGATGTGGTCATAAAATGTTTCAGTTGCCTCTACTTTGGGTTCTCAGAAAGCCTGTGAGAGGATTTTGTGTGAGGCTTAGAATGTAGTATTGGCAAAGAAATGTAAACCTACTCCTAACACCAAATAAAAGCATCAGAAGGGAATAGAACATGATAAATTCCTCAAGATAAAAGCAGTATAGAGACAGCTAGTCAACAGCTGTGAAAACAGAATTAAAACTTGCATAAATTGGAAATGTTATTTCCCAAACCAAAGCTGAATCCAAATAATAGAGTATGTATAATCTCAACACAGGATTCAAACTGGGTCAACAGGACATTGTGACTAATTCTGTGGATGACTGCCAACATGCTCAGGCAATTGCAGTCTATTGACCAATGTCAAACAGTTCAAGTTTGCTTTCCCCACAGACTTGAATTTTTCAAATAAATATATCTTAGAGAAAATGAGCCAGTAACTACTCAAAAACATAGTGCTGAGTGTTAGATTTGAAGCTTAAGTCAAATCACATTTAAACATGTTTCAATATGGTGTGTGGATGATAAGAGTAAGGATTTCAAACACACATGGGATTTGGAAGAATGAAGGAAGGACAAATTCTACACAGTACCAGGACTGATCAAAGAAAAAAAAAAAAAGATCCAAGAATATATTATAGAAGAATGATGTACCGGTTCCAGCTTGGAGAAATAAATTTTCATTGCTTTGCATGATCTAATTAAACCAGGCAGTTTATTTGCAAAAAATATTTATCTTTTCTAAGTGGCTTCTGTATCAGCAATTCTGTGAAACAAAGTCTACATCTCAGCTAGTCAATAAAACAGGGACAAGGCATGGACTCAGACACTGGTTCAAGATGTCTGTACTGTTTATCTGTTAGCATGCCTTCTGGAATGTCACCAAATACTGCTCCAGAGAGTGCCTCAGCACGGTATGGATAAAACCAGAACTCTTCACACACGCGATTTTAACATGGCCTCCCAGTTTTGGAGACTGACATTTAGACAGTGCTAGTTACCATGAAAGCCACAGTCATCATTCTGATCAAAACTTCCAGACAAATGTCAGAGGTACTGTTACCTCAGCTACTATTGATGATGGGGTTCTCTTATCACTCTGATTATTACCTTTATGTTCTTAATATTCCTGACATATATTCTCCCTCTCACTTTTAAGAGAGATATCAAGAGATGCTTCATCTTCTGCTTCTGTATTCTTGTGAAATTTTTTCCTCCGAAACTGTCTATCCTATATGAAATTGTCTACTACTGGCATTTTGTGACTCACAGTTCTCTGTTACCCACTTGATCTGCCAAACATCTGTCCAGCCTCATATTCCTATTTCTCAGATGTCTGCTATATCATTTGCTAATGTACTAGTAACAAATTACCAGCATATGGTAAATTTCTTGTGCTTCTTAAACTCACTGCACCTTCTACTCATTGTCAAGCATGCATAATTTATTGAACCACTGATCTTCCAAAACTACTTCCATTATGATTGTAAAAGAAAGGGGAAAGTGATGTCCTTTTAATTTTCTTCCCCAGCTTATTTCCTCTTGTAAGTTCCACTGCTGTATGAATAATACCTTGAATCTTCTCTAGTTTCTATTTCATTATTATTTATTTTGAAGAAGATTTAATCCATGGTTTAAATACTGTAAAATAAGTATCTAGTCTTGCATGCATTATCCAAGAATGATCTCACAAGAAAAGATACATCTTCAAGTCTGAGTGCTTTTGAGGGTGGGGGAGTATGTGCCTAAATGATGATCATACTTATATTCGAAAATAATTAATTCATAACGTTTATCAAAGAAATATCTAACCATTATCAACTCTTCTTGATGAGTTAATACCACCATATGTGTGTGCCATGCATGTCATGAGTAACTGCTGATAGTTCATATGATATTAATGTCTTTCTTCTGTTTAGAACTATAAAAATATGTCCATTGTTTTAAGACTGCTGTTTCCTTATAATATATGTAGCTTAACTGAAAAATTAATATTAATATATTTTATGAGCAGAAATATTTCATTACCTTTAGAATAAAGAAATCAATAGAAAGAATGAGTAATTTGCAGAATGGTGCCAGCTGAACCAAGAAACTAAAACCAAATTATTTTAGTTTCTCACAGACTCCTGGAAGCAGTTCTCCTCAACATTAGATATATGAATCCAGTTCCTTACCCCGCTGTCTGGGTTTGTATTGATAGAAATCTCTAGAGATTAAGGTGAAGCTATTTCCAAAGGTAATCAATGTGAAAAGTTACATGTCGTTCTAATTGTCACAATAGGTTTCTAATGTTAAAAATAATGTGTGTTTAAAATAAGTCACTAGCTAAATAGTGCTTGGTTTTATATAAATAAATCCTATTTGATAAAAAAATGAAAGAAAAATAGAATCCAAGAAAGGGGAGATCTGGAAGAAATAGATTTTTGATGAGTAAGGTTAGTTCTTTTGTGACAGTATTATACATGTTATTATTTTTAAGACAGATGGTGATAAGATTAATGAGAAAAAAACTTTATTAACATCTATGTAAATGTATACATTCAGTAATTGGAATAAAAAACCCCCACCTACATCTCCCAACAGGAGGGTACAGAAATAGAAGAATCCTCACTCCCAAAAAAGGGTGGGTGTGTAGGATGAGGGTGGCCTCTGAGGGGATTGCATGTGTGTGTGTGCCTGTCTTGGGATTTGTTCTAGAAGTTGTTTTAGAAATGTCTAGGTGTTTTAAGTGTCTAATATTGTGGTTAACCTATTATGAACAAAGTTCACTGCTGGTTAGTTACATGCTATTAATAAATCAAACAGCTTCAATTTAATTGTATTTGTAGAAAAGATTTTTTTTCCTGCAATGTTTGTTTCTAAAAGCAATCAATCAAATCATTGTAAAAGCAAATGAGGAGACCTCTTCTGACTATGTATGAAAGATTATAAATTTTACCTCTATTTTCAACAAATACACTTTTAAAACACAAACAGCAAGCAAAAGGACAAGAGGAAATAGTCTCAAGTTATGCCATAGGAGGTTTAGATTAATATTATGAAAAATTTCTTCATAGAAAGGGTTGTCAATCATTGAAACAGGCTACCCAGGGAGATGGTGGAGTCACCATCCCTCAAAATATTTAAAAGGTGTGTAGATGTAGTGCTTAGGAACATGGTTTAGTGATGGACTTGGTAGCATTAGGTTAATGGTTGGATTTGATGATCTTAAACGTCTTTTCAAACCTAAGCAATTCTATGATTCTGCGATTCTATGAAATGCTGAAAAATACCACATTAGATTAGCTATGCATCCAACTTTTAAACATAGGAGGTAAAAAGCTTTGTTTCAATTTTGGATTAATGAAAATATTTGGAATGCGAATACTCCTGATTAAAAATATGTTATATGTATTTGTCTTAAAGGGTTATCAGGTATTTTGAAACAGTAATTACACTAAGTGGCCCACAAATTTCTCAATATTTTGAGAGACATGAAAACATCATGAAAAGGCTTTCAGCTAAAGTGTGACTAGTATTTTCTTTCCTTTAAATGTGAGGAAGGGAAAGCAGAAATTTATCTCCCTAGCAGATATTATCTGGAAAGTGATTAATTCAGGTTCACATCCCTTGTTTTTATGTTCTAGAGGTAAGTGAGAAAAGGAGGGAGGGAGAGTGGGAGCATCTGAAAGAACGCAAGAGAAGTGCAAAGCTACCCTTTCTTGGCAGCCACAAGCTATTAGAAGAGTTTGGCTGCCTGTGTAACCACAGCCTCAGGCAACTGTAAGCATGCCCAGAGCAGAAATGGAGACATAAAGGGATTCAGATGCTTATGGGATTATCCTGAACTTGAGAGAAGACTTGTTAATGCTTAAATGTTGAAGTTTATTTCCTAGGTTCTTCCCAGTGACAAGAAAGATAAGTACATCAAAAATTTTCCCTTTCATTTCTCTGATACATGCTTAGAAGTTTTCTTGTTGTAGTTTAATTTATTTAGAAGCAAATCTGAAAAGTTGTGTATTAAATTTTGATAAAGTAGGCTAATGTTTATTCTGGAGTTTTAACTTCTAATTAGCAGGTGAGAAACAGATAATGCCGCTGGAGGAAAGAGAAGTGACTTTGGTTGCTTAACCTGCTTTGCAATACTGCAGTTAAAGAAATAGTTTCTAAATAGCTGAGCACAAGTTTATGAAGATTTTCAGATTTGGATCAAAATTATACAACTGGAGAAGAGAGAGAAGAGTGTGCATTTTGCAGCCTACTGGTTTTTTGTGTTTTTTTTTGGTTGGTTTTTTTTTTTTTTTTTTTTTTTTNTTTTTTTTTTTTTTTGCATTAGGACTTTGCGTGTTAAGATGCTACTGATTTGAGCTATCTCCTGGAACATCAGCATTGTGTGCCATTACAATCAGTCAAAAAAAAAAAAATCTGTGTCTGGTGACTGAGGCAAAGGTAGAAACACAACACTATATTTTGCCTATGCTGAACTTACTTGGAGGAAGTGAATATGAATCTTATTATAAATCAGTTGTTATAAATCAGTTAACCTCCAAAACTGAATGATGGAAAACGTTCAAAGGCCAGTGCTCTGCTCTGAGCAAATGGGCTGTGCCCAAGTGTCCTTCTGTATCTTTCTCCCTCAGAGTTCAGACCTACACAGTTTTATCATAAATAAAAGTAATTTGCAAAAGCTAACAGAATATTACTTCTGTAGTGTTCCTTTCATCTTAGTGATTTGATGGATGAGGCAGGTTGTGTGAACCAAAACATTCAATTCCACATGGATAGAAATATAAATATATCCTCCTAGCATACTCTTCCTGCAAAGAAGGTGTACATATAGAGGCTATATCAACACAGGTACACATAATATGTAAGATGCTGCTTGCACTTTTTCATGTAAATTATTCTTACTGAAATTATATTTTTCTTGGGAACATTTGTTTCTATGTTAGCCGTTGTGCCAGCTCTGTCCTTACAGTATAGTAAAGCATATGGCTGTTGCTCCTTACTACATCAGGTGCTTCCACGTGCTGGGTGAAATGCTCAAGTATGACAGCCACGTTTAAGAAAAGGTATGTTCATTCTTCATGGTATTGCATGATGGTCAATATGCTGGAGGGTGACTGGAAGCATTATTCCTTCTGTAAATCTAAGAAGGAATAAATTACAAGGGTCACAGATTGGAAAAAGTGTCCAGGTGAAAGGCAAATGGAAAACATTTGGAAGAAATTGTTTGGTTTTCTTTTCCCAGTAAAATAATGGAACAGATATTTATTAGTGAGGATTAGCCAAATGTCATAGCAGTACATCTGTTAAAGACTTCTTTAAATCACAGTAAGGCCATTATATCCCTAATACCCAACATATTAACATATGAAGAGAAATTAAAACTATGATAGCATGTTAGGAAATCAATTTCAGACATGAAAGTCATGAGATATGTCTCGTTATGATGCTATTACTTTTAGTGGTTGATATTTTTTCTTATTATTTTTATTTTTCTTCTATGGTTTTGGTGCTTGTTTTGTTAGTTTGGTTTTTTTTACTTCATACTCCTGTGAAGATTTTTTTTATTCTGAAGTACTTCTATTAAAAGTTCTAGATCTTCTTACACTCCTTCCTTCTACACTGATATTCCTGATACATAGCAGCAATAAATTAGTAAAATAGATAACACGTGTTTGTGCTTTCAGTGTCACAGAGGATCGGGGTGGGTGCATCCAGAGAACTGGCAAGGCATTCAGAATTTGTTAACAGAAGAATGTGCTGAGGACCTCCTGAAAACCAAGGGTTTATTGGTCTTCTATAATCCAGGCAGTAATATGTCAGACATAAATAATTATCTAAAACACAGAGTGCCTGACTCAAATTTGGATACCTAGAAAACCTAAACACAGTTTAGAAAAAGGTACACACCATGTTCTATAAAAATGCTAGAAGTCCATTACACGTAAGAGAACATTTTATTAGGGTCTCCTGTGCACTTTATCTAGGTGGGTTAAAATAAGGAATGAGGATTTTTTTATTTATTTTTTAAAAAAATTTATTTCAGGAGCTTAATTCCTCCCTGGTATTTTGAAAATAAATCTTTCGATGCTCCACCTTATCTCAGAATATGGAGATTCTGTGAAAGGTCTATTGGAATATCCCACCACTAATTTACTCTTTTCTCAGTTACCCAGAAACATTTCTAACATTTGGTGAGCTACTGTTTGGCAAAAAAACCCAAAGAAACAAACAAGAAAACTGAAGCTAGCACTCATTTGGCTGGATTCCAGAACTGTGAAAGCTATCGACTGAACTCACAGTTGATGTTTAGTGAATCCACTTTGGTCAAGATAGCATAACGGAGACCTTTCATTACAATTGCAATATGGTTCACATATCAATGCACTGATGTCTACATTGTTTTGTTGAATGATCTGGACTACTTCTGGAGACAGAATAGTCACATACAAAAGACAAAGAATTTGAGTTCAGTTCCCATTTAGTCTACTAGACAAAGTGAACTGACCTTGTGACTTCTATATCTCATCGAGTGCCTGTTTTCCATTCTGTTTCTTATCTGTTAAGATAGAAACTAATGGAACCTTGCTATATATTTCACATAAACTATCACCAGTCCAGAACAGGGATGGCAAAAATTGTTCCTTATAATATCAGCTCATTCCTGTTAAGAGTGATCTAAAATGAGCACAACTATGTCAACAAAGATGATGAACACAAGAATTACATCACTACACACTGTTTCAAATATAACCTCAATACTTCCATAATTATGTTCTTGGGTTTGTTTGTTTGTTTGTTTGTTTTTTTACACTGTACACAGAGTTCAGAATTTTCTCATTTTAATGTGATGTCAGGAATGGATTGATAAATAGTTCTGTGTATACTCTTTATCAATGATTTTCTCCAGTGCTTACATCTGACTCTACAAATATCAGGGAAAGAAGAGGATTTAGCTATTACAAATGGAGTTAGTGAGGCTTTTTAATTCCGTCCCTCAGTTGCTGACCATGTTTTTTTATGTAGCACCATTACCACGCACTGACTTAAAATCCTTGAACACTTTAAATGATTTAATCCACTTCTAGCTGACACACAAAATCTTTACTACTAAAACATAATCTGATATCAAGTACACAAGTTAAAGACTTGAATTGTGATGCACCCAAAATTGCTTGTTCTTTCTTTAAACATTTTTTTTTCAAAAGGCTTTGTGGTCTTTTATAAGAATTTATCATGCCTATGTGCCATAACTTACTCTCAGACCTCTACCTTCTTCACCGGCAAATTCTGATTCTCTGCAAAACACCACAGTGTATTGCTGTTCCAAAAGGTCAACAGAAATAATGAAAGCACACATTGATCTCATAGATTAATGAATCATGGTACAGTATTGGAAAAAGGCATGCAAAAGGAATGTGTTTTAACTGTTTTCTTTAAAGGTCCTCTAAATTTTAAGTGCACACATTGTTCATCAGTTGTCATGACTTAGCAGAACTGACTACTTTAGACTTTAGTTTTCTCCTTACCATTTCCCAAAATAAAGTGCTGAATCTGATAGAGGTGATTTATTTTCTAAGTTATTATTTTCAACTTTACTGATGATGTTACAGAATAAAAATGGTTTGTATCAGCATTGTGCATTTATACTACTTTTTCCGTTTGAAGTAGTAAAACCTCAACATATTACTATGTATTGTCAATTTGAGTTGCCAGATGGTGGTAACATAAATAATATTCACTTATATCTGAGGATTTGGTTTTGGATGAATTATAGGCCTCTCCGTGGCCTATAAGCCCCAAGAACTTAAAGGTAGCATATAGAAATCTGGAACTATCTAACAGCAGCCCCATGAAGGTGTCTTTTCTGAGGACAGGTACCTCTTCACATATATCTGGAAGTGCCAGTTCTAACATGACCGAGCAATAACTTTCTATATATGTTGAGGAGTGTGGTCTGATGTGTCTTTTCAGATGGTACGAAAGGTTATTCTAGATGCTGCAGTAGTGTCTGCTGCTTCCTCTGTAATCTTGAGACAGTGTTCCCTTCTGCACAAAGGATAATCTGGTTCTGCCTGTGTCTGGGGATTTTTAAACCCATACCTTTCATATTCAATCATATAAGGTAAGTTGCTGCTGCTGTTAGGCTTTTCTGTGTCTTTTTGTGACTGCATATAGGGAACAACTACAAACTGCAGCACAGGGGGAAGACAAACAAACAAAAAAGACACAGGATATATGAAATGTGTTGTTTGAATCCTTTTTGGTAATAAAACATATTCCTTTATTTGACAAAGGTTTTCCCAGTGCAAATTGTTGTCAATAGGTAATTTTATAAAGCAGTATTCCTCCCTTAGCTGTTCTCTAAAGAGAAATGCATTTGAAAGATGCGTTTATAGGGCATTCTTCAGGGCATGGGAAAAGTGAGTCACTGTCCACTCATGTCTTCAGTACTCATCCTATTGTGTAGGTCCAAGTGCTCAAATGACTTTTGTTCAGGGTGCAAAGAACATGTCCACTTCTAATCATGAGTTTGTTAAAGATCAGGCACATTTCATTCAGGAGTCTTAGGGAATTTTCAGACACCTCAGGCTGACTCTGGATCATTAGTTCATCTTTCTGGTAAGCAGGTATACATTCAACTAAGTGCAAAGTGTTCAGCTACCTGTCTTTTAGTGGGAAATGCACAGATGCACTCCTGCACATTGACAGGATAATGTACCCATGGGAATCTAAATATTCCATTACATTTTCTATCTTTTTAGCTCACCTTTGTGCCTTACAGTGATGTGCGGAATCAAACTCTACAACCTGAGATAGGTTATAAAGTAAGTATGTCTATTACGGCGCTGGGTGCAAGGGGCATCACTCCTCCTAACTTGTGCATCGTACTTCAAAGCAAGCAATTATTTATAATGAGAAACATATATATTAATTGGCAAAGGAAGGGTTATTACAATTAATTTATAGAATCATAGAACTGTCTGGGTTGGAAGGGACCTTAAAGATCATCTAGTTCCAACCCCCCTGCCAATGGCAGGGACATCTCCTACTAGTTAAGCTGCTCAGAGCCCCATCCAGCCTGGTCTTAAAAACCTCCAAGGATGGGGCTTCCACCACCTCTCTGGGCAGCCTGTACCAGTGTCTCACCACCCTCATGGTGAAGAAATTCTTCCTACTGTCTAAACTGAATCGACCTATCTCTAGTTTTAATACATNGGGCTGCTCTCAAGCCAGTCGCTGCCCAGCCTATATTGGTGCTTAGGATTGCTCTGACCCAGATGTAGGACCTTGCATTTGGCCTTGTTGAACTTCATGAGGTTGACATGGGCCCACCTCTCCATCCTGTCAAGGTCCCTCTGGATGGCATCCCTTCTCTCCAGTGTGTCAGCCACCCCACACAGCTTGATGTCTTCAGCAAACTTGCTGAGGGTGCACGAACACCACTGTCCGTGTTGCTGACGAAGATGTTAAACAAGACTGGTCCCAGTACTGATCCTTGAAGGACTCCACTTGTCATTGGTCTCACTTGGATACTGACAATCACTTTCTGGGAGTGGTCATCAAGCCAGTTCTTTATCCACTGAATTGTCCATCCATCAAACCCATATTTCACCAGCTTGGAGACCAGAATGTCATGCAGGACAGTGTCAAAGGCTTTGCTCTGGTCCAGGTAAATGACGTTCGTTGCTCTTCCCCTGTTTGTTGATGTTGTAACCTTCTCATAGAATTCCACCAGGTTAGTCAGGTGATTCTGGGAATAGGTGTGGTTATTATAATTATTTCTGGGAACTCATTATCATAAGTCTCCTCTCATTGACGCCTGTGCACTGCTGTCTGGCTGTGGGCTGGGGGTCTTCTGGAGGAAGGCCCACAGTCTTCCTCACAGTGTATTTTTACCTTTGGCTCAGAATGCAAGGTTGTGCTGAGCTGGCAACCGCAGCACTGGCATGATCTGTCTTGCCTCTGGAGGCCCCTCTCTGTTGCCGCTTACCTCATAGTTAGTCGCTCTTACCTATACAAACCAAGGGTACTCATAACAGTCTATGAGGGTTACTTCCTCCTATCTATACAAAACAAGATACAGCTGCAAAATTAGAACACTACAACACAATATTTGTGTCTCAACAGTACTATAGATTTGGGAAGCAAAATCATGGAATAGCTGTAGAACCAGTCTGGTTAAATATCACTCATACTGTCATTTCTTTTCTAACAGTATAATTAAATAGGAGTTAGAATTTTCAATGTGTTGACATTTTATCAGTTAAAGACATACAGAGGAAAGATGGAAGGAAAAGAAAAGTTTTTGTGATGTCAGTTTATCCCATGAGGTTACTCAGAAATGTGGCTTCTTGTTACACCAAATATATAAGGAATTTATTGCCATTTTTTTTTTTAATTTTCTATTTTTAATGTATCAAGTTCAGTAGAGATTTATTTTACATTATATCTTTTAATTTAATATCTTAGTTCACTACTATAATTTTCCAGTTGTTGCTTTGGAAAAATAATTACAATTCAGTCAAGCAAATGCACAGTGGTGGGTACTACAGTTTGGTAAATTCTCTAGTTCAGCTTCTGAAAAAAAGATTTTCAGCTTATGTAGACAGGATTAGAATCTCTTCCTGCTCTACTCTCCCTAAGAGTCAGGGTCTTTGTGATAGTCTTTATTTCAGAGTGTAAATCATGATACGCACCATCTCTCAGCAGGATTTGACACAGAGATGACACATTCTCATCTTAGCAAGTGACACCATGGAGATGGCGTATTTCCCACCAGCAAACATCTAAGTGAAACTTAGAATTAACTAACATTCCATGATCAGCATGGTTGCTATAGATGATTTACAGTTTAGTTTTGCATTTCTCAGTTAACCTTGCAGCCAGACAGGGATACTGATACATGTTTCTAGGCATTCTGATTTATTTGTTATCTGACATCAAAGGAAATAAGAGAATGAGGGGTTATTCTTTGGTTGTTTCTGGAAAGGGGAAGATGTTGCCAGTTTAGAGGAGGGAAAAAACCCCTTCAAACAATGAAAGCAGACAAAACTGAAAGATGCAACATATTTAGATGATTGTAGAAATTATTCCAGTTTAGCAGTCTTCAATTCTTATAAAGTTTTTATTCAATACAGGTATTGGATAAACTGAAACAGAGAAATTATGTAAGCATACCTGATTGACTTTGAACTCCTATTAGAAGTTCAAGCAGCATACATCTCATATTCATAAAAGAGTTAGATGTTCAAAATATGTTAAAGTAAGGGTTGAGGACCATTCAGAGAGATCACACTCAGGTCAACAGGACCACTTCCAGTGCTCTGTGTTTACATTAGTACAATACCGATTTACTCTAATAGGTGTTTCACATCTTCACTTCAGATTGTATGCTTAATTTTTTATTTTTTTTTTGTAGTTGTGATTCTTTCTTTCCTTTTGCCTTGGAGAAGGGAAAGGAAGACAAATTGTGTCCTTTTGACTTCTGAGAAGTTTGCCTTTTGCTTGCAAAGTACAGCTAAGTTATTTTTCTAACAGATCACATAAACATTATATATTGTCTGATTATAGCTTCATTATTGGTTTTCACTTGCTTTTTTTTGCTGAGGTGATTCAGCAATTCAGGATACTGTATGACACAGTTCTCTAAAAATTACAATGATTGAACTGATCACAATTTATTGAAAGAAGTGATTTTTAACAATCCACTTTTTTAAACTTAAATTATTAAAGCTTGCATGGATAGACAAGATTATTTATTTGATATCCACAAAAAAGTACTGTATATTCCTCAAAAAATGAAGCAAAAATAAAGATACATATACCCACCCCAAAACCCAACAAAAACAAACAAAACAACAACAACAAAAACAAACCACCAAAACAGCACCCCAGAACAAACCAAGACTGTACAGTCTTCAGTGTAAGACAATTTGTGTAAGACACTTTTAAAGCTTTATTTTTCAGCATTGTGATTTTATAAACTTAAGATCTCTAACAAAGTAATTGTCACTTGTTTCCAGGAAGGTCCAGAGCCACCAAGGAATAATTATAACAACAAACCAACTCAAAATGCATACATTTGTTAGAGGAGACAGGCAGTCATTACGGAACAAGCTGAAAATCTTTTCTTCCTGATGTGTGATACTTGATTTGCAGATAAATAGAGAAATTTCCTCTTTCCAGTTGTTGATCTTGTACCTTTCATGTTGTGTTGGTTTCAGCTGGGGTAGTTATTTTTCCTCATAGTAGCTGGCAGCATGGATAGTAGATTTGGGCATAAAACAGCATTGACAAAACAGGGATGTTTTTGTTATTGCTGAGCAGTGCTTAAACAGAATCAAGGCCTTTTCTACTTCTCATCCCAATCCACCAGCAAGTAGGATGGAGTTTACAAGAAATTGGGAGTGGACACATTATACTCAGCAACAGAAATCTGGGGGAAAAAGAAGAGGGGGGCATTCGAAGTGATGGTGTTTGTCTTCCCAATTAGCTGTTACATGGGATGGAACCCTGCTGTCCTGGTGATGGCTGCACACCTTCCTGCTGCTGAGAAGTAGTGAATGAATTCCTTGTTTTGCTTTTCTTGCGTGAGTGGTTTTTTGCTTTACCTACTAAACTGTCTTTCTTTCAACTCATGAGTTTTCTCATTCTTACTCTTCTGATTCTCTCCTGCATCCTGTTTGGTGGACTGAGTGAGTGGTTGGGTTAAATAATGACATATCTACAGAAAATTTGATATTATTTCTCTAAGGAGAAATCTTAGTCTGTAGGCAAAAACAGACATATAAATGTAAATGAGACATTAATAAAAGGAGTTTTGTTCATTACAAGACATATTTAGCTCATGAGAAGTGACCTTACATTAAATCCTTCTTAGCCTGAAAAATAAACATCATAGAACTAAAGTTTTGGAATTAGAGGTTATTCTTAATTTTTATTTGTATTAAGAGGCTGGGGTGAACAACGTAGCTTTCATTTCTGCTAGAAAGTTACTTCACCATCATCAAATTTTTAGCACTGAAGTATAGTGAAAGGTTAGAATTTAAGATGACATCTCAGTATATTAATATTGTATTTACTTGATCAAATGATTTCTCTACTTTTTTTCTCCATCTCTAAGTTTACTACAGAAACTATCTTACATGCTTTCTTAGGTTTAACAGGTCTTAGATAGGATTATGCAAATTTGATAATTTTTGAAATGCTTTAATTCTTACGTGTTATATTAAGCAGATTTTTTATTAAATGCTTTCATTTTTTCTGTGATATACTAAGCAGATTTAATTCACATTCAATGAAACAGCAGTAATTAACTATACTATGCTTGGAGAGGATTTGCCAAATCTTTTGGAAATGCTTTTTTTTTTTCCACTGAATACACTCTCAAATACATGATATTCATAGAGTCTTTATTTGGAAAGATGGAATACTGGTCTGAATAGTATTGAAATCTATGTATGTTTTTCCTTTGTGGAAACTTGTGGAAGTTGATGATTAAGCCACAAATGGCTTTTTAATCTCTCTTAGACTTCCAAACAGCAATTACAGCTGTTAGCTTTTAAGTACACTACATTAGGAATGTAGATCTTCTGTCTGGCAGCCCTTTCTGAGAGCTGAGACATCACAATAAACTTTTAAAATATTTTTTTTGTTTTCTCTAATCTGTTGGTATTTTTCCCTCAGTATATGCTGATTCTATATCAGAATTCAGTTTAGTAGATTTTAAAAAAATTGTTTGCTCCACATGAAAGGTGCTTCCCTGTGAAGACAGCTTCAATTGAGGTTTAAACACCCTTATTGGTATTACCACCTCTGAAATTTTCTGCTCAGTAGAAATATAAAAAGAAGAACTCAAAACCACAGTTTAGCAAGGAGATCGCAGATACCTACTGGCATGTTCCCAGTATCAAGCAAAATTCAAGAACTATGCATGCTGCATGCAGGTTCCAGAAACCATGACAACACTGAACATGTGTTATTCCTCTAAAACCTTCAAATGATATCACACCTATCATTAACCATAATGCTTACCTTTGGCTGGTAATTTCACCTGAAAGATTAATAGAGATGTTGCAATGCATTTGGTAGACAGCCCATTAGCCACATTGAAAGGTCCTTGCGTAAAGCGTATTAAGAGATCAGTCAGACATCTTTGTTTTAGTTTTAAAACCTTCATGCATATCCAGCCTGCTTCCCTCCCATGAGGTCTGAAAAACAGAATGATTCTTGTGGATTAGGTTGACAACTCTGTGTCAAAGAGGATTATTGAGGGAAAGGCGGATAAAATAATCTATTCCACTGAAAGACAGCCAACAGCCCAGCACAAAAAAAGGGAAAATTAAACTAGGAAAAAATACTGTTAATCAAGAAACATCAGTTCACATTCAGTGATGGTATGTGCCTACCCTTCAACATGGTTCTGACTTGTGTGAGTAATTAAAGTCATGCATATCCTTTGGTACCTTTCTGGATAGGTGTTGCAGGGACGTATGCTATGCTGTTAGCAGCAATTTTTTTAAACATATAAAATGAAAGCTCTCATGCATGGAAGCATCAAATCTCAAAGAAAATCCCCCTCTAAAACCTGAATTACTGAAATAGAACAGTAATTTAATTATTTCTTTTTAATTCTTGCTCTCATCTGTATCTCTTGGGTTTTCTTTCTATTGCAGTTTCCTACATTCTCTATTGGAAACACTATTTTTGGACTGTTTTTTTCTCTTGCAACTCGTGAGATCTTTCACTTCCCAGAAAAGAAAGAAAGAATCATTCATGGATTTTCATACTGAAGGTTTCTAGGCAGAGAGGCTTCTGTATTTCACTGAACTAGACCTTAAGTGTTCTCTGGAGTCTGAATTGTGATGGACAGAGTATGCTTATAGAAGTGAAACTGTAGACAAGACACAATGATAGAGCAACCATACTGCTGTGATCTTGCAACACTAGACCTCAAAATTTGTCAATAATTAGTTGAAATAACTCCAAGGGAACAAAACAAGCTACAAAACTAGCTTTGAATTAGTTTTGCTTCTGTAACAACGGTGGATCAATGTCCTTGGACAGTGATAGTCATACTGCTAAAAAATCCTTTAAAAATTAATGCAAAAATACTTGCCTAGTAAGCCATTTATTACTGGAAGCATAAAATACAGCCATACATCTTCTGGCTTAAAATAGCATGTTAAATAATGAGAGAATATTAATCTAGACAATAAATGATCATTTGTCAAAAAAATCTTTTTAATATCTCAAACTACTGTACCATTTTTTTCCTGAAAAAACCTTTTCTGTAACATTGCATTGTACACACAAATGAGAGGTTTCTCACCTGAGTTGATCTACTTTACTAGTGAGTAGGTTGATCTTTTACCTCTATTATTCATATTGATTTGTGATGCTGTCAGATTCTTTAGAAAGTAAAAGAAATTATGTTCTTTCAAGAGATCATTTGAAATCCAGTACTTCCCCCTTCACTCCTCTGCTTTACTTTTTATTTTGATTGGGTATTTTTTAAATTTTTCTATTATTATAGCAATTTATCAGTTGTCATAGGCTTAATATGTATTTATTCTCCATGCAATGAGTGCATGTCTTTCACTCACCTTCTCCTCTACCTCTCTAGTTGTACTCACTGGACATTTTAATTAATTTTACTTCTTAGTGCAGCTTTGTCATTGATAATATGAATACATTTTCTTGGTTGATGAAATACCAAACCACATGCATGACGTCTTTCTAAAAGCAAAATACAAAATAAGGAAAGTAACTGCTGAGTCGATGCTTCAGATTTCAGTAAGAAAGACAAATAATTGAGGTAAACATGAATGCAGTAGGTAATAAGAGGTTGATAGACTGATATAGAAATAAATGGTCTCGAGGACTTTGGAGCACTCAAGGTCTTTCCAGGTAGCATGCTTGTAATGTAGAGACATGGAATACAAATGGAGTTGTCAGGTCTATCTTGTCAGGAGCACATGCTCTAGATGTCAAAGACGGGCAGCTCTGTGGAAAGATTTAACTTCTATGTGCAGTGTAATAATATGGTCTCTTAATGGACAAAATAAAGGAGCCTTTTCTGCCTCTTCTCTACTATTATCTTTGTTTGTGTTGTCATTCTTGAAAAAGAGAGACCAAACAATTTTATCTGGCATGTGTCATTTAACAAATAAGACAGATGAATAATCCAGTTGAATGTGAGTTTCTTTAGTACACAGCTGCAAAGATAACAACAGTGAAACATTTCCTGTGTTCTGAAATTATTTGTACTACAGTATTTGCATATTTTTTTTTGGCAGCTCCACCTCCTTCATCAGAAGCATCTTTACAGATGAGTTAGATTCCAGTGATAAACTATCTGAAGGTTTATGACTATGTAAGTCCCTTTCCTTGGTCCAAACTTGTCCAAATATTGTCATCTTTAAAACACAAGATCCATCTTTTAATTTAAGTCTGACTTAAATATGAGAGTGCGACCACAAGGCATTTGTCAGAAAGACAGATATCCAAAGGAGATTGCAGATTTTGAAAAAGTTAAAAGTATAATGAGGGAGGATGTAGATTGTCTTTCTTGACAGGAATTAAATGTTCTCATTTGGAAGAATTGTAAATCACTAAATGAACTAATATAATTTTCTTACAGAGATAAATCTTACACACTAAAAGTCCCAGTCATTAAGAGCCACTACACAGAAATGAACAATTCCTGCATTGACCTTTCTATCAAAGGTTATCAAGAGGTCTTCAGTCTCCCTTGTTATATTTCTCCCATTCAAGTGCCCTTTTGAGCTGCTGTCTTGAAATTTAGAAAATTCATTAAGCATGGACTGTTTACTGCAGAAAAGAAGAAACATGACATTTGACATTTTTATCATAGGTCACTAGAGGTAATTTCTCCAGCAATGTATAATATCAAGCAGGAACTACTCACAAGTATGAAGTCCTCAGCCTGAAGACATGAGCTTATTTATTATCACCAAATAGTTTTAATGGACTGAGCAGCTGTGTCACTGATAATCACATTCTGTCTAGCCAATATCATAGACAATTGCAAAATAATATGTCAAACAATATATGACAGGTTTTATTAATCACACAGAAAAAATTGTCATTTTGTTATCAAACATAACACAGACATCCTGTAGAGGTGATCTGCGCTCTAGGTATATCAGAATGATGTTTGAATGATTTTTTTTTTTAATTGTTTTGGGATCAGACTGAACACTGATTTTTAAAGCTTCCAAGTGGATATCTGCTTCATTACTGAGAGACTAACCCCTGGCCATAAACACATTAGTTGCACAGTGTTGCAGTGACCCTGCCATCTATCCAAAATTTCCGTGATTTCCCTGATTTCTTATGAGATGATAGAGAAATAATTGAGTTCATATAAGCACAAGTGCAATATTAGTAACGACGTAATATATGTGATGCTAAAACCAAATACCTTTTCAAAGCTACCTTTTCAAAGAACACAACAGCTCTGGTGCTGAAATCTTATATTTATTTTCATTTCAATGTTCATTTTACCCAAACAGACTGTCAGCCTGGTGAAATGAAGTCTTGGGGGATTTATCTTGTTTGAATAGCTATAAAATAAAGGGCTGTCTTTTCCTTCTTTTAGTCAAAGTGTCACACTGATAAAGGCGTTCTCTGCTGGGCACAGAGATGTTTTGGCACACTTCCCTTCCACCCCACAAGCCAGCACTTGTATCAGTGACTTCATCTGTGAGGCGATGAGAGAATTTACAGGCAAAAGGAATAGTAAGATGACATGACAGATAAGACTTCTCTCAGGCTGGGCAACTGATGTTCAAATTCTCATTTCCAGGAGGGGACACTGAACTATTCAGAGAAGGTCTGTGAAAGGGAAATGAGAAATAACAGTGACATTCAAAGCTTGAAATCAGATATTATAAAGTGGTCTTAAAGGTGACATTTTTTACTTTGCATAATGAAAAGTTTCACAGAAAATGAAAACCAGGTTTGCTTTCCATAAACTCTATTTATAGATCTTTAAACTTCATCTGATTAGGCAGTATATCTCTATTTCACACCATCTTCACTGTGTAAGGATCTGTGGTATTTCTTTTATATCTTTCTTTGATTAAACATCTCCTGGTTGATCAACTAGGTCAGCAGAAGACATTTTCACTTGCTACCTCAGAAATGTGATAACTTATGTAGAAATGATTATTTATAAAAATATTATTTATGATAAGTGGGATTTAGAAATGAAGAAGACTTCATCTGGTGCATAGAAATTACTTTGTGGATAGCTAAAGAGAAACTGGAGAGATGGAGAGTATTTTTATTACTATTCTACCTAAGACAACATTACTGTAACTGCATCGTTCTAAATGGATCAAATGTTTTATTATGTTTGCTACTGCCCAGGCACCACAAAAGAAAAATTTACTAACGGTAGCAGCAGATGGCTAAGCCTGTGTAACTGCCAGTGGGTTTGTGTTATTTCTGTCAAACAAAGGTAACTTCAAATTTTATTCAGTGCTGTTTAGGTCATGCCTATTTCTACTGTGCTGCTACATTAGAACTTCCTATGACAGCCTGTTCCATGATAAGTGTTTTTTTAAAGACTACAGTAGTAGAAGGTAAGTTATTTGCTGTCTGCATTATTACTGAAAATGAAGATCCTTCTGTTATTATGACTACAAATATAATCACACATGATTACATTTTTGTTTAATTATGGTGGTGGAACTGGCATTGGGTTTATGGGGAGCACAGGCAAATGTCCTTCCTCCCTTCCTGCTCAACGAACACTAATTCCTGCTCTATGATGCTCTTTTGTTCAATCCATAGAGACTTCTCCACACCTGACTTCTTTCTTTCCTCATCTTGCTCCTTTTGATTTCCCTCTCACCACTTCATGAATTAGCCTGACTGGTCATTTAATAAAACCAGCTCATACTGTTTTCCACGGAAGCATTGTCCTACTCCCTATCCCGCAATTCAATGGTTAAACTTTTAGTGGGTTTCTAGAGACCTGCAGTTCTTTGGACGCTAATCAACAGCTCCTCATATCAACGCCTCAATAGCTGATGAATAAATCTACAGTTTACACCCTTTTTGGCTCATGTAAATCTGATACTGTGAATAATAATAGTCATACAGTTGCATAATCATTAAGATGCTGGTGCTTCTGGCATGAATTGCATCCAGATTGGCTTCTACTTGCTAACATTTCAGTATTGGTCAGTTGGTACTGAACATATACGATTAGCTGAACATGTTATTTGAGTCTTCCTTACATAATGAGGTAGAGTTCTAAGTAAAATTACTCATTGTCTACATTACTGTGCTTTTTAGTCTGTTCAGGACTATTTTTTAATGCATTATAACTAACATGAGGTCGGGTTTCCTAACACCAACAGTTGTGTTGTTTATTTCTTGTATAGAAAATAAAGACAGTATCAATAGGTTTGAAAGTTCCCTGTCACTGAATTTGAAGAATATCATAATCTAACTCTTTTTCTGTTGAAGGAGATAAATTTGCTTCCCTACAAATACTTTCTGTTGTCTTTTTCACATGAAAAAAATATAAAATCTTTTTTGTCTGTTGTTTATGCATCTGCTTGTTACAGGACATAGATTTTCTGGGTGTTCAGTAACATGTCACAGATGCAGATGATGTTGTCTGTGCAGTCCTTTCATACAACGTGCTATACACAGAAGAATAAGTACATCAGCTCTCTGTAAATAAGAACATGTTCTGCTAGTGTTCATATTTATACCAATACTATCTCTTTGACATCTAGAACCAGCTTTGAAACACTAAATAATTAAGACTTTAAAAGAGATATTCAGTGCCCAAAGGCTTATGATCCTGGAGACAAAGTGTTAAAATCTGAAAAGACCTTTTGGAGAAATTGCACTGAGTAATGAAAACACAACTTTTTTTCTGAACATCCAAGAGTTCTTGACTTATTAAAATATGCAAATCACTCTAGCACTTTGTTTAATTGCTGTTTCCTTAAACCCATCAAATCTTCTTAATTCTTCTCTTCTTTGTCCTTAATTAACACCCATTCCCTATTGGCTAAAGTGTAACCCAGAAGACCTAAGCTTGTGAAATTCCCAACTTATTAAACCTAATTGCTATAATAATTAGCAACCATTGGCAAAATATTCATCACACAGAAAGCATGAAGGCATCTAATTAACACTCTCAAAATGCTAAGCATTCACTTCTTGATATTTTACCTGCCATTTCATGCCTTCATTTCAAGAGATGTATGACATAACATGTTGACCTAATCAGAAATAGGATAGGGATTTTTCTTAAAAAGCTGAATTTTCTAACATTGAAACTTCTCTCTGAAACAGTCAAACACTGTTTTAAAAGCTTAATTGTAACTTCATTTTTCAGGACCCACATAGAATTCCCCGCCAAAGGAGAAGTGCCAAAAAAGAGACAAGCTCAGTAGTTCAAGTACTATGCAGGACATGGGAAATGAGCAGAGTAAGACACTAAACAGAAGCATCCTGTAACTAGTGTGAGAACCAGCTTCACAAAGCTACTACTTAAGCTTAGTCCTGAAGTTTTTCCTCTCGGGTTTTGTTTGTTTTACTCTATTCTGAAAGGAATGACAAGGTAGAATCACATTTAAATACTGTTATGAAAGTGCTGAGTTTACCTGATGTGGAACAGAAACATTCTGGAAATCTCAAAGATATTTGTGTGTTAGTAGAAAAAGTGTTTTCCAGTGATCTTAACTCTATGGTTTGATACAGTTAAAACAACTGACATCTGATATAGTTTCTTCATCTTGTTGCATAATTGTACAAAATGGATTTTAATTCCATAATATACTATGGCTTACATAAGGTGTTGAGAAGACATTGTACAAAACAAGAAGATATTATAGCTTAGATCTTTCCTGCATAGAAACATCCAGAAGTTTAAAACAGTTTCAATGATACATGGTGTTGCATTTACATTTATTTTTCATGTAGCAAAACATAAAGTTATTGTATAAGGTAAAGCATTTCCACAGTCTTTTCTAATATGAAATTCCCCTGCTGTCTTTAGAAATTTATGTACATGAAAAATATAGGACGAGATATTTTATTTACATTTTAAATGACAAACTCATAAATGAAATATGTGATTCTAAAAAACTTTTTTTCCGTATCATTATTCAGTTTTGCATCTAACACACAGTCTCTTGTGAAAAGCTGCATTTGTCATGCACTGAGCACCTCTCTTCTCATGACTGTCCTGACACTCTTGTGGTTTATCACTGTCATGTCACTTCTGTGTTAAGTCTAACACTAAGGTTGGCAAAATGGGAAATAGAAAGGTATATCAGTGCAAGTGTAGCCCAAACAGCAAGCTTGATATGCAGTTGGGAATTCAAACATGAAGAAGTTGTACTGAGCTCTGTGGGGTGCTGATGTAGAATAGACTGACTTTGCCTAAAGTAAAACTGCTTCAAAACAAACATTTTAATGACACTCAGTAAACAATATATTTCAGGTGTCTTTGACTTGCATCAGGGAATTAGACTTGACCTTCTTTAGTGGAAATTACATGTTTGGTTTTGGTTTGTAGTTTTCATATTTTTATAGAAATTTGACTTCTTGCTATGGATAAAAATAATTAAGAATATTCTGGTTTTCTTTCTCCATCTCTAGTTTAGACAGGGGAAAATAAACATACATATTTGACAATTTTTACTGTTTGTCAGAGAATGACACCAAGGAGAATATCTGGACAGTATTTGGTTAGTGATATTCTACCCCATTTTAGAGTCATAAAATACATTAATGTAATGAATTGATTATATTGAAAATCAATGTCAAAATGCTTTTTTTTTCCTTGCCTTTTCTTGCAAGCAATTTCTAGCAGTTACTACTGTTATTAAAAATAAAAATTGTAAAACATTATTATAAATTGTATGTAATTATATATTATATTTGTATATAATATATTGTATGTACATATATTTGTATATAAAATATGGTTATAAAATTGAAACTAAGAACTATTGGATGAAATGGAAAGAAAACAAAACATGGGGGAATATGGTTAGCGAAAACCAAAGAAGAAGTATGGCCAAACTCACTTGTCTGCATTCTTACCCTAATTCCTGTCATAATGTCTGATGTCTTCCCATAAAATAACCACAATTTCAATTTACCAGTGGACTACTTTTTCCTGCTCTCTAGAGACATTTTGGACTATAGATAGATGTGTAGTAAGATACAGCCTGTGTAGTAAAGAAAAAGGAGCTGGATTTATCAGTCTCTGAGATGCATAGAAAAATGAGAAGAGAATACCATGTGGGAAAATCTTAATTTTTTTTTTTAGAGTAATAATGTCAAAAAAGAGAATTTTAAAGTGGATTTTTATTGGGAAAAAGGCAGAACAGAGTAAATTAACGTAAAAATCTTTCCAACATATCTTGAATTTAATAACAAATATAATGATGTGCAGTCACTGACTAATTACTGAGACTATAAGTGAAAATTTTGTTTGCTGTTTTGTAATTTGCATGGAGTAGTGAATCTTGCAAAAATTGAGGTCCAACATAAAGCACTGTTGAGAGACCATGAGAAGAGTCAGGAGGACACCTATGGTTATTCATAGATCTTTAGCCCCACTGCTCAGATTAGTGTGGAGTTCAGAAAATTGGTGTGACACTCCCATTTGGGAGTGTCTCATAGGGTGATAATTGGAATACGTCAGAAGTAGATAATCATCCAAATCCTCTCATTGCAGAGGAGAGAGAGTTGAATCAAAGTCACCTGTATCTTGAGTGACTATCCTTTTTAATAAATAATTTTGAAATCAGTGTCTGTGTCTCATACCTTTTCTTTGTGTCTGTAGAAACAGTTCAGAAGATCTCATTTTTTTCCCATTGTAGATGAAAACTAAGTCTGACACATTATGTTTTGGCAAAATGGAATCCTTATTTTTGAGAGCCCTAAATTTGTACTTTGGTTTTATCAAATATAGTCAGACATATATACTATTTTAGTATATTCCCATAGTCTCGTTATCTGAGATGGAAACAAGTTACAAAGAAAACTGAAGAAAAGTTCATAAATCAGAGCACCTGAGTGAGACTAAATGGAAAATTAAACAGAACCACTTCCCTGACTAGATCCTTTTTTTAAAAACATGCTGGAGAACAAAACTTGTTTTGTTTTAGATAGGTAGAAAATCAGAATATATATAGTAGGTAGACCTCATGTTGTTAGAATTGGCTTCACTGCTTTTCTTGAATGTTCTCTTATTCTGGGTTATTCCATCCCTGATTTCTATTCTTATTTCAAATCAGGCATATTTGCAAGAGCTGGAAATCATGCAAGCAAATTTAAAAAGTATGGACACTCATGAACAAAATTATGCACTAAACTAAAGTTCACAATAAAGTAGAGGAGTACAGTGGTGAACCTGGATATGAATTCATGAAATTTAGAGGCCAACAGGGTTGACTATAGGTGAAACAAGATACAGTGTGTGTTGTTCAAACTGAGTTTCATCTAAGGCGTCAAAGAGAACCTGTCATCACTTGGCATATGGTACTGTGTAGACAGGACGATTCTTGTTTTCTTAAAAATCACGATCCTTAAATGTAAGACAGTTTTTTGTCTTTCAACCTTAAGAGATAAGCTGAAAAGTTTAATTTCAAAATTAATATTGTTTAAAATTATGAATTTTAATGCTAATAGCAAAAGCAAGTTTTAGAACAGGTAAATCATGACCTGCTGGCGGCCATCAGGGCTGCCATAATGTAGGAACACATTTGTATGGTGTCAAAGTGTCTAATCACAGAATCAAAGAATTTCTGAGGCTGGAATAGACCTCCAAGGTCATCAATTCCAGTCTACAACCCAACACCATGACATCAGCTAGAACATGTCACTAAGCACCACATCCAATCTTTCCTTAAACACTTCCAGGGATGGTGACTCCACCACCTCCCTGGGCAGTCCATTCCAGTGTCTACTTACCCTTTCAATGAGGAAGTACTTCCTGATATTCAACCTAAACCTCGCCCGGCACACCTTTAGGCCATGACCTCTCATCCTGTCACTCTTTGCCTGGGAGAAGAGCCTGACCCCCACCTTAGTGCGACTTCCTGAAAGGTGTGTTCCTGAATCCGGTAGCAGAATCCAGCTCCTGAACACAGCTTCCGTCTGCTGCGGGGCACAGCCTGGGTCTTCCCTGGTACCTGCTCCACAGCATATCAGTACTGACAGTGATGTAATTACCATCACTGGGGTCGGGTTCGATACTGGTTTTGTATATATTTGTACATATCCTATTTTATTATTGTTCTCATTAAAGCTGTTCTAGTTTCCTTTTCTAGTCTCTCTCCCTTATTTCCTTTCTTTTCCCCTTTGTGGAGGGAGAAGGGTTAACGGAGAGCATCTGTTATTGGTCTAAGGGGTCGCCCTGACTCTAAACCGTGACTCTTTTATAGATATAACCTTACAATAACTAGCAAATCCCTTAAAAATATATTTTAAAGAGTATGCTTCAAATTCTAAAATTAACTGCATAAATTTGATTTGAAAAGATTCAGTTTAATAGTCCAAGGGCTCATCTTCATATAATTCCTGCACAACAAATGCTGAACATCTTTTCTAACAAACTTTTTTACCTTACCTTGTCTGGAAACTCTCTGCAGCTAGCAAGCTTTTCAAATCATCATTGAAATGACTGATGTGCTCAATCACTCTTTAAAGCAAAGATTAAAATAGTATTTTATAACAAAAGCATCAGCTATAAAATGGGACTGGGAAAAGTGTTTATATATTTAACAAAAGAATCTTTTGTGAAAAATACTGGAAAGGGAACAATTTTTTGTGTATCTGATAAGCAGCAGCTTGTTAGACACAAGAATAATGAGACTCTTAGCCAAGCTGGAGTAAAAAATAAAAATAATTTCTTACTATACAGTTACGGTTTTATTTGCAAACTTAGCCCAGTAGTAATGCTTAAAAGAAATGTTCATAATGGCTTTAATTTAACAGGGGCAACTCTAGCTGCTTTTGACATCAACTCTTGTAAGTACTTTGGGTTAGGTCTTGAATTAGGAACCTGTACATCCTTTCAAATTCAGTGATTAGTTAGTATTTAAAACATCAGGTAAATGGGTAACACAAACATTTATGTCAAGTATTTTAATATAGTAACTACTCCTGGAGACTAAAAGTTTCAGAAATGTATTAAATTGTGTCAGAATGATCATATTTCTTTTGTGTCTGTTAATATGCTATGTGACACATGGAAATGCTACTGCACCGAGAAAATAATGCAACAAATATGAAACACTCTTCACAGTATAATTTGGTAAAACATTTCTGCACTGAAGAGTAAAATAATGTAAGTGTATCATTTAAAGAAAAAAAAAAGTGTTTCATAAACCTCAAGACTATTGGAAGTTACTTTCTATTTCTTTTTATTGAATACTGTGCTTTTCCTCCACAAGGAGGATCTGGGGAACTACACTTCTGTCAGTCTGACCTTGGTGCTGGTGAAGGTCATGTAGAAGATCATCTTTCATGTTATCACAAGACATGCACAGGACAACTGAGGGTTCAGGTGCAACCAGAATGGGTTTATGAAAGGCAGGTCCTGCTTGACTAACCTGATGTCCTTCTATGACAATGTGACCTGCTTAGTGGATGAGGGAATGACTGTGGATGTTGTCTACCTGGACTTCAGTAAAGCCTTTGACACTGTTTCCCACAGTATTCCTGAGAAACAGGCTGCTCATGGCTTGGATGTGTGAATGCTCTGCTGGGTGAAAAACTGCCTGGATGGCTGGGGCCAGATTGTGCTGGTGAATGGAGTTAAATCCAGCTGTTGGACTGTCACAAGTGGTGTGCCCTAGGGCTCACTACTGGGGCCTGTTCTGCTTAATATGTTCGTCAATGTCCTGGATGAGGGAATCAAGTGCAC
>VWZY01006120.1:321777-340068 GCA_013399075.1 Chloroceryle aenea | reverse complement strand
CACTCCCCACCTCCCAGGTGCTTTGACCTCCCCTCTCCCCATATCCCACGTCACCGGGGCTTCCCACGCCTGGGGCCTCGACTCTCCTGGGGCCTCCTGCACTCTCTCAGCCTCCAAATCCTCTTCCAGTCTGTACCCGTGGTCCAAGCTGCCAGACACCATCTTTTCTCACATCTCACTCCTTTGCCCAAACACAGCAGTTTTGTACCTAATGCCCGGCTTATTCCATCATCCTCTTATTACTGCCCTGAAACAGAGGTAGAGCAATTCCAATTTCATTATCAAGATCTCAGTTCCAGTCAGTGACGCACGTACTGGAAGAAGCCTCGTGTAATGTTATTAGTTGTCTAAACTCTCCTAATGAAAAAAAAAAATAATAGATCTCTTCCATGGATAATGCAAATGAGACCAACAGAGACATTAGGAGACATTTCAAATCTTCTTAAGCCCATGGAAGAGCCTCCCAAAAGGAAAGGTTGTGACACCAAATTAAATTCCATCCACAGACTTGAACTGCTGTGACATCAGAGGGCAGCCGGCAGCTCGGGAGAAGGGAGAGCTGTACAGCTACCACCAGACACCTCCCACCAACAGCCCCTGCTGTGGGGACGGGTACCTCGCTCTCGCCGTGACCTCAGCAAGGACGAGCCCAGGTCCAAGCTGGATGGAATGGGCTGCCCAGGGAGGTGGTGGAGTCCCCATCCCTGGAGACATTCAAGGTCGGGCTTGACAGAGGCTCTGAGTGACTTGCTCTAGCTGTAGATGGCCCTGCTCCCTGCAGGGGTTGGATTTGTTGACTACAAAGGTCCCTTCCCTCCCAAACCAGTCTGGGATCCTAGGAATGTGTTCAGCAGCTCAGGAGGCTCTCCCTGTACTGCCCTAGCCCCAGTTCAGCCTCACCCACACTTCTTTTCCACACCAAGGTATTTCCATCTTATTCAGAAAGTTGTTTGTCCCTTCGTAGGGCACATTTTCCAACTAGCTTTGTTGTGCTAAAAATGATGGGCTGTAAAGAATTAATGGCTGAATATAAATCAGTTTGGTTCACCGAGAGCGTGCGTGTTTCACGTGGTCGAGGTTTTCAAAGAAAAGCAATTAGTTGATTTGGCAGATTTGGCATTTCAATCTTCAGAAGACCCTAGAAGCCATTTTTCTGCTTAGAGGATGGGTTTGAGCATGAGCACATGTTGTATCTTCTCAAACTGTATGAAGAAATAATATTTACTGGCCAGACGTGGCATAGCCGATAGCTCCGAATCGTTTCAGCTCATGAGCACATGTAGGTCATCGAGTCCAACCACTAACCCAGCACTGCCCATCCCAGCACTGCCCCGTGTCCCTCAGCACCACATCCACATCTCTTTAAAACCCCTCCAGGGACGGGGACCCCACCACCTCCCTGAGCCATCTCTTCCACTGCTTAACAACCCTTTCAGTGGAAAAGCTTTTCCTGAAGTCCAACCTAATGAATTCCACTGTCTCAAGAAGATTCCCTGCAATAAAGATTTCACCTCAGAGGCTTCATTTTCCTTTCCCAAGAGCCCGACTGGAAGCTTTCAAAAAGCCAGGTAGTCCCTTTTCTCTGGCAGGTAGGGGGTTTCTAAGGACTGTTAGGAGGAGATGGAGATCCCTGCTCAGACCCGACCTCAGCAGCGGGCAGGGTGGGGGGTGCCCCCAGCAGCTGTTGCACACCCGTGAGACCCCCGGCACTGGCACCGGGGGGCTCAGCAGCAGGGCTGGGGGCTGCCGTGGGTTCCTCGTGGCTAAGCAGGGACCGCGTGGCCGCTTTCAAACACGGAGCAGGGAACCAACACCACCTCTCTGCCAGGCGGGTGCGCGCAGAACGGCCCCAGGAGCTGCGGCAGAGGGTGCGGGATGATTCGGAGCGACTGACCCATCTCCTGGGGACTGCTGTGCAAGATGCCACTGCTCTGCACTTTGTTTTCCTCCCTCGTCGCAGCGTTCAGAGCATCTGAAGCCAAAAGGCTGTTCTGGGCGGTGTGAGAACGAGCCCGTCCCACTGGAGAGCCTCTCCGCGTCTGCATCGCGCACACAACAATTCCATCTTTCTCCATTTGCTGAGTTTCACACATTAACACCCTGCCTGTGTTTAGCAGGGACAAACCAAAGCCAGCTCGCACCACACTCGAGTCTGCTTTCCCCCTGCTCCCCACTAACAACTCATTTAACAGCAGCACAGCAATTAGGAAATCGATATTCCATCCAGACACGACCGCTCCGTCTCGAGCATTGCTTCAGGAACGTCTCTTGCAGCCTCATCTTTGCCTGGACAAAGGATAAGGCAGGAAGGACACTCTGCCTTGAGGTCCTCCGATTGATTTGCGATGATTTCTCTTCAGCCTCACGTGGTATTTGCCAAATATTTGAGGCTGGGTGTAGCCAGCGTGGATGTGACATTCTCCTAATGAGCACCTCTGTGCCGGGGAGGGTGCGGATAACCACGCTGGCAGAGAAATGCAAGCTTGCTTTCCTGTTTAATATCATACCACCCACCTGAATAAAACAGAGCCTGACACATGTCAGAAGGAATTACTCCAAGAATGCAAGGCCCGTAGGCATCGGAGCCCTATTTGTATTCCAGTTGTATTAACCAAAAATAAAATAAATAAGTAGCAATCACATCATCTTTGCTCCGAAAGGATTTTCCAGCCGTTCAAGCGCTTACTACGCCGCTGTTACAAGCTCCCTTACTGGAAGGGCAAGGGCAACAAAGGGGAAGAAAATCAGAAACAAAGCAGAAATCCCAGTGGAGAACTGACTCGGATTTGCTGTGTTCCAGTTGGTGCTGGAGGACTCGGCCCTCGCCCTGTGCAGCCCAGCTCCGTCGTCCCCCAATTCCATCCTTAGTGCCGGTGGTTATTCCAGCAGGACTGAAAACCCTGCCTAGCTGTGGAGTCCAGGGGGGAGCACTCTGCTTCATTCCAATGTCCTTTCAAAGGAGACTGCTGTGGTGGGAACCCCCTCCCTCGCACCCCGAGAAACAAGGGTGGACGCAGAGAAAGTCAGCACCTTCCTGAGTCACTCGAGAGCGTGGCCACAGCAAAACTTCCCCACGCTCCCAGCAAACCCAGCCACGCTCCTTCCCACCTTCTCCCGAGAAGTGACTGCCAGATGCGTGCTACTAAATTAAGCAGCAGAAATTCCCTCTGCGGGGAGCACGAGTGACGAAAGCTGGACTGCCCCCAGCCACCCTGCCTCCCGGGTTTGTTCGGGTGTGTTGGGAGAGCTGTAATTACACAATTCACCATTCGGCAGCAGGCACCAGCTCACGACCACGGGAGATTTTTGTTCTGCCACCTTATGGGATAACACGACCTCTTGGATCATGGGGAAGGGCAGAGCAAAGAGGAGCTCCAGGAATAAAATCCCTAGCAACGTACGTGGGTTTGGAGCAATTTCTAGTTAATGCAAAACTAAACTGGCCATGGGAGCGATGCACGGAACCTTTACAACAGGTCTGGGACAAGGCTGCTGTCAATTGGATGCCACGACACTGAAATGTTTGAGCTCTATGACCTTGGAAGCACAACAAACAACCACACAGAACCGAGCTAGACACGTGACGGAGATAAAACATCTTCCAGGGTACTTTCTGATACCCATGGCAGATAAAACCACTGGACAAAATCACCCATCTGAAGTCATCTTCATAAATGGTTTCATCTGACTTCTCTTTCGGGGGCAGCTGATCAGTCACTCAAGTTTTCCACAAAAACTAATGAAGAATTCCCAGTAGATTTTCCAGGTGAGACAAAACGAGGCTCACTTTCCAAGCTCACGAGCAGTCGTAAGCAGCAGTGGGATTACAGGAATAGCTGCAGTGCCAGCTCACGACATTTGTTAGGGCAAGAGTTTACTCATCACTGTTTCAAGCAGTCAGGCTGCCCTGATCTCCACAGGGTACACAAGGGGGGTTGGAGATCTCTGTGTTTACCTGGATTATGAGGATGAGCACAGGTAGCAGGAGTCAATTTCTCCACTACATTTTACTGCTACCAAACACTGTTATTCCTTATGCATCAAATACCAATAGCCCAAATCAAATTTAATCCTGTACTCTTTATGCACTCACATTTAGAGAAAGAAATAAAAGGGAAATCATCTAAGAGGAGGAAAAGAGTCCAGAGGAGCTACTTGGAGCTGATTGATGCTTTTTCAGCTTATTGGTGACAAGGTCTGTGGTTTTAATACATCACAGAGGAGAAAGTAAAAATGCCAGAGCTGCAGGGGATGCAGAGCTCATCCCACTTCCCACTCTGGTAACACGGACACATTGCCCCAGCCTTAACTTGCTGGAGTCAGGAGCAAGCACGTCACATGCTGATTGGGAACAAAGCAGGATAATGGGCAGGGTGAAATCAGAGACTGTGGAATTATCTTAAATGTTTAAGGGAATTCGATGCTTCCGAAACCTTCGGATTTCTGATTGGGTTGGTGGAATTATTTAGGTCAGGTCCTGTTTTGCATTTTAATTTAAAAGAAAAAAAAAGAAATAAATCTAAGCTGAGTTTCAGAACAGCAAGGGCAGGACAGTTAACCCAGGGCATTACAGAGAGCCCCCCAACCACAGGTAGGGTGTAAGACTAAAGCAAGTGACTGTTAGCAGCTGGTTGCCTGAAACCAGCCCGGTGACCCCAGCCCAACTCTCTGCGGCCGGCTCCTGATCCTCTGAGAGCTGCCAACCCAGCTCACCCTGAGTGACAGTGTCCCAGGGCCACGAGCAGTGGGGACAAACCAGNACGTGCCGGGGGGAACAACCCCGCCCCACGGCCGCTCCCAGCCTCTCTGGGGTGGGGGTTCCAGGCACAGTATCCGGGAGGCGCAGGAGCAGCGGCCAGCACCACGGGTGCTCTGCCTGCGGTGAGGGCAGGGAGGAGATCCCCAGGCTGTCAGTCAGGGCTCTGTTCATACCGAGGGGTTTTTTTCATTCCTCAGAGTTGTTATTGGAAAATGTCACTATTCATTGCCAAGAGTTCCCGTGATGCAGTAACTCTCATTACACCTAAGCCCTCTCAGCACAAAATAGCCACACACTGATAACCTGAATATATTTGCTGCAGCTGCTGTTCCGTAGACTGCACTCCCGTACAGTCAGGTTATTTTACATGCTTATTAGCCCCATTATTTTATAGCTCATTCCTCTGTGTAATGCTGACTCTATAGCACTTCATTTTAACAAAAGGATATATTCCTCTGAGACAAGAAGGGATGAGGAGGCTCCGAGATGGAAAGGGAGGGTGGAGTAGAGGCAGCAGGTTGTGTTGTGCCTGGGCTGAGGAAGCACCTGGAGGTGCAGGAGCCCTGGAGCTCTGCTGCTGCCTTTCCCGCTCTGGAGGGTCCTCTCGGAGAGCTCTGCCTTGGATGGGTGCTCCCAGGGGAGCAGAGGGGAGAAGGAAGCGGGAGGGAGGCAGCTGGCACCCTCCTAACTGGGGGGGACCATGCTCAGAGGCAGCGCATCGTCCGTCTGCCGGAGGCGTGGAGTTTGCTTGGGCCACGTCACTTGAACGGGACCGAAACGCCACAAAACTGTGGCACCCCACCCAGACTCTTAGAGCCACAGCACTGAGGTCCCCAACGCTCTTGGTCTTGGCCACCAGCACCATTCAGTAATGGCCAAGCCACCCTAGGGATGGAAAAGGTGCCAACAGTTCCCATCTTTGCGCTGCCACGCACACAGCTCAGACCAGGTGTCCTTGTACTGGAGCACCACTTGCTGACAAGTGTCTCCCAGCCAACCAGGGGCTGGTTTCTCCCTCCTCCTCCCCCCCAGAATTTCTCCTAAGGTCCCAAAAGTGCCAAATCTGGATGCTACCACAGCAACGCCTTCAGGTTTCTCACGTTCCAGTCTCTCAGCTGCAGCTCTCACGAGACACCCCTTGCAGACACACAGAACGTACATGCCCCCTGCTTTCAGGAAAACAGGTGCAGAAAAGGCTTCTCCCCCCAGTGCCCTACTGGACATGTGCCATGTGTTTCCTAGGGAAAGCCTCAAGGTGTCACAGAAACCATGGGAAACAGAAAGCTGGAAAAGACAAGGAGAGAAGACATGACAAATGTCCCCTTAGCAAATTATCAGCAGATAGTGCATGGAAATATAAGAAAGAACCCATCGCTATCTATCGACTGCCTCTTACTAAAATGGCCCAGGAATAAATTATGAAGATGAAAGATAAGAGTACATTAAGAAAATGTTGGGGATATTAATTATGTATCCTACATCTCACTGCATCTGTGGCACTCATTGACACCAGATGAAAACAAAAGCTTCACACAACTCAAACAGGTTTTTGTTGCTTCCCTTTTTAAGACAGTGAAGCTTTCTATGACATTCAGAAGAGAGAAGCAAGCTCCTGAGTGAGGGAAGGGGCCAGCCACAAACTGGGACCAGGCACAGGGCTCCTTGGGCTGGCACTGATGTGCTCCTGTCATTGTTTTCTCTACCCGAGGGGTTGGGGCTCTGCCTGCTGTGGGAGGGGGCTGGAAACAAGGCTAATAAAGGGAGGGATAACCTCAAGATAAAGTCCCTCATCTAAGAAGGGCAGGATGCCTGCCTTGGTTTAGACAAAGGGAGAGCTTTAGATGGAAAAGTGTCAAGTAAGAAAACATCTCTCAAGTGCATCTCAGGATGGGCACAAGGGGGCCATGATAACGAAAGAAAAAGACAATGAATTCTTTGCCCTTTTCTCCCAGGTTTCACTCAAGGACCTGGAAGTGCCTTATGAACACTTATCACAAACTGCTGACAGTCCTGGGGAGCAGCAGCGTTAGACAGAGAGCGGCAGCCACGTTTGAGAGGGGAGTTAAAAAAGGAACAATCAAATGCAGAAGTCAGCTGATGATTTTTCCTAAGTTCAGTGTTCTGTTCGAACACGTTAAACAGAATCAAAATTGTTACCCGCTCTGTGGGGCTCAAATGTCTGTGTAAATGAAGCCAGGAGGAACTAGATAAAGGAAGAAGGATTGAGGAGATTAATATTAGCCAGACTTCCTTCCCTAGATGGCTCACAGAGCTTACATTAGAATAGGGATGCCAGAAAGCAATTAAAAGAACTCAGCTAAATCTCTAAGTGCTGAAGGTTTGCCAGCATATACCTCTAAAGTCCTCTGCAATGCCACCAGGCCCCCTCCTCTAGGGACCTTCCAACCTCTCAGGCATCAGGGTCATTATTGCAGTGTGTGACCCTGCCTGGGGTTACTGGCATGCTCAAGAAAAGCCCTTGAGGTTTCAGCATCAGGCACCATCTCACCAGCAAAGCCAACTTCCAACTATTGGCTCCCATTTCGGTCATGACTGAAGTTAAGATTCCATGGACCTGCCACAGCTGGGATCCCCAGAGAAGCCTCCTGGCAAGGAGCACACTCAAGGACTGAGGAAGGGGAGGAGGCAGCTCATGGATGGAGAGAGACAATCTCTACGTGCTCTTATCACCAGGGTAGGGTATGCGTCCCTGCTTTGGCAGGCTGGGCACTGCTCTTCCCTTGCAACACTTTCTAAGCAGAATTTGCTTCCCTGATGTTTCAGCTCCTCACACTGACCCAGTGTTTCATCTCTCTGGGAAGCTGAAAGCCTGTAGTGGATTTGCACAGGGAACTTCCACTGCTGGGATGTAAATCCTTGCTTGGTTCCAACTTGCAATCTTCAATTTAAGCGTACAGGGAGCAAGGAAAGAAACCAAATACTAATTACAATCCAAATTGCTCCATCTCCTCTCCACCCCCTGCCGACCCTCCTCCCTGCTCCCTAATCCATAAGGTCTGAGTGATGATCAGTGAATAATTAATTCTGGGTGAGCTGGAGAGGTTTCCTGCAGAGAGCCTCTGCAGATGCGAGATCCAGTTCAGGAGATGCCCGACACACATTCAGCACCTCCCCAGTGCCCAGCACCCACCGCAGCCCCCCCAGCACCTCCAGCCTGGTGTCACCCTGGTAATTACACTTGACTGCTCAAACCCCTGATGCTCACAACCACCAACACGTAATTCCATGGTCATGTAGAGTTAGGAAAAGGAGTAGTGAAAATGCCACAGTACAGGGTGATCATGAACGATGCCCTGTCAGGGATTAAATCCAGCAGAGCAATAAGGCAACCATTCCAGCATCTCTCAAAAGGGATAAAAAATGCAGCAATGTGGATTTTAAGCCCTGCAAACCTGATCTTCTGAAAGCAAAAAAGTTAAAATAAAAGGGAGCTCGCAGACAGCCAGATTTTATAGCTCAGCCTCCTCCCCGACTCAGAATCGGAATGTGAAGGAGAAATGAGACACTACAAACATCTCTTCCCTTTACAACAGTCCTAAGGCTGAACCTCTTGATCCAGGCACCACCAAATTCAAGCAACTGGAATTCAAATTATCCTCTTACCACCTTTTTCAGCAATAGCCAGGACTAAATTTGTTCCTACATCACAAGGCAGCAAAACCCATTTATAACTGTCTGAAAATGCCAAACACCTCACACACTCCAGACTCTTCCTGTGACAGACTCAAGAGAACTGGATAACTGAGAAGAGTCTCCAAAGCCTCATCCTCATTCCGTTGTGCCTGGGGGGAAGGCAGCGCGGTGGCCGAGCAGGCAGCAGGATGGGAACACATTACCCCACATGGGGATGTCACATCCTGGCTCAGGAGGAGCCTGGATCCGCAGCCTGGCGTGCCATAGTGCCTGGGAGGATTATGGCCAGGCAGAGGATAAACAAGAGAATCCCAGATGAGCCAAGAGCAGCCCTCAGCCTTCCAGCTCGAGTTGCAGAAGCAATGCATTTTTAAGTTATTTTCTCAAAAAGAAAAAAAAGCAAGTACTCTATAAACCCTTCTCCCTTCCTCTCTCTCTGTCCACATCCTTTAAAGGGTTACTACAGAGCAACAAACGCATCCATAATGGAACAAATCTCCCCACGCAGCAAAATATTAATTATTCAAGGTACACACAAAGAGTTCTGTAAATCATCTGTGGCCACGGCGGGACCGCTCCGCAGAGGGGCTCGCAGGGGCAAGCAGCACTGAGTGGTTCACACTGGGGATGGGGTCACCTCTCGTGGGCTGGTGATGGTGCGTGGGGGCTGCTCTACAGGGCCAACATCATCCCAGGGACACAGGCAAATGTGAGCAAAGGGGACAGTCTGATAGAACTGAGGCATCTGGGGAATGACTGCCACCCTGCACGCTGCTGACACGTACAGTGCATGCCACATCCCCTTCTCATGTAATTACTTATGTAACACACATGGATTAAAGCTAAATTCATCTTTCTGGCTTTAATTCAAATCATTTAAGCATTTTAAACAAATTATATTTTAATTCCAGCTAAAACGCACGGGTTTAATTCAATTAAAATCAGTTCTTGCTTCTTTTCATCACACCTGACCTGAATTCTGCTGCAGAGAGCCCGAGTGAGACACTGTTGTGGGGCTGAGATGTACAAATACAAACACTGCCAACCAGATAAACAAGATCATAACATCAGCACCATAAGACAACGTTCAAACGTGAGCAATCCACCCGAAACATCCCTGATAAGCATCAAAGAGGCTCCGTGTAACAAGGCATTAGTACAGAGCACGGTAAGGGAAGGACAGAGAAGCTGATTTTCCCCTCAGTCTGTTTTTGCCATCCCTCCCAGCTGATGGATGAACTTGACACAGTTATTTCATATTCACAAGTGTTGAACATCATTACATCCAGCACCCTGCACAGCTCGGAGCCAGCGGCGAGCTCAGCGCCCCGGCCGCCTCCGGCTACAATCAGCGGATTTCAGCCTGCGACCACTGCAGCCCGAGGTGGGGTAAGAGGAGACACGTCAAACATCTGCGGCTCACAGCTCTCTGAACAAAGCCTGCAAGACCTTGCCCACCTCAGCTGTTCCACGTTCACTTTGTCGCCCACGGATGATTTTTTTTTTCCACAGAGTTTTGGTAACAAGCAGAGAGAAACCGGGTTGTGAGCATTTCCTCCTTCCAAGGGAGGGAGGTATTTATTGCCCATGCTAATTGCCAGTAGAAATGACAGAACAGGGGGAAAAAAATAAACCATATTCATGCAGCCACGTACCTCTCCTAGGAAAGGGGGAATTCCATTGAGCAAGAAGGGAAACTGAGGCAGGCAGCCAGTAGCAATCCCTCCCCAGCGTCCGCACGGCGCCGGGGCACAAACCAAAGGCACCGTTTGGTGTTGCAGCTCTTTAAATGTGACTGCACACGGCCACTGGAAGGAAAAGTCCTTTCTCTGCCACTTTCCCACCACTCTGCAGTTACCGGAGCTGGTTCAGTGCCCGAACCAGAGAGAAAAGCACCCCCTAAAGAAGAATTTCCACCGAATCCACTTGCTGACCTTCCCAAGACTGTGCGATGGCTGGATCAGCTGCACAGGGAGCACGTGGCCAGGAGACAGGGGGCTGGGGAAAGCAAGACTGGCCCTCTTCCTTGAACAGTCCTATTTGCATCCTGAGCAGTTTTCAGTGTGCAGAATGCTGGAGCCTGGGATAGAGCATCTTAGTTTGTATGTAAACAACTAAGAACTAGAAAAGCAAACAGAAGAGTCTAGAAGCATCAGAAAGCATCTTCTGGTAGAAAAGCTGGAGTGATGGTGTTTTTTTCCTCTTTTTGGGGTTTGTTTTTTTCCTCTTTGAGTTTACTGACACGAAGAGCAATACCAACGAAACTGCACATGCAAAAATCTCACCCGAGCAAAGTCAGAATAAATGGTCTGCCTGGAAACAGAACAGCAAGGCTCCGGAGCAGCGGTGTCTGTCCTCAGTCGGAGGAGCATCAAGACACCATCAGCCACAGCACAACTCAACTGTCACCCTCGCTCAGGCTCTTGGGTGGCAGGACACAAACAGAACTATCTGCTTGTACCCCTGAGGTGCAGACCGAGGCACGGCAGCATCCTGCCTGCCGGGCAGCGGCCGAGCCAGCCGGGGATGTGCATGCAGCCTGGGAGAGCAGTCAAAGGCAGGCAAACATCCCTCTCTCCATTAATCAACCTGATCCCCGCTGCAGAAACAATGCCTCCCGATTGTCGGCGTTTTCCAGACATTCTTCAAACGCCACCCATCTGCGGCCGGAACACAATGCTTTGATTACAAACGTCAAAAAGATAGAGCATAAAATTAACTTCTCCTTATTTAGTAGGTTTAGAGAAATGTGGCTTCACGCTACACTAATTCAGTGCCCTCAGTATGAAAACTCCCCATTAGGATGTCTCGTCAAATTAGAGCCAACGCTACGACGATGTCATCTCTATCCTCACACAACACTCTATTTTGTAATTAAGCAGGACAGTGAAACAATGGCCTTGCTTAGAGAGAAAAGGTCAGGAATGCAAAACATATTTTTGCAAGCTAATTGTAAGATACATGAAGCCAATTATCCCGGCAGCGCCGCATATGCCTAAGCGGGAAGGTTTTTGTAATTTTGCTGCATGACTCCAAGTCAAGCTGAAGCACAAACAGTGCCCTGCGGGGCTCTGTGCTGGTTCTGTGGACTGTTAGGAACCTGGGAAGGGGAGAAAAGTGAAGTAAGGCTGTTAAACCAATTCCAGCCTCTCAGCCCTTCCCTTGACATTTTATTAGGGCTTGAAAAATTTCTAGGAATTCGTGTAGTCGCCTGCTGAAACCCTCCCTGCTCAGAGAAGAAGTCGGTTCAGATATGTCTGGTGAGTCTGAGTAGGTCGAACACGTTCACCTCAGGTAGCCCCAGATCGGAACCCGAGATCCGCACGCGCGTGCAAAAGCCTGGACAAATACAGGGCTGTGACAAACCCAGTTTAACAGGAGACAGCCGAGACCTGGCTGCTGCTCCAGGAGGAGCTGAAAGGCACCACGTGGTTTTCAGTCCACTTCTGCCCCTCGTGGGGTTATGAAGTGGCTTTAGCCACGAGGAGCAGGGTATTGATGAAGGGGACTTTAGAACCAGTATTTCTATACGCACGGGCTGGGGCAACTGACCTGAGCTTCCACTTTTACTTGGAGCTCTACTCCCTTAAGCAAGAATGGAATGCAAAGAACCCTGAGCAGGGAATGGCTTGAGCTCTGCTGAGCCTCTGCTGTCACTGCTGTGCCCCTGAGGACTGGGACCCCTGGTGCTGCCCCTGCTTTTAAACAGGCTCCTGCTCTACCTGCCCTGCTCTCAGCCATTAACAGCAGCAGCCTGACCAAAGGTCAGTAAATGCCCCAGCAGAGCCCCCAACCACCCCTATACAGGAGCTGTATGGTATTTTTACAAGGCAGAGTAAAGACTTTCTTACGTGTAAAGGACTTTGTGGTTGTTTCAGTGCTTCCTCCAAAGCCCCTCTTTCAATTAAGAGTATTATCATTAAAAAAGTAAATTAATCTGCACACCAGTTTCTAAACTTGCTAATTCCATGAGAAGGTGATGAGGAACATAACAGTTTGAGGAGAACCAGCAATTTCCTCCTGCTTCTCTCCTTCAAAGCATTTTCCTCTAGCCTTCTATCACAGCCATTAATTAGAGATCAGTAATTAACTTTCTGGTTCAAAAAATGTTTTGCAAAGGAACCCCATTAAAAGGTGATTTGCATATTCTAGGAGAAAGCAGCCGTGATATAAATGCAGGTACTGTGAGGCCACTCTCCATCCTTAGACTGCCCTTTAAGCCACCTCCCTTTGTTCCCCAGCTGGGGGAAGCGGGCAGACCACAGATACCTGTGGGATCCTCTGTTCTGCCTGTGCAAGGGGTTGGCTTTGGCACCTCGGTTCTTGTTGACAATGCCGAATGGTTTCCCTGCACAAACTCAGTGTTTCCTCAAAGTATTTTCACTCTCACAAAACCCAGAGCTCCCTGAGCTGCCAGCATCACCCTCCACCATGCACCTACTGTTGTAGGTCTGCCTACTTCGAAAGCACCCCTGGCTAATGCCATGTAAGTAAGGAGGCAGGAGAGAAAGGAAGCTCTCCAGCACTCGATTCATGCCGTCAGAAAGCCCTTGATGCGTTCTGGGGTCTGCCAGTGTCCTAGTTCTGCAGGATGAGTCATTGCTCTTTCCAAAGGAAACAGAGCCACGACTTCATCCTTTGTCATGCAGCACTCGCCTGCTCCCAGCCGACTTAACCGACTTCAGCCTGCCTGGAAATATTGGGCATATCAAGTTTGTTGGGAATAAACAAATGATAATTAGATCTAAAAAGGACTCGCAAACCAAGTTTACTGGGGGAGTGCAGATGTTCCTCGGCATCCACGCTCTCCTAGTGCAGCAAAATGAGCTCTGAACATCTGCAAGCCCCCACGGCAGGATGCATTAGCACTGGAGGGGGGATCAAATGCACTGCAGTGCACGAGTTGTTCACTTCCCCTTCCCTCTCTGGGTTCTAAGGAAAAATGTTTGATTGAGCAAAAAACCCAAAAGTAGTTTAAAGAGGAAGCAGCAGCAGTGGAAGTTGTTCCTGTTACTAATTCATGGCTGTACCCCTTCCAAGGCTGAGGCTCATTTAACAATCAACCATATGCTCAGACTTTTGCAGTGCCAAGAAAAAGCTTAAATAGAATGTTATTTTCTGGATTTATAAAAAAATAAAACCAAAACCCCAAACCCTTGCAAAGTCATCACAAATGTTGGCAATTGAAATGGAATCCTGGGCGCAGCGAGGGAAAGCATCCCCAGGAGCGATCGTCTCGGAGTCGAGCAGAACCCGGAGTCACGGAAAGCACCCATTTTCCCCCAGATCAAGACACTTTAAGGTTCTTTATCCCACAAAGGGACTCTGCATCCCTGCCCTCTCAGTGCCAGGGTAAAATCCCTTTGCCAGCTCCAGAGGAGACGGGACATTCGTGCATTTAGATTTAAAAAGAAAAAACCCAGCACTCCTTTAAACCTACTTTTGAAATTCCTGGCAAGCTACCAGAAATTATTTTTAAGAGATTACTGTGCTGAAGTGACAACAGTGATGGAAAAGGTCACTACAACAAGAAAACAATCAGTAACAACAATTAATAACCCTCTCTCGGGTCTCTGGCTCTGCTCCCTGTGCCCAAAGCCCAGCTCAGAAACTTTCACCATCACAGATTTCGTAGGAGAAACGTGGATCCAATTAAAGAAAAACTATCTGCCAAATGCTTGATGTGTGGCTGATTCCAGAGAGGCTGCTACAAAGACAAACAATCAGCGCTCACGATAACAACTTTGTTAGCTGCTGTAATAAACCAGGATGCAGGAGATGATGTTAGCAAAAAGCCACTTGAACAGAACCCTTTTTAACTCCAACAAGGACCCTGACCAGGCAGCGGATGGAAAGCAGCACCCATTCCACAGTCCTCCTCTAACTCTCCCAGGGACACAAAGGGATTGTACCAGGTGAGTGCTCCTCTCATACAGGACACTGCTTACACTGCCTCTGATTTTGCCTCTCTTATTCACAATCAATAATTTTGTTACCGTAACAGGACTCCAGGAAAAAAATCAGTATGCAAAAGTCTGGGAAAATTTGTCCAGCTACACCAAAGTGAATGCAGGTAATTTGCTGAAGGTAGCACAGCCCTTTATTTCACCTCTTCTCAAGGAAAAGTCACCGTAAAACCCAATGCCATGAGAAACAATCGCTTCTTTTCTACAAACTTAACTTCTTCTCAATACCGACGTATTTTTCTAACACACCACTTGGAGCAATTCCTCAGATGTTCCACAGAGAGGGGGAAATAAACATCTGGCCAAGATTTTACAAGTCAGAATCCTCTGAGTTTCCTCAGTTGCCCTGAGCACACCCACAGCCCGTGGCAGAACCGCAGGGAGCTGCCCGGCCACAGCCACAGGACCCTGGCAAAGGGCACGGCAGCCTGACAAAGATCCCCCCACGTGCATTTCAGAGCCGTCACTGCTCCCCAAGATGCAGCAACCACGCGTGGTAAGAGCAGCTCTGCAAGACCCCCCTGGAGACCTGGCTGTTCTCTGCGTGCCAGCGCGAGGCAGGAGAAGCAGGCTCTGCTGACACCCCGTCAGCAAGGTGATCCTGCACCAGTGCCAGCAGACCTGTGATGCCTCCGACATTCAACGTGGTGTCCTTGTTTTCCTTTGTTATAAAACTCACACTCTACAAATTCCTCACCCAGCTTTCCCTTTTTAATAAGGTGCTGTATTGAGATGCATGCGTTATTCAAGCACGGGATAGAAAAGCTTGGATACATTTGTCCCTATTTGCCACATCCACCCAGCTGGCTGTACACGTACGTACGCATCTCGTACGGCCACAGGCACCTGCTGTGCATAGCAGGGTAAGCAGCACATGCAAGAAAATGAGAAATAAAGAAACTAAGAGGTATGACACAGAGCCAACGTATCTATAACAAAAGCCGAGTAGCGGAATCATTCATGACCTGCTAGAGCTCAGTGTTTCAACCTGGAGGGTTCTGACTGCATTTCTTGCACTGTCCTTTTTTGCTACAGCATCTCCCGCAAAAAAAATTCTCCAGAGCTCCAGAAGAGAAGGTGGATAGAGTGGTTACTTTCATGGGCAAAGAGCAGGGCAGAACAAGTCAGCTGGGATACAAGATGGAGTCAAGAATCAAATACCTAAGAGGCAAATATTCCAATACCAGCTGCTTTCTTGAAACAGTTGTTGGATTTCAGGCGATGCAAGGAAGGACAGCAGAAAACACACGAGGGAGATCTAAAAGACTCAAGCCCTTTGGTGCACAGAAGCGGGTGTGCTGTGCACTTTAGCAGATGTGGATGGGAATGTTCAAGAAGATAAAATTATCTTCTGCAGCCAAAACCTTGATGCGTGAGTGAGAAGCCCAGCTGCTGCTTTTCTCTCACCTCTCGAGAGCAGCAGTACCTCAGGCCAGGATCTCCTGAACAAGGACACTTGCTTACATTATAGACCTGACACTGCTGTGAAACCTGGGGGACCAACAGCCTGCTGTTGACAGCTGCCTGATGTCAGAGTTCCCTCCAGACCAGGGCACGGCTGTACCACGGATGAAGCGTCTCTGTGAGCGATACCTGCCTAGCAGAAGCCTTTCATTTTCGGTTTCTAAATACTCCTGGTTATTCAAGGCTGCCAAATGCTACCCTCTCCACTCTCCTGCCCTTCCAGCTCCACACAGCCAATGCACTGCAGCCATCTGTGGAGTCTCTTTCAGGAAAAGTTGCAGTAAACATGGCTCTGTCTGAAAGGACACTGCCCAGCAAGCTCCAGAGCTCTGGTGCTGGGAGGAGCAGAGGAATTACAAGGCTTCATTTGGGAAAATGACACTGGCTGCAGGTCTGGCTGAAGCAGTTAATTCCCGTGTCCTGTACAATTCACAACAAGAAACAAAGCCCATCCAGGTAGGAGGAGAACACTGATTTGCCTGCTCTTTGAGTGCAGCAGCAGCAGCTCCGTAGGCAGATTCCCGGCCGCCCGGCTACACTCACTTGTCTTCCAAACAGAGCACAGTGCCCTGCTCCGAGCATTTGTGAAAACTGCAGCACAGGAATTAAATCAACTCTGTCTTCCCAGACAGCAACCCCTGAAATACTGCTCTGCACTGTCCAGCACAATCCTTTCACCTGCAGAATCCAGAAGGAAAAGCTTAGGAGGCTATAAAAGGTCAGGTAAGGAAAAATCCCGATTGGCAATGAGCATTTACAGGCTTTAGAAATTCACAGCCTCGCCAACCAGTAAGTACAGCTACAGCAAAGTAAAAGTTATCACTGCTTTTAAAAGAGAAGCATTTACTCAATGGATTGGTATCTTAAAATGCCACTGCTACAAGATGGTTACATCAGCGTGTGCCCAATTCGGCGTATTTTTCAGACACAGACTTTTCTTGGCACTCCAGCACTTGTGTCATCCCCCAGAATGATTCACATCAAGTTGAAAGATCTTCCTTCTAGACTCAAAGCACTCGATTGTTTCCGTGGTTGGTAATGGAGCCCGTCTTACCCAACCATGACCTTGCTCTGCATGTGAATTTACACACTAATTTACCTAGAACACGCCTCGTGCAAACACCGGCACAAATCCAGAGCCACTGCACTTTCTGAGCTGCAGAATAACCCCCAGGTCTCATCTCTCCTTTATCTTGCTGGTGGCTGGCTCCGATAGCGGCCACCCCACCTCAAATGCTTCCTCTGATCCATCTGCACATCCCCTGCAACGCATCCCTCCTGGGCTGAAAGCTCCTGTCATGGCTCAGACAGGAAAAGCAGCTTCGGCCACACGCCGAGGATCCATCTCGGTGTAATGACGGCGGCTGGGCTGCAGCCGTGTGCGTGGGGAAGGGGGAGAGGGGGATTTGGGGAGATTAGGGTTGTTTATTGTTCTGTTCTTGTTGCTACAATGGGGAACCCGGTACCGCTCGATGTGGTCCAGTGTGCGAGCATCCCTCCCCTCCCTCCCTCACCTGCATCAGGCAGGTTTTGGCTGCTGCATCTACGTGCTATTTATGTGCTGGTGCATCAAGTTAGGATTTACTGGGGAGCAGAAAGCAAAGCACCCGGGCTTCTCCGAACACGTTATTTAACCTGAGAAGGGAGAGCTTGCACTGTGCACTCGCCAACAAATTAAAATCACCTCTCCTGCAATTAAGCAAGTCTACTTCTCTGCCAGCTGTGGCCCTTGCTCTGAATAAAATAAGCAGGCTATTAAAGAGACACAGAAAGATCAATCTCCTCATTCTCTCTCACCCCCCCTCCTCCCCACCCTCCGAGAAACGTCCCCTTACCTTTCATTGTCCACACTCCTGAAGCCAGGTAAAATGTGTCGGAAGCTGCTGTTCCTATCGAGCTTCGGTTGGCTCTTTGTCCTTTTGATGGAGCCTTTAAGCCGACGGCTGAGGAACCCCTGTGGGGTGAGACAAGAATACTAAATTACAACAAAAAAGGGAGAAAGAGAGCGCGGAGCCCTGAACCCGCTCCCTCGCNGTGCATCGATAGGGCAGCTCCAGGCACTACCTTTGGAGAAGGGAGAGACCCTCGCTCTGAACGTACAGCGCCTTCTTCTCCGCCGCGCCTCCTCCTCCATGGAGCATAAGTCACGGCTCTTGGAGTGCTCCACAGCCAAGCCAGAGCTAAACGTTCCAAGAGCAAAGCTTCTAATGTGTTATTTGCTTATTGTTAGGAGTTAATGTTCTACATAATCTGAACATTACATTTAATCTCTTGGCTAAATAAGGCAATAAAAGTGTAATACTACGGTGAGCGTCCAGCGTTTACGGCACAGACGGATGCTCTTAGTGGGTCAAGGGCTGGCTGAAGTGAGTGGGGTAGTGTTATCAAGAGAAAACAGGGCTTAGGGCTGAAGCCTAAAGAAGAGCGCTGTTACGGCACCATCCGACC
>VWZY01006120.1:246012-318817 GCA_013399075.1 Chloroceryle aenea | reverse complement strand
GTGCATCGATAGGGCAGCTCCAGGCACTACCTTTGGAGAAGGGAGAGACCCTCGCTCTGAACGTACAGCGCCTTCTTCTCCGCCGCGCCTCCTCCTCCATGGAGCATAAGTCACGGCTCTTGGAGTGCTCCACAGCCAAGCCAGAGCTAAACGTTCCAAGAGCAAAGCTTCTAATGTGTTATTTGCTTATTGTTAGGAGTTAATGTTCTACATAATCTGAACATTACATTTAATCTCTTGGCTAAATAAGGCAATAAAAGTGTAATACTACGGTGAGCGTCCAGCGTTTACGGCACAGACGGATGCTCTTAGTGGGTCAAGGGCTGGCTGAAGTGAGTGGGGTAGTGTTATCAAGAGAAAACAGGGCTTAGGGCTGAAGCCTAAAGAAGTGCTCTGTTCAGGCACCATCAGACCAGAGGGACAAGTTAACAAGATACAGACAACTTGGCAAATCTCTGCACGACCTGAGGATCTGCACCCGCCGCTTTCCTTCCCCATCCCTAACAAAGGGGGCAAGGCATCCCCTGGAGAGCCAAGCACAGATCTTTTTGATACACATAAGGAAAGAAGCGCAAGAAGAACGGGTGTCTTTGCACTGGGTGCTACGCCAGCATCCCAGCCGTGCCCGCAGAGCGCTCCTCCGCTCCAGGCACAAGCCTCAGTGGTTTCCTCAGCCAACCTTAAGGGACGGGATGTAGGTCACATAGCCTTTAGCAGCTCTCTTTCATAAATTTAATAACCTTTATGTGTCTTGCAGGAAGATAATCACAGCCTAACTCCTATCTAGCCTGTCATTTGCTCCTGCTCTTTAAACACTCCTTCCCACCTCAGATATTCACGGGTCACATTAAGTCTCCCAGGTTGCAAAATTTCCTGGGGCAGTCCGTGGGGCTCTTGTTATGGAAGTGACTTTGTTTGTAACTGCATCAAGAATCTGAAACATCTAGATAAGCAAAGGTGTTTCACGTTTATTAAGTGGCACTGACAAACAAGGTATGTAAGACGCATTCATGTGGACTGAGTATTTCTCTGGGAGCTATTTGCATGATTCAAATAGCACGACGCACACAACACGGGCCACCAGCTTGGGCACTTCATCTCCAGCAAAGCCAACGCAGGAGACAACAAAGGCCTTGGCAAAAGTGGTTTGTTCAGAGAATTTTTACAGCATAGGGAAACACGCAACTGTGAACCAGCACACTTAAGGGCTTGCATTACCTAGAAGATTGCCAAGAGATTTCCCTTAGTACTCAGCCCCGTGCTGAGGGTATCAAGGTGATACCAGCCTCATGCTCGTGACAGGGACTCATCCCACTCTTGGTCTGGCTAGATCAGGCCACGGGTTGCCTGCTCTGCAGCCTGGCCAACAGCTGCTGGGAAGGAGCAGCTCATAAACCTGCAACTGGCCAGTCCACACACCACGGCCCTGAACAGCACTGGGGAGAGGTTTTTGCCAAGAAGCCAGAGACTGGACTTCCTCTCACTGCCACAACTGTGTCCTCATCTTATCAAACATCTTCAAATGCAGTAACAGCCTCGAACTCGGGACGGGGAATTGATAAGGGAAACCCCAAACCCTTTCTACAGCAAACGATCACAGTTTCCTTTCACCGCCTCCTATTTCGCAGCTCGACAATTGTTCAGATGATTTGTGCAGGAGTTGGAAATTCGAATTTAGAGCTGCAGTAGACATTGCTTCCCTTCTGTTCCCCATTGTTCTCACCCTCATTGCTACCAGGAGGAGATCAGAGGGTGCCATTTTCAGTTTTCCCTGCCAGCTTCCTTGGGAGAAGGAGATGTTGAGATTTGAACACTGATAAATTGTGCTGCTATAGCAATACTTTGCACCTCCAGAGCACATGCCAGAGATCAGAAAGTCTAATGTGTGAATTACTACCTGGTGTAATTTTTAGATGGGGTAAGAAAAAAAAAAAAGAGGAGTTGGTCTCCATAAATACAAGAGACAGAATCTGCTCTGGGGTGTGACCGGCGTGCTTTCCTAGTGAGATCAGAAGAACATCACCCGTTTCTTCTTCATTTCTGCCTTTAAACAGCAGCTCGTTCTGATCTCCAGAGAAGTGAGGCTAAATGCACCCTAGGAACATCACCTGCTCCTCAGCCTCGCTGCATTCTACCGAGTTCCACTAATTCAAGTACTGCCCTTTACATTACATGTTCTTGATGTGCTTTTAAGTTTATATTGAGAGCTGTCTGGGGCAGAATTGTGTCTTCCTGTGTGTGGGCAGTGTTTGCCACCAGTAAAAATATCTTAGAAAAGATTAAACTAGTAACTTGGGGAGGTTTAATTCAGAAGGTAGTAGACTGGGTGAAATAACAATGAACAGAAATCTGCAGAGGCCAAGAATTCCTTCCAAAGTTGACCCCGCAGAAAACCAGGAGATGCCACAACCTGGGGTGCTGAGGGTCCCTTCTTGAGACTGAATCCAGCCCTGGAAAATGACTTCAAGTTGTGCTGGAACACAATGAAGCAAAGCTGAGACTGATATAAGCTTCCTTTTAGGCAGTGGACATAAAGTAGATCGTGAGACACCCATTTAGACATAAGCAGAGGCAGTAATATAATTAATATAATTAATCCCTCACACAGCCTGACTTCTGAGCCCGAGGAGATATTTTAGGGTCGTTGGAGCAGAGAGAACCATTCTGGTCAGGCTTACAGTGCCACACAGAGCTGCCCAGTTGCGTGGAAGGTTGCCATCCACAGCAGAGCATGGCACAGAAGTCCCCTCACCTGGCAAGCAGGTGACACAGAGCTCACACCCTGCAGAGGTTTGACTTTTCTAAGGCACAAAGCCCTTGCCTGGCTTGTTTTGTTTCTGCAGTTGTGCCCCCGTCAGCCTCCAGCCTGGAATACACTCGCTCTCACCGGAAGAGCTGCAACAAGACACAGAACTAAGGCAGAAAAATAACCAAACCCAATCCTTCTGAGGAGTGCCTCAACCACCACCACCACTACTTAAGCTAAAACTGGACAGGCACAGCTCCAAACAGGACAATTAAATCTGCTGGGATTGGGGCTGGGTTTTTTTCTTAGACATTTAGACAAGCCCAAAATCCAATGCCATCATCTTGCTGCAGAGGGGGGAAAGTGGGGCTCTGATTTTAATTCTTCCTTGGCATTTCCAATGACTCTAACTCTGGAAATATCCATATATTATATTATGATATTTGAATATTTTTAATATTACAACACTTTAAAGCCCACGTGCAAAGCCATCAGAACCATATGCCTCTGAGAGGCAGGGAGTGTGCAGTTCTGCACGCCCTGGGGCGACGATAAGAAAGAGGAGGGAAAAAAGGGAGGGGTGCAAAAGTGAGTAGAATCTTAAAGCCAGCAAAAATCTTGAGCTCCTGTTTCATTAACCAAAGTAAGGATGCAAGTCTCGTATCCGGCACCGACTGCCACACCATTAATGTTCATTTGCAGCGAGCCCACGTGAGCGAGTTTTAAAGGTAAAAAGTCAGCACCATGGAAACAATAGATATAAAATTTTAAAATAATATGTCAATAAATCAAGCTGGATGCATCAGGAGCAGCTTTCTTTGGAAGAGTGCTGGCAGCTCACAGCCTTTCCGAAGCACAAGCAGCAAGGAAAACAGGGAGAGGGGCCAGGCAGTGTCAGGGGCTGAACCACGGGCACTGGGCGAGCACTGGTCTGGCAGGGACAGCAAACAGGCGAGTCCTGGTTTGTGCTCACATCCAACCACCACACAGAAGAGACACTAGAGACATAGCACAGCAACTAGGGAACAGATGGGGTTATTTTTATAGTTCTTCCAAATCTTTGTTTCAGTTCAAGCCAATCTCAACTACAGAGGACTTGAGAGGACGTCAGAAATTTCTTCACTCCTCATTATAATGAAACTGTCAGAAATAAGCACTTGCCATGAGCATAAATATGTAATGCAGTATCTTTAGGTAGAAAAGTGTCCTTTTTTTTTTTCTAGTGTATCAGGATAAGCTTATAGGTATAAAATTGGGAGTAAATCTTTTCTACCAGACCTGTCCTTGTTCTGGGCTTTTGAATCTTAGTTTAATTTTAGGCATTAAGCTTCTTTAATTCTGTAATCAGGGTTTTTTTTCTGCTCTTGCACAGCATCTCTGCTGCTCTTCCCCAGCACATGGAAATACCCTTTTACTGAGGCTGCACTGAATGGATAATTAATATTTGTATCTGTGAACTAAGTGGAGCCTTGGCAACACTACACATCCTATTACAGCCATAAATGTACAAAGACCCAGAGTGCACCCATTTCTACCACTCCCTTGTCAGCCTCAGCTTTCAGAATAACCCAGAAACCTTTTTGGAGCAGATTGGATCCTGTTTGTTACCAGGTAAAGACACCTAAGTACACATCTCTGGTCTTCTCTTTGCAGAGCACAACTGCATCAAGCTACAAGGAGAACTGCACAGACCCAAGAGAAGCCACCGAGGGGGAGTTCAGGGGTAAGAATCTCTCAGAAGCCCCAGAACAGAAGGGATCCACCAGGTGGTCTCCTGGCCTTGACACGAGAAAGGAAGGAGGTGCACGTGTAGCACTGCCCTTTATGGATCCAATGTTTGTTGTTTCTTCAGCATATAGAGGCACGTGTAAGTACACAGAGCTTTTACAACACTCCATATATAATTTACTACCTCCAGCTCTTTTGATTTGAACTTGCAAGTTCTGAGTTGTTTTCCTGCCACCCAGTCTCCTCCTGTCAGGTGTGATGCAGGGCTCTATTCACGGGGTGACCTTGACATGACACCCTATGGTGTCCCCTCTCTGAATGGAGCATTTCCAGCACATGCAAAGCTTCCCAAGACCCATTTTGAACCGGAGGATACGGTGCACAGGAGACTGTCAGCCAGAGAGACATCTGAAGTTGACAACATCCCCAAACTTAAGGAGATCCTTGCAGAGTTAACTTTGAGAAGTTACATTCTCAAGAGTTTGTCACCAACAAACCCAAATCCTGTTTACATGAAAACCCCAGCTTGCTCCAGTCAGGATGACTCGTCCAATACACAAGCCTAGGGAAAGGGCAAAGGAGAGCAACAGCCTAAAGTTGCCTGCTGAGCACAAGGGATGGGAACCAAAAAAGGAAAACCAAACCAGTTTCTCATCTCTGGGCCTTGAAATGCACACTCATTAACATGCAATCACTCCTGTTGAGAGGAGGCTGAACACACGACTTTGGTCAAGGGAGTGAAAAGCCCCTCAACTTCTTCTCACTATATTTCATAAGTCTCAGGACCCTTCTCAATCATCCCGTGAGCCCCCAGAGAAGCACCAAGGTAAGGAGCTCTTCCATCTGACAGCAGGAGCAAGTTACACCCACCCATCACCCACCAGCTTCCTCTGACTGATGTTTACCTTAAAACATGATAAAGGTAAGGAAATCCCCTCCAAGACACAAGTGCCTTGGAATTCAGATAAAACCCCAAGGAATGAAAAAAAAAAATAGCTGCAGAAACATCACATGCCCAGTGATAGGCAGCAGCTGAAACTCAAATCCTACCAGGGCACAAGCTGTGCTCAGACTTGCCCTCTGGCACTCAGAATTAGGGAATAAACCCTGAGATACAGCACTTAAGCACAGGAGAGGGTATGTCTGTGAGCCAGGCCATAAAGCAGCCCTGGAATGTGAGAAACAGTTCCTGTTGGTGAGTGCTGCTTAGCAACACTGCCCTTGGATGGCAAGAGATTAATCAAATTTGCAGCGTCATTGGGAACACTCAGCTCAGTCCATTTGAAAAATCAGATGAAGATGCACTGAAGTCCCACAGGTCACCCAGGGGACAGCACGGGTCTGTCTAGGTCATGAAAACTGGAATTATGTCAAATGAGAGGCACTGGGGGTTAATTATGGATATGGGCAGTCTAATATATGCAAGTATTAGCAGATCACAGAAGCAGCAATCACCTCAACACATCTCATCCCTTTTCCACTTCTGGCCATTAAAGCATTGCTGCTTATGCTCTATTTCTGTAAAGCTTTTACCTATCACTGGAAACGTCTCCGTCACACGGTCTTCCCCCACTGCCCTGGAGAAAGAAGCACAGAGTGGCACCTCTCAGGGCCACGTCTCTCCAGGACATTTTTCCTGATACTCGGATAAATCTCTCTGCAGAATTTCACTCTTTCCCTTTTCTGCTCTTTTCCACCGGGGAAAACCTCCTCTCCCAGCCTCTGAAATAGCCACCTGCAGCCAGGAAAGGAATGAAGCTCTCGACCCAGAGAGCTACCAAGGATCTCCAGGCAGGCTGTCCTGGGTTCAGCAGGACACAAGCCAAAGCCTTGCGGTACCGGAATGGAAAACCTGGGGAGTTTGTGCTCTGACCAGTGCTGGTAACACACAGATGGAATGGGCAGGACAGTGAGAGTCTGAACTGCCAGGAAGAATCCAGAGAACAACTGCAGTTCACCAGCCATTGCTATTCAGGGATCGCCCGATTCCTCGATTTGGATTCTTTTGTTCTCCTATTAGAAAACCACCAGACTGCTCTGGATTATTTGTTCCCAGTTCTGTAATTATCATACTGTCAACATTTCATATCCGAACCAGACAGATAAATATTCCTTCAGAAGGCAGGAGAAGGGTAATTGAGCAATCAGGATGAATGATGCAGAAACAGAGATACAGGTAGAATGCAAGTAAACCTGGAGAACAGAGACAGTTATTTACCCAGCGAGAGCGGTGATGAGGAAAAACCTGCTAAAGCCAAGCTAGGATGCTGCCTGGGAAGGGCACTCAGTGGGGTGAAACTGTTTCCTTATTTAATTGGCATAATGCAGTCAGCACCCCAGAGGACAAACCGCTCGCGTACAAAACTTTGAGTGAGAATGATCCTGACAGAGGCAGAGCACCTCCTGGGCACTGCCAGCTTCCCAAAGGAGAACAAAAGCTGCACCAGGGAACAGCCTGCAGGAGCCACCTTCAGCTCCTTGAACCAGGCCTGCTGTGGCCATCCAGGACTCTGCTGCTCTGGGGAATGCAAGAAAAGGGACTCCAAGCTTTGCTTTCCTCTGTTTTCCCTCTCCGTAGAGAGCTGCCCTCCAATTAGGTTCTTAAGCATCTTCAGTCCACTCGAACAAAGCTGTCACTGCTGAAGAGAAATCAAAACCAAGTGCTGATGACTGCCATAGCAGGCTGAAATTGCAGCAGTGGAAAAAAATCCTGTGTCCTGACAACCTCAGGACTAAGCAAAATACCCTCTGATAGTCCCTGAAGATCCCAGCAGCATCCAGATGAAACAGGGAAGAGGATTCATGCAGTACATGAAGCCTGCTCTCCAACATAATCATGGCAGTCACCCAAAGCAAAAGAGAATGCATGACTTCATCCATACACTGGGACTTCTTACTGCAAGGAGTAAAACTGAACAACAAAAAAAGAGGCATTTCTCCAAGAATGGTCTTAAGAAAAGCTAATCCTGCCCAGGAACGATCATCAAGGAAAATTCCAGGGAACATCCCAACATCAGGGGCCTGGAAGAGAGAGTCATTCTTCCCGTGATCTATGAAGAGAGAAGATGTTTAACCTCAATGGCTCTGTCAAGCTGATCTTATCTGGTCAAGACTGAGTTTCATGCAGCCAAGGAGAGTGGAATACCAAACCTTGTCACCATATGCCAGGCTTGGAGATTCCATTTCCCTTCACTGTGTAACACAGGGAGCCCAGAAGCCTTCAGGTACAAACTGCCCTCCTCCAAAGGCCACTTCCAAAGCAGACTCACTCCTCCAGCTTCGGCTGAGTGCTGGGATATCCCCCAGCCCACGACACCTCCAAGCCTCGATGTTCTGGTTTACTGCAGGAAAGGGCCCGGGTGCTGCACCAGCTGAGCCCTGTCTGGGGAAGGAGAGGAGAGGGAGAGGGGGATGCCACGTGTTCCACGCTCTACTCAAGCTGTTTCCAAGGCAGTATTTTCATGGCCTCTTTCTGCTGTACTCTTGTTCACACAGCTCAGACCACAGACCTCAGAGGGAGCCTGCAGGCAGCGTGCAGCTGGAAATGCCTTCCACGTGAGCCCCTGCGCGCTGTGCCAGGACCCTGTTTGCATGCAAAACCTGCCTGCTCTCACTGGTGGGACAGCAGATACACCTGCGATTGGTCCAGCCACAGCTTCTCAAAGTGTGGCTGCTACGGACCTGGCCTCCAGCTCACTGCTGGGGGAAGCATCCCATTTTCAAACACCCAACGTGCAATAGAAGGCTGTGAAGTAGAAAAGCAATTTCTAGACTCCTAAGAAATCCAGCAACAATTTGCTATGCTTTCTTCCCCTAAAGAACCATCCTCATTGGATTAAGACTCGTGAGAGTTCAAGTGACTTCAAACAAAGGCTCCAAATCCAGGAGATACACAGCTAAACCCTTACTCAACATTTGGAAAACAAATCCTGCGAGCCCAGAGACTTCAACTGCTTGGGATACAGTTGGGTTTGACTTTCAGTAAATGCAGAAAGTTCCACATTCGCAGTCTCCAGGCACTGTACACCCAGGAGATTGATTTTACAATGGAGAGCAGCAGATTCCAATCAGGCAAATATTTCTGAAACCTCAGATAGGGAGACAATGAGTTCCTCTTAGATTAAAAGGGATAATCCCCAGCTGACAGCAAATGATTCACACTCCTATAAATTTAAACTTTCACAATACTTTTTGTAACATAATAATGACTTAAACACTCCATATCAGCTGTTAATCATTACCCTCATGCTGCTTTTAAGATGTAGTTGTGATTTAACTGAAGATAAAGTAAACAATTTATAGGAGAGGGTAGCAATGTATATTTGGGTGCTCGGTGATCCCATTCGGCCATGAAAAACAACCCAACTCTGCAAAGATTGATCATTTCTATCACTCAGTCTTTTTATAGAAGGCATCCGAGTGAAAACATCTGCAGGTTCTGAAGATTTCAAGCCTGCACACAGGGTGCTGGAGAGTAGCTATGGAGAGGGTCCTGCTTGCTGGGGTAACTGGGTACAGGGCATAGGGCTATAGACATCCCGATCCACAGACCTCTGGTGCTCCTGCCATGGTCTAAGAAACCCAGGAGCTGCCTTTTGGAACCATTACTGTGGAGTAAAAGCTTCAGCCCCAGTGGGTAAATGACCACTGGGCTCAGTGCATTCACACCAGGTACGTGACCCGAGCACTGTGTCCAGTGCCAGACTCCCCAGTTCAAGGACAGGGAACCCCTGGAGAGGGTCCAGCACAGGGCCACTAAGATGATAAAGTGCCTGCAGCACCTACCATGTGAGGAAAGGCTGAGAAAGCTGGGTCTGTTTAGCTTTGTGAGGAGGCCGAGGGAGAGAATTTATCAATGCTTCTCAATATCCAAAGGGTGGGTGTCAGGAAAATGGGGCCAGGCTCCTCTCAGCAGTGTCCAGTGACAGGACTTGGGGCAACAGCCACAAACTGGAAAACAAGAGGTTCAGCCTCAACATGAGGAAATAGTTCTTCACTGTGAAGAAAACAGAGCCTGGAAGAGGCTGCCCAGAGATGTGGTGGAATCTCAGTCTTAAGAGACTTTCAAAAGCCACCCGGACTTGTTCCTGTTTGATCTACTCCAGGTAATCCTGCTCTGGCAGAGGGGCTGGACTGGATGATCTTTGGACATCCCTTCCCTCCCCTACCATTCTGTAGGAGTAGCTGCAATAAACTCATCTGCCCCTCAATTGCAGGACAAAAGGAATCTTTTCAAACAAAGCAGATTAATTCTTTGCCAATACCAGAACTGAGAACGTGCCTTTAAAAGCCAGTCCATCGGAAGATCCCTGCTTCAGCAAGGTCACTGCTGGAGACGGCGAGGATGAGGGCCGCAGGTGGAGGTAGGAAATGGGGCCACCATAGATTCTTCTGGCAGGTCACAGAGGAAGGGAGTGTGCAGGCAGAGTGTCCAAGTGATTCGCTGCACCTTCTCCACAGCAGATAAGCTGCAGAGCCAGGATTACTGCCTGAGAATGCTTCATTGCTACGCAGCAGTCTGACCAAATACATCACCTGATGTTAAAACCAGTACCCGAGCTCTCCAGGATGAGCAATAAACACACAGGGGAGATGAGAAAACCATCTCCATAAATCTGTTTACATTAATGTTCTCTTTTAAAGTCCACTTTTGCTAGATGATGCAGAGTAAACTGTTTCATGAGTGCATTTTATACGTGCTTGCCCTACTTTGATTTACAGCCGCGGAGCAGCACGAGGATGTCATGGTGGATCCAGGCATCAGGCATCTTCCTACCCACCTCCATCTGAAACCTTCAGAGCAGAGCAAATACTGGAAGAGATAATCCCATTTTCCACAATATTGATGACCATCTCTTAAGTCCACAGAAAAAAATATCAATGCACTTCCATTGACAAATCTTGTGTGCTTCTAGTAACACATTTTCTACAAAACCAGCTGCTAGCCCCATAAATTTGAAAAAGCAGTTGGTAGATGGTATGTTTAGAGTAAAAAAAAAATGATTATCCTTTGAGCGTAGGGATTCATTGTGCAATTTTGCAGTAAAAGTTACTCATTCAAATATGAAGCTCATGTTTCAGGCAGATGCTCTTGGCTCCAAAGACTTTCACCACGTTTCTGCAGCTTAAATTGGAACATTTGTATTCAGCCATAATTACAGCTGCAATCAAACAAAAACGTTAGCTTTGGTAAAGGTGCAGTGAATACCTCCCGTAATTCAGAGAATACATCAGTCTTGCAGTGTTCCCTCTGTGACTTTTTAGACAACTTAATTCCCAGAAATTGTGAAAATACTTCAGATGAAGCTCATTTGTCCCAACTTTGAAATTTATGACGAGTATTTCAATTCGATTCCTCTTCTGCTCACAGCTCAGAAAGAATACAAAAAATACAAAAAAGGAGAAGTGACAATGAAGGGATAAATATAACACACATCTGACACTTAGAGGAGTAACCCAGCCTTGCTTTTAGGAGTTTTTCCATCCTTCATGACACACGGATCAGAATTTTTTGATTGACCAAGCTTAGGACTGTAACAGGCAATAATCCTCAGGACTCCTGAAGCAGGAGGAATCTACTTCCAGTTATATATATAAAAAAAGGGAAAAAACATCAGTAACTTCAGGTGGCTTTATAAATTTGTGAGAGTTCTCAATCTCCTCCTCATCACGAGGGAGACCAGTGGTTAGCAACACACACCCTTCCATCCAAGGAGTAGAAGCAATGTCTCTACCCAGCCCCTGTATGCACAATAAAGCCAGGAAGGACCCAACAGCTTTTCCTTCTTCCAGTGAAGCCACAAATATTCAAATCACCAATTTAAACTGAAATGAAGAGCACTGCAAGAGTACTCCCTGCTATTTTTCCTCCACCTTTACTCCTCTCTCTCCTCCTAAGCTTGTACCTCGTGTCTGATCTTTGGGCTGAGGGGAAGAACATGACCACGGGAGGTAGCAGTGGCTGCAGGCTGACAGTCACGTTTCCTAGGACACTCAGTTTGCCCCAGACATGAACCAAGAGGAATATCCTTCAAGAGCTGGAGGCAAAAGTTACATTTGTTCTGTTTTATGCCCCAAAATAAGACAGACATTAAAAGTGGCAGATCCTATTTTTGGGGTCTCAGCAGTGATTATTGTTGCCTAATTATTAGCAGTGGATTTACCATCTTTAAAGCAGAATTTTGTCACCCAGCAGGAAATTTCAATTCTATCAGGCAGATTTAAGTCTCATTTATTTATTCCTTAACTGCTTTTGACTCACTCACTAATTATCAAGAAAAGCATCATTCAGAGCATGCCTGAAGCCAGGAGGCAGGCATGGCCCACACGCTGTCCCTCAGCTGGAGCCAGCTGCCACACCAGCTCTGCAACCCTCCTTGTTTCCCATGAGGTATCCTCCTCCATCTCCTAATGTCAGGAAATCTTGGAAATCTGAAAATAAAATCCAGATTAGACAGGGAGGTACAAACCAGCAAGCAAGGTGCTCTGAAAGATGACCCAGTGCTCAGAGGTTAAGGGATGTAGGGATATGGGGGAGCCTTACTCGGATGTGCCGAGTTCCCATCTTGTTCCCTACCACATTCCTACTCCCCAAGCACCTCTAAAGCCATGGTCACCTCTGCTCCCGGGATCAGTTAATCAGCTGCTAAGTGAGATTAGTATAGAAAGAAAACTAATCCCAGATCCCACCCGCTGCTGCAACACCTGCACCAGGCAGGAGAGCGGGGACCTGGGTGCACCTCTCCTCACGCTACCTGCACGCCCTGGAACACGGCTGCAGAGGTCACCACGCAGCTCCAGTGGGCACGCTCCCGGTCATGGCAAGGAGGCAGCATCAGGGCACAGCCCCCCAGGGCTCCCAGCTGCTCTCTGAGCATGACACAGGTCAGGGCAGCCCTGCACGGCACAGCCGGGGACACGGCTCGGGCAAAGCTCCCGCCGGTGGCACAGGCAGAGTGGGAACTCGATCTGCGGCTGTCACCAGGCCAGGCTGCCACATCATGGCAAGGATATGGATATGATCTTGCCAGAAGATCATATCCCGAAGGAAGAGAGGAGCAGAGGGCAGGGGCAGGTTGTGCTGGTGGCTGGGGATCCCGCTCGGCGACGACGAGAGCGGTTTAGGAAATAAAGTCGTGATTAGTTCCGGAGCTAATTTCCTTGGTGCTTTGAAGAGCGGTGCAGGTAGGATGTGATCCACTGTAATTATGGAGAAAGAGAGAGAGAGGAGAGCTGCTGGCACAGCGCCAGCCCCGGGAATGTCTGCATACCTCAGGAAAGGCATTCGAGCTGGTACCGGCACTCTCGCCAATTATCCTTGCTGCCTGAGCCATGACTATCACTGCTCACTAGGAAGAAGAGGGTGGGGAGGACAAACAAGCTATTCCCTGTCGGAGTGCAGTGCTGAGGAAAAGCGACGGTACAGAGGAGAAAAAGTGAATCTTGTTTCCATAGCAACTAAAGTTTGAAAAGTCTCTGGCAATCCATGTTATCTGAACACGTGTGTTCCCACACGCAGCCCCCTGAAAGTTCCTCAACAGCAAGTGTCAGGAGAGCATCCAAATCCGATCTGCTGCTTCAAGGAGCTGTGCCTCCTTTGGAACAACAGTGTCACCACCTGGAGAAACAGCCTCACGTTAGGCAGCGCCCGTTTGGGATGTGGATGGGAGGAAGAAACCTCCAGAATGACTTCCAAATGATCTCAGTGAGCAGCCCTACTGGGCAGAAAGCACCATAAGCTCTTCTGTGCCTGCTAAAGCTCAAACTCAGAGCAGGGACAAGATGTGAGCAAGATCACTTCCAACTGGGCTGGAGCATCTTTGACACGATTTCCTTTGACGGAGCTACCAGGATGGAAGTCCAAGGAATGGTTGCTCCAAATGTGGCAGGTACAGCCATTGAAGAGAAGTGTTTGGTCTAAGGGAGAAAAACTACACCTCGGAAATGAAGTTAAAATTTGGAAGACACACACTGATAACCATTTGGTGTTGACAGTGTCAGTGACACATTTCTACTCATTCACTGCAGTCAGTTTAATATCCAAGCTGATGTCCAATACCCAGGAGCTCGAGCAGTATGAATCCCCTGGTGGAAACAGCTCAGAGATGCAGGTGCTGATTAAATGGACACTCATGTTCTCCTGCAGCTCTCCAAGAGATTCAGATAATACCTTCCACTCCGACTTGTTTTCTGAAAGCACAATATCAGCACTACTGAATGTGGGAGAACAGACTGTGGTTATTATCCTACCTTTTATATCCACAGCACAGTTCTTTATCTGTGACCCAGAAACAAATTAAAGGGATGCTGTCAAGTTGGGTATTTTAATGCACATCTCTGTGCTACCAGCAATCTCGGATTTTTTTCTGGTGCCTTGAGGTTTAAAGACATTAAAGTTTTTGTTTGTTTGCCTTTTGCCTTTCGGTCATGTGGCAGGAATGAAACACGTCGGGTCCCTTTGTCTCCCCACGGCCTATTAATTAGTGCAGGGTGTTTGCATTTGGAATCCAGGAGAGAGTTTGAAATACTACCACATTTTTCCTTGTCCTAGTTTGGAGATGAGCAAGAGGTGGCCCTTGCTGTTCAAGCCATCCTTTGGAAAGGGAAGACTCTAAGGAACAGAGATGTACCCAAGTTATGTTGCTGAAAAATCCAGTGAGTTTGAAATTGTTTATCTGAGATAAAGATACAACAGGGCACCTGAGTATATATTAAATTGTGAACTTGCCATGAGAAACACCAAATGAACAGGGTTGGAGAGTCAAGGCCAGATACCCAGACAGTTTTAACCATTCTCACCATTTCATAAATGATGCTCTGAGTTGGTTTTGTCCCTGGTAAGACGACCAGCAGCACTACCACGCAACCCCAACTCTTTTATGCAGACTGTGAAAGGTGTGGGCAGCCCCATCACCTCACCACACCTTCCTTTCCCCAGTTATTTTAAAGCATTATTGGAGCCCTGGAGTGACTGCAAACCTGACTTCACTCAGACTGGCAGAGCACTTCACCAGCCTCAGATGAAAGGTGCCACAGAAGTGCCAAGTGCTATCACTGTAATTATCATTCAATATACACTGATCAAAGAATGGAATGTGAATTAGCATTTCCTATTAGCCCTACTTACAGCCTAAATTTGAAATATTCCTCCCATGGGCTCTCGCCATGAAAACAGGCAGGAGCTGTTGGTGTTTCTCACAGGGCAGCAGCAACGCTGCTTCCACAGGGTGGGGGAATGGAGGGAGCTCAACAGGAGAGTCACAGGAAAGAAAAATAATAAACCAATAAAAATCAGAAGAGCACAGCAGGTTTCTCCCATCAAAACTTGCAGGCAGAGCTTGGAGCTGCTTTCTCACTCCGTCTCCAGTCTCTTCCCTGGCACATGGATGGGATCTTCTGTCACAGCCCCACACTCTCTGCCACTGGCCCCAGACAGCACTTCTCAGAAAGCCATCGCCCGAGCGGGTCCAGCTGTCCTCAAAGGATGGAGAAGTGTAAACATCTGGCATAGCTCAATGAAATCAATGGAATCCTGCTAATTTCCACCCCTGCAGAGCCAGCCACCACACTCCAGTGTTTGTATCCCCCTTTCTCCCTTGGGAACTACTCAGTATTTGACTTTCTTTCCCCCACCTCCCCTGTTAATCCACTGCCCAGGCCCAACACAGGCAGCAAAACTGGGAGTTTCCCCCCAGGCTGAAGGGGTTTCAGCAGTGGCTGGGACACAGCAGTTCCCTGATTCTCAGCCACTTCCCTCTTGGCTGAAGCTGCAGATTAAATGAGAGGGTCTGAGTGCAGCCTGTGGACCCTCCCCCTTCAGGAGCCAACCGAGCTCTATTCATTCCCCTTACACAGAGCACCTGACAGAGCCTCCCCCACCAGGTCACCTTCTCCCCTCCCTCTGCTGCCGCACACCAGAGCCAGCCTTGCTGCTCTCCAGCAGCCCCTGGGGAACAGAGGCTTTGCTCTCCAGCCACGGCAGCTGGACAGCAATCGAGAGCAGACCAGACCATGCTCTACCCCACAAAAAACTACAACAGGATTGAGAATACTTGAAAGAAGAGTGGCCTCAGTGTGTGAATCGAGCTGGTGATGAGCCCTTGTGCCTCTTCCTTTCTGTAAGGCTGCCCCTCAGACAGCTGCAGGCTCTGAAAGAGAGACCTCCCTGGAACACATTTAGTTCAAAAAGGAGAAAAAATCAAATCCAATCCATCCCCTGCCTTGCCAAGTGCTTTTCAGTGAAGCAGGTCGTAGCACCACGTCTTTTACCCTGTCACTCCTGTCTCCTGCTTGATGCATGCAATAAATCCACAGTGGTTTGAACTGCAGCTCTGTGCTGCAATCTGACAGCCCCACGGATCTTTAGCCAGGCTGTCTTCCAGTGCTTTCCCAACAACAAACTCCAGGGTTACTGAGAAGCACTTCAACATACAAGCTCAAATAGCTACAGGTACTATCTTGACCATCAGGTTCCCTTTCCAAGTCCCGTGCTGGGTAGCACAGAGGATGGAAAAAACTCCCCTTTTTTTAATGAAAAAAAAAATCATGCCTTAAAATTAATCCTTTGTCTCAAAGTACATGCAAAAATTGAAGAGCCAAAGTACCCAGAGATTTACCTTAACAGCTGGCTTAAAAAAATAAGACAGGAGGCTCTCATTTTAATAACAAGCAGCTGGAAATTGGCCAACGTGGTGTGCTGGCAGAGAAAGTGGGAAAGCCTGGCACCACTGACCTGGGAGTCCAAAAACCCCTCGTATTCTCTCACGTGACAGCATCAAGTCTGAGAAAAATATTTAATTCTCTTGAAACTGAAGAAGGATTTCAAAGAAGTAATTAGAAGTAGCTTTGCTAGTGGTTAACACCAGGAATGGGAATTAGAAATGAAGGGATTCAGCTCAGAACATATTTCCTGGCTTTGCTGCACGATCACAGCCGAGGGAGTTAACTTTTCCCTACCTCAGTTTTCCCCTCTGGAGAATGAGGGTGATAATAACCAGCCACCTTTGCTGAGAGCCTGGAAATGCAGCATCAAAAGATGCCTGAAGAGTACAAAGTCTGCACGCTGTGGTCGTGCCTGACAAAAAAAGAACCTGACAGTCAGGTCAGCGCTCTTAATTTCTGCTCAAACAGCACCGGTGAGCCTACAAATAACTGCAAATGCTCCAAAGGACCTCAGCTGGGTTTTTTTCCAGGCCCTAAAATGCTCAGAACCCCAGAGCTTCCAAGCATGTCCTGTTCCAGAGACAGTGACTGAACTGACAGATAGATTCTGAAAGTCATTTACGTATTTCTTGCTGCCACTAACACTGGTTATCCAAATTCAATTGCAGTTGACAGCTTAATGATAATAGCTTTCTGTTTATATATCATCTGGGATAATGTTCCTATTCTCCTTAAATTCGGTCCCCATAGAAGGGACACTTTAATGTATGCAGCCACAGACCAAAATGATAGTAATTTTCCCTTCTAGCTGGAATGGTTTAGTAAACAATTACATTTCAATTAAAGACGGGGTGATCACGCCGAGGGAAGTGCCATTCAGCTCTTCACATAATACAGGATGATAAATTCCCCAAAGTCAAACTACTATAATATAATTTACATGACTGCTTTTGGGGAAAAAAAAAAATTAAATCAAAATGGAAAAAATTTGTATATTTGCAGGCAAAAACTTGGGAAAAAAAGCCTTCAATATCTTGTCTACAGCAGGTTGAACTAGGATCCCATTACTGAGGATTATGTTCAGGGAAGAGCAATGGGAGAAGGGTCACTCCCTTTCATCTCTCCAGGAGCTTCCATTTACTGGTAAGCCATTAGTATTTAATACTCCATTTATCAAGGATTAAAAGCAGGATAGATGGAGGAATGCCACAAGAGCAGCTTATAGTGTATCACTAAATCCAGCTGCATACCCAGCCCAGCCGTCAGAACTGCTGGAAACAAGTGAACCTTACACTCAGAACTAGGAAAACCTAGGAAGATTCCCTAGTTCTTTGTGACTATAAAGGCTTCATTGCTCTGCCTTTCGGGCCCTTCAGTAATGACCAATGAACCACAAAGGACAGCTCCTGCTCCAAGACATCCCACTCCAAGTGCTGAGGGACGGACAACAAGCAGACGATGAAGGCCTGTGAGAAAGAGGAGATGATCTTGACCTTCACAAGTGACAGTAAACCCCGAGGACTGTGCTTAGACCACCGTGTGTGGCCTTTTAAGCTCCTCTGAGAATTGTTTCCCTTCCAATCCCATGGATGGACAGCCTGGTCGTGTAGCTTAGAGCTGCAATGGGGTCTGGTTTTGTTGGGGTTTTTTTGGAGCCAACCGTAAGAAGCACAGAAATGTTTTCCAAGAGCCTGGAAAGCAAATGATTGAACCAGGCTCTAACAGAAGCAGTCAATAGATGGCAGCACTCTAATGGGATGGGAGACAAATCATCACCCAGCCAGGCTCAGCAATCCCACCCTTGCTCATGATTACCCCGCAGGATGAGCAGGGGAGGAGTATTTCACCAGTACCCAGCAGTTTCTCATCTTCTGGTCCCTGTGTTTGATAAAATACAAAGGAAATTTCAGGTTTAACCCATCTTAAGCTCTTTGGATTCAATGAAAAGAGGCTGAATGCCTCCCTGTGCTCTCCCCAAAGGTAGATGTCAGTCAACAGCAAGGCTTTACTGAGCTCCCCTTGGGCAGGGGGAAGAGCCCGGCATCTGCCCTTGGATACACTGGTGGCTGCAGCTTTTGAGCTGCTGCTCTCAGTGGGGACAACTCCAGGTCACTACCTCAGCAGGCAACATTCTAACTGACATCTGAGTCAAGCCTTCTGTCTTTTTCTGCCCTTAGATGTTGACTTTTCTTAAAGCACCCGTTAATTAGGTCTCTTCATTCAAGGGGCAGAATCACCACAGATAGGAAAGGTTCCAGCAAGGCCATTCAACTCTACAGATGTCTCCTAACAAGCCCGTGTGAGAGGACAGTCAGTGCCTTCCATGCCTGTTTTAAATTCATTAGGACCAGAATTTCTTCCCCTGCTTACATTTGTTTTATTCTGACCTGTACCAAATCCCCTGTTCCCGGGCGCTGCTGCAGCAGCCAGAAAGGTTTCTTCTGGCCCCACAAAGCATGGTAGAACCACACAGCTATTTCACACACTTAGAAATCTAAAGACTTGCTTTTCAAGGTTATATCCTGTAACTCAAAAAACTTGCATGAGCTCTTCTCTTTCAAAGTTACTAGAAAAGCCATGATGCCCAGTTAACTGTAACTTGCTGGGCAAGCCTGGTACGGGAAGGGAGGACTTCACCCTTGTTTGCTTTAGTTTTCAATTGAAAGCAAGCAACTGGGAGTGAGACACTGTCAAAATAGCTGAATCCAGTGGCTCCTGGGCCTACCAGTCCCTTGGAGGCCCCACAGCAGAAGGATGGAGATGTCAGGGAAGAACAATCAGCTGTAAAATATGAAAAGCTTACAACACCAAAACCTACAGCAGCAGGCTCAAAAGTAATAATCCCATTACCACTAAACTACAGCACTAATTACTATTCCCAGTGGCTGGAGTGGACTGACTGCTAATGTTCCTCTGGTTAATGAAGGAAGGTGAGGGAGAATATATTTCTTAAGTCAGACATCTGCTGAAATCTGGGAAGCCATAAAAACTGTAGGTAATGAAGCCATTCATATTAACGGCAGGAACATTCGGAGGGCTGAGCAGGGACAGAAATGAGATGATAGTGGATGGGAACTCAGAGAAGACAAATGCTATATATTAGCCATGTGATGACTGCCCTTATTCCATCCACAATGAATAACAGAGCCCAGCAAATCAAGCAACCACATCCCACATCGGCCGGTTCACTCCCATGAGCTGACCTGATTAAAGGCAGGAATAACTTTTCCAAAGAGAGCAGGAATGTACTGTTGGAAATGGAACAAACAGCATTTTCTTTTCACTGACTACAAGTACACTAAGAAATAGACTCCCAAGTCCTCTGCTTTGCAGGGAATCCAGATTTTTCCCATTGTTCTTTGCCTTTTTTATCAACAAGTAGTAAGTACATTGTTTAAGGCTCAAAGACACTCATTTACCGAGATAGATTCCAATAAGTGAAAGGCACAAAGCAAAAGCATGTCTATTCAGTTAGCTTGCCTGGGTGCTTGCCCTGCCCTGAGTTTTAGAGCATTTATAACTGATAATCAATTCAGATAGAGAGCGTATGGCTTGCGGAACAAGGGGTTAGAGGAAAAATTAGTTTCCCTCTTGGCATTGAAACAAGATGCACCTTGCTTAGCAAAAAGGTGATACCACAAGAGGAATGAGAACAAAAGATGATTCCGCTGTGTTTTGACCTGTTAGAACAGGCAGCTCTTAGGAGAACAACTTTCATCAACTCCAGATAAAGAAAACCAAACATACCCTACAGCAAGTGCTTAAAGACATCTCCCACTCCATTGTTTTTGTTTCATGCTCTTCAGTATTGGCCACGGACTGTACACGCTCCTTCAAAACAGAACTCATCTCCTGCCATCCGCTCACTGTTTTCATCACTTCTTCCCATTTCATTTAGCAAACAAGACAGCACAAAAAACCCACGCTCTCCTCTATGCTGCATGTGTTTGCTTATAATGGCTACAGAGAACATTAGACATTCACAAACTCAGATTTATACAGCTAAAATAAACTACTTGGACAAACTGCTATTAATGATTCATTCTCCAGTGCAAACGTTCTCCAGTGAACTGGGTGTGCTCAGATTTTTTTTAGATTGCACCATTGCCTTTCCTTTGAAATTCTGGTTCTGCCTACCTAGGTTTGCTGTGAAGGAGCTGAGCCTGTAAAGTAGGTGGGGCCTGCAGAGAAAACCTGCAAACATAGCGAGCAAAGCAGCTCCGGGACCATTTTTCTCTCTTCCAAATAAAAACACTCCTGTGCAAACTTATCTACATGGAGCAGACATTTTCCTCCAGAAAGGATAACCCTGAGTGCCTTGGCTAGCCCTTGGACTGGATATATCCATCTCCTGGTGTTTATACTCATTTTAAATCTTCCTTTAAAATAGATTTCTCTTACTGTTACTGAAGGTTACCCTAAATGTTCCCCAAAAGCCCTTGGTAACTTCAAGTGATTACAAAGCTCCAGCCTCCCAAGACTCTATTGCATTAACTACAAGAGTGTCCAGGATGATGACAGATGAGAAGACACAAACCCAGCTACTCTCAGCTGCACGTTTATTGCCCACTTTCAAACAAGTATTTATTTTGATCACACAACTGTGTTTTTATTTGTAAACTGAATGTACTCCTGAAGTAACCACTTGGATTTGATACTTTTCATTAGATAACACAACCCTTGTGATAAAAATTCCTGTGATCCTCTCTGGATTCTACCCAGTACCCGCAGGGTGTTAAAGGTGACTGGTGGCAGTGGGGAGGCAATGGTGCAATAGTAAATGGCACCGTGCACCCTCGAACTGAAGAAACAAAGACACTTCACCCACTCCAGAACTGCTCTCCAAGGCATCACAAGGCCTGCCTTCTAAAAACCAAGCATCTCACCATGTAGCAGCACAGGGGGATAGGAAGAGAGGAGTCCTGTGAGTAGGCTTGTTACACTTCCCCACGCTGCTGGCAACCGCTCTACCATCTGCAGCATCACAGACCCACGCGGCTCAGTGCCAGTGGATCCCTCAGTCAACCTCTAGCTCTGACTTCTTTGGATCTTCGGCTCCCTTCTGTAAGATGGGCACGGTAGTGCCCTTCCCCAGGGAGCAGCAACACCCTGGTTGATCAGAGATCACTGTTATTCACTCAGTCCAGAGGACTCGCCCTCCTTCACACACTGCCACCACAGCGAGCCAGGGCTATCAGCAGAGCATCTACCAAGGGGAGCACAGTGAATGGCTCCTCCAGGCTCCAGCTGGGAGAGGATACCAGGCCCAGGGGCATCACCAGCTTAGCAGGTTTCCTGTTAATGACAGGTACTTCTAGAGGAGATTCTCTCTCTGTAGGAGCAGGAGGATGTGCTGCACAGTTGGGGACCAGTAAATACATCTGTGAACACACTGCACTGCCCCAGGAGTCACAAAGGAAACAGCACCTGGAAAGTCTCTCAGGTGAGAGACCTTACCCAAACCCCTTCCGATTCCCATTGGGTTTTCCCAGGCAGAACTTTACAGGTGCTTGCTGCTGACTGTCCACCACCACAGTTACCTAACAGCAAACACTCAGCCGGGTTCACACACACCAGCTCTTCTCTCTGGCTGAGCGAGCTCCTCCCCTCCTGGCAGAGCCCCGTGGGGATCCCCAAGAGGCCAGAGCAGTCTCTGGGCTGGGGAGAGCGACTCACCGTGACGCGGAAGGGCGTCGTGGCAGCAGGCTCCATGGTGGGGTTCTTCTCTGGGCCCCCGCTGGGCATGCTGCGCCTCTGCCCGCACCGCTCCGGGGGGGACTCTGTGGGGGGGAGAGGAAAACAAGGGACAGTTACAACCAGACGAGCACAGCAACAGCCCAGGAATGTCAGCGGGCCATGCAAAATGTGGCTCCTTCCTCTGGGGTGCCCTTGCAAATGAGCCAACACTTGACCCCGCTGGCCGGGCTCGTACTTCCCAAGCCACCTAGAACAATGTTCGAACAGCAAGATTTTCACCTTCAACAGCTAGTGTTTAGTACAGCTGTAAGCTTCAGATAATGCCCAACAGGTTGGCATTAGCATTTTTTTCTGTTTGCTCATCTGCAGACTGGAAATACTTCTTGAGCAGAGTGAGGATTCTATGCCAAGTACAGATGTGTGCACTTAGGGACTCGATACCCCCCCAGGAAACCACTAATGGGGTTACAGGCACAGGATGCCTAAGGTCCCTCTAGTTCCTCTAGCAATTTGCTTTGGAATGAGGAAAAATATTCAACCCTGCATTGGTTAAGGTGTAAGACGTGGATAGGAAGTGAGCATCAAAATAGATTTTAAACACAGAGCCGAAATAAACACTGGGGGAAATCCTAAATCACAACTTCCCAGCCAACGGGCATGTCAAGAATGTCCCATCACTGCTGGGATCCTTGGGTGGGAATGAGAGGTAGCCTGAAGAAGAATACCTGCTGTAAAAGGAAATTAAGCTGCAGACTCTGCTGCAGGGAGGCTTTGACAAATTAGTATGCAAAGGAATCTAAAGATGGAACACCCTATACTTGAGAACAGCTCAGACAATGATGTTCTCGTAACTACTGTAACTTAGAGGTGGTTTGTTTGCCAATTGTCAGCCTCTGCAATCTGTAATTTGCTGCCAGGTCTTGGCAAGGAGGCTTGTCCCCTTAGGAGGCTTCTCCCCTTGCCAAAGGCTGCCATCGCCCGGGACCTGTAAGGAACAACTGCACCTGCAATTCCACCCAACCCCTCCCGAGGTTTATCTTCAGCTATCCCAAAAGGACAGACTGATACACCACCCCTGGACTGGTGTCTCCTCAGCAGGATCTTCCTTGGTCAGAAATCTCACCTGGAACACCTCACTACTGGCCAAATAACCTGGACAAGAGCCAGGCAGACAAAAATCAGCCCCTGCATTGCTTTCACAACTCCCAGGCAAGCCTGATAATGTCCTGGAGACTTTCTCTGTAGAGTGCTGCACTTGGAATCTCAAGGAAGCAACCAAATCCTTTGGTGTCACCTCCTCCCTTCGCACTAAGGCTCCCAACCCCATTCCTCTGAAGAGTGGCCTTTTTTTTGGGTCTATCAAAGAAGCTACTTGATTGCAGCATTTTGAAAGCAAGTTCAAGATGAAGAGACAACTGAAGAAGCTGCTTTGCATTTTCTTAATGACCAGAAAACTTTCTCCTATGCATGGCTGGAAAACAGGAACGATGGGATCACGTGAAAAGCAGCTGCAAGAACCACCCAGATCCTGCAGCACAGGCACAGGGCTGAGCTCCCCAGCCCAGCACCAGGAGTGCTTCCCTCAGAAGGAAGGCAGTTGCCATTCCATAGAGGGGTTCCAGCACTACAGACTTGCACCGTGGGGCTTTGTCAGACCAAAGTGCCCCACAGTCTGTGGCCTGCCGCTCTGCTTCCTCCTCCAACCACACAGGTCAGACCTCTTCAGAGAAAAGGAGAGTGTGTTATGGCCCAGGGCTGAGTAATACCTGGCTCTGATTGCACTGAAGTCACAAACCACGCTCTTAAATTCTTACTTGATTAAAACAGACCCAAAGCAGAGCCAGCAAACACACCGGCTTGACCTAGAGCAGAATAGAGATGGGTTTCGTCTTAAAGCTTCCTATTATGAACCATAAGCTTGAGAATAAAGTGTGGGGAGTCACAGCTCCATTTCAGCTTAGTGTAAGCACTGTGGGTAGCACTGGAGGGGGAAAGCTTTGCAGGAGAGGCATTACAAAACTCTTTATAAGGGCCCAGAAATAACTAGAAGGGTTGGGTGTGGGTGTTTGGGGGAGCTGTTTATTTTACAGGGAAGTAAAAATAGCTCACAGGTAAATGAGTAACTCCTAACCAGCAGAAATGTGCAGCAGGACAGTTTTACATGGCAAACAGCACAAATACCTAAAGCTTTCAACTGCATTTTTACTTCTTCAGGGCCAGAGGGGAGGCTGGGTTTGTGTGCCCAGAGACCAGCGTGACCGAGCCCACCGTGACGCGGGGGCAGCCGGTCGCTCCCAGGCAGTAACAAAATCTCCTCCTGTAGCCACTAGAGGCTGAAAAAGAAATATCTTCATTTACAGCAGAAGATATTCAGGTTAGCCATTGGGAAAAGTCTTCTCTTGGCACGCAGTTATCCGTCGGAATCGGTCGTCTGGAGAGAAGTGCACGCTCAAGTCTATTTTAAAGGGCTCTGGGGCAGAGCTCTCCCTATCTGGTGAAGTTCAGGTGCATGGAGCTTCCTTCCCTCCCCTCTCCTGGGGCAGGTGGATACCAGGGCACCTCCTGAAATCCCTTCCAGCCTTATTTCTGTCAAATTTGCCACTTGTGCCTAAGACAAGCAAGCTACAAGAGATCAGATTCAGTGTCTGACTTCGGCCTTTTCTTCACAACCTCCAACAGTCTCCCCCCTCCTCAACTCCAGTTCTGGCCAGACAGACTCTGGGGCAATTCTCCCTCATCTCTCAAAACAAAAAACTGAGTCCAAGGTCCTACACTGACCTTCAGTACAGATTCCATGTGACCCTTGGATGTTTTAATGTTTTTCATCCCTCACAGTTGATAAAAACCTTGAGAGCCCCCTGGGAACCCCGCAAGGGTCGTTAATGAATGTCTGCCATCCATTGTGTATCCCAAGATAAAGGATTCCAGAGGGAGGAGGAGTGTGACTGCAGGCACCTCACCACCGAGTGACATTTCCAGAAGCACTTTGTGTGATCAGATAACACCCTCCCTAGACAGCGAGTTTCTCTGTTAGCTTGATACACTCCCTCAGCTCACAGAAATTCCAGGATTATTCCTTCATTTGTCCATTTATTTGCTCTACATCAGATTTGATCTGAGGACTTAGACACACAGTATCTCAGGACACTGTTTGCTCTCCCAAAGTCCTCAACTTGTTACGAACTTAAAACCTTCAAATCTTTCTTTTATGGCACAGAGACCTGGAAATCACTGGAGTAAGAGTCTATTAAATGAGGATTACAGCGCAGGCAGAGGAGCTGGAAACAGATTCCCTGGGTGTAGGGAGGGAAGCCACAACACCCAGCAGCAGAGATGACACTGAGGAAAAACAGATGCCCACAGGAAGGGGTGGCTGAATAATTCCCCACCATTTCCACCAGCCCAACACCCAAACAACAAAGGACAGGAGATGTAAAGATGAGGATTTAGAAGTTGTCTAATTGTTGGACAGCTGAATCAGGCAGGCTCACCTAAATATATTAGGTAGTCCTTTAGAAGCTCTTCATCTCAAAACTGGACTGGAAAAGGTTCATAACTCACACTGAGGGAGACTGGAGCCGTTCTGACAAATTCCTTGCCCAGTTTTCTTCAGTGCTGGTGGCATTTCCCCCGTACTTTGCTCAGCTTGCCCAGTGTCTCTCCAGCATTTTTCCACCAGCACATACTGACTCTCCCACAAGCAGCAGCACCGAGTGCCTGCCAGAGGGATGCTGGGCTGGGGCTCACCCACCTCATACAATCACAACACAAGAAGAAAGAATCAAAAAGTGTTTCCTGCTTTTCCAAATATTTACAGAGGGCTGCAGCGTTTGGGGTTTTCCCCAGTGCAGGGTAAGATCTTCAAAGAGAAATTTCCTTGAAGTTATCAACCCGCTGAGAGCTCTCCCAGCCTGTCACACATGGCCAGGTCCAAAATGCTCCCGGGGTGTTGTTTAAGCTGCCAGGGTTGGAAGTACCCCCCTGAGTTCACTGCCAAGAGGACACAGCACTGTAACCACTGCACGTTGATCCAGAACCCAGGGGTGAGCAACACTTCTGAAACTGGGTCTGTACCATAATAAACACGCTTGGTTTGTTAACTAATTCAGAGGAACTGCACTGACAGAAGAATTAATCCTTCCTACGCTCTTCCATGCCTGTTCTTCATGGTGCAGAGCAGCAATCCCCCCCCAGCTTCCAGGGCATGGGGAGCAGAACAGACTGCGAGGAGCTGCTGGCACCCCAGCTCAAGTTTAACCCACTCAGCATCGCCGCCGCCTTTGCTGCAACTTCAGACACTGCTACAGAGCAGGTCGTGACGTGCCACAAACACACACACAAGTATTAATACTGTTTACTTCGCACTCAGCAAGCGAGATGCTTTCCCATTCGCATTACCTGCTCCTGTGAATCACAGCTAGCCCAGGAGACCATCGGGATCACGCTCTCATTAGTGGGAAGGAGATGCATTAACTCCTTCTGTGCGCTCATCTCTTCGCACTCTCCCCCTCTCCTCTCAGCCACAGTTCCAGGGATCAGCCATGGGAAGAGACAGCAGGAACAAAAGCAAAGAGAACCAGCTGGAAGGAATAACGAACAAGCAGCCACTTCCCAGCAAGGTGATTTTTCCTGCTCTGAAGCCGTTCCAACTCCAACCAAGAAAGGGAGGTACAAATCTGAGCGACGATCGGAGAAGTCAGCAAGGAGCACACGGCTCCCTCAACTCACCAGAAGGAAGCCGTGCTTGTCAGCAAGGCACATGCCATGGCACTCCGAGCAAGCCGGGAAGAAGAGGAGAAGCAGAGGTGATGACTTCATCAGAGGCAGCAAGGAAGAGAAGTAGGAGCAGAATGCCAGCCCAGGCAGGGGAGCTGCGGCAGGAGGCCGGTTCCTGCACCGCACTGAGGGGCTTTAAGGAGGCTGCAGAGGACAGGAAACCTTCACCAGATGTAATGTGGGAAATTAAGAGTTCAAAGCTGGTGGCAAGGCTCCTGGCAGCAGCCCCGGGAGAGGTCAGGCTGGCTCCAAGCATGGGCCAGGATGGGCTACTGGAGGTGTGCTCCTCCCTCCCCTGCCCAGCGCCGCAGCCTTGACATCTCCAGGGTGCCCCAAGAGCTCGCCAGGGTGGAGTTTCTGTGAAACCAGAGGGAACAGGAATTACCGGTCTCCTGCTCCTACAATTACACTTGGTGAATTAATTTTATTGCTTAATGAATTTAGGTGTTAGTCCTCTAATTTCTGCATTATCTAATAACTCCTTACTACAAACCCAACAGAGGAGAGGAGGAGACACAGAGGGACAGAAGTGATTTATTTAACATGGCTCACAGGAGTGTTTATGAATTACAAACAATCCCTGAAGAGTAGATATTTGTAGAGCCTGGGTGTTTCCCAACACTCAAGAGGCCATGAAAAATGAAATGAAATAAAACCTACATTTCAAGACAGCTTTAGGTGGCCACAGGAGTGCAGGAAGACAGGCAGCTCTTTAATCTGAACCCAAAGGGGTGTCAATAGTGGCACTTCTGAAAAGTGGAAGAGCAGCCCAGGAATAAGGAGCAGAAAGTAACTGCTGAGCTGAGCCAGCTTCCCCTTCACAAGGCATCATCAGCTGTGAAAGGGAAGCGGGGACAAAACCATCCAACTGCCCATGGCCAAAGGTTAGTCCAGACCCACTGCGAGGGGGGCTGCCCTCGCTAGCCCTGCCTGCTGTCAGCTGCACCACAAACAGGGCTGCCAGGCTGGGCCCTTGTTCAGTTACCTGGAGAGCTATCACCCAGCACCCTGCTGATCCCTCACAGTGATATTATAATTAATTTAGTGTGGCATAATGATTAAGTCAAACCTTTATTAGGCATTAAAATTGACTTTTAAATTAAAACTTTCATGAAGCAGAAGTTTAGGGCAGGTAATTCTGCCCCCTAAAATCCAGCCTCATCTAAAAGCAAAGCTAAGGAACACTTGCAGGGGGTGTTTTCCAGGCTAATGAAACTTTGTCACCACCACTACATTAGAAGGAAATTACTTCTTTTTGCATCTTACAGTCTCCAGCTACAATACATTTCTAAGCAGCAGAGCAACCCCACTGGCTGCACCCACAACTCCACATGACGGGCAGTGATTTACTCCCCACCACACACTGCTCCAAGCAGAAAGTGCTCACATGCTCTCACACTCTCTACCCCTTCAGACACTTACAGATACTGTTCAGAGCTACAGCTTGTAAAAACAGTTCTCCCTTAACTATTTACATACACAAGAGTAATAAATTGAGATCACTACTTGCCTTTTTTGCTACACTGGCACTAAAGAGAGTTGAGCAATGAGAGGCTGGTTGCACACCTATAGCCAGTGCTACCCACAACGACTACACCAACCCATCCAGCTTCTTGCCACCTTCTGCTCCCTCGTGGATGACAACATGTCACAGAACCCACCAAACTCAGCTGAGCAGGGGAGATGCCATCTCTGACTCCACCATGTCCCTGCCTGGAAGCACAAACAGGCAGCTGAAGCACCTCTCAGAGCCTTATCAGAGCCAGCTGAAAACCAGCTTTAACCCGACAGAGAACATCAGACCACTCTGCTTCCCATCAGCTAAAAATTATGACCATCTCAAAGCAGGAGTAAGATCTCTGAAGAGCTTTCTTCTTTAGCAATGATCTGAAGTGGCCCTTGGCCACAGCACGCCGTGCACTCCGATGGACCTCACGTCCTCTGCGGGGCAGGTTCCTGGGTGTTGGGTACTGAGCAGTATTTAATATTCCTCACGCTGCCCCTGAGCCACTGCCTGTTAATGGCTCTGGGAGCCGGGGCTGAGGAAAGCTGTGCAGCTTTCCTGGGTACTTGCTGTCCATCTATTCCTCTGTTTTCTCTTGATGTTTAAGAGAATTCTTTCCCCAGCACCATGCTGAAGTGCTTTTTGAGGAACACAAGCAGAAAAGGGACTTACTGCCCTTTTCTCCTGGCTTTGACTGCCCAGCACCACAGCCTCTTCTCTCCTGGAGAGCTCAGGTTTGGCCTTCCAACCTCCCCAGGGGGAGCAAGCTGGGTTTCTCTTCCCACCAGCAGTGGGGTAGTGGGAGGGCTGCTCTGCTACAGCAGAAATCCGGCTGCCTCACTAGAGGGAGCTGAAGCCCCTTCGCTGGCCAACCCAACTCACAGCACTGCCCAGCAAGAGGGCAACGGAGGAGACCTCCCTGCCTGCCTGGGAGAAACCTGCTCCTGACCCAGGCAGCAGTGGGTGGGATCCTCCCTGGTGGTATCCACTCGTTTAGCTGAGGTTCAGCATCACTGAGCACCCAGAGGACTCTCCTGCCTGCCTGGGAGGCTGCTCTGTGCCTCTGGCTGCTCTAGAGACCATGCCCAGCCCAGCCACCACCTCTCCCCTGGCCAGATCCCATCCCCACCACGGGGGCTGGCCCTCTCCAGCACTGCCTTTGCTCCAGGAGCTTGGAGACAGAATCTGCCCAGATTCTGCCCCTGGAGCAGTGAGGGGGGAGTGTGTTCTTTACCCGAGGAGACACATTAGATTTATTCATCAAGGAAAAACACTCCCAGAGGGCAAAAATGAAAGGAGAAGAACAGCACAAATGGGAAAGGAAAGCTTGGATAATTCTCAACATGAGGATGCTAAAATACACTGACTTCTACCTCAAACCAGAAGAAACAGATCCATGTCTTAAAAACCCTGAAACACACCATAGCTGCAGGTCTCCAGACCTGGTACCAGGGAGAAACTCCAAGGCATCCATAAAATTCTAAAGCAAATCATGCTGATTGAGCAGCCTTTAATACAAACTATTTTAGTGCCTAGTATTTCTTAATTAGATGTGTCTATATACATTGGGTGGTTTTATTCTTTATTTATTAGTCTCTAAAATAAAATATGTATGATATTTATCTTTCATTGGTATGATGTCTAGAGAACAAATTCTTCTCTTGCTACCGGCCTAACATTAGGAGCCTTTTCCCCAGGGTCAAATTGAAATCGAGCACAGACTTAAAAAATACATCAGAAGAAGCTGAAAGTGTAGCCTGGCTGGGGACAGGAGGGTGGTGGCTGCTAACACCCTGGTGAAATGGGAAAGGATGATAAAGTGAAGTGGAACACCAGCTTCCTCCTATGTGAGGACAAAGACAAGCAACATATAGTCTGAAGAACAAGAAGTCAGCTCTGGGGAGATTTAAATAGGTTCATCCATCATGCTTAACATTTCTGCAGGGATCCGACACCGTCGCTGGGCGGCTTTCCCACGACACCTCCTCAGACTCCGAGGCAACCCAAGGCAGGAGGAACTTCTACACTCCAATCTCTATCCCTGCAGACAAGCTATGCCACCCCTACACGTGGGGTGCACAACTCTTCCACCTGAGACTGCCCAGTGGGCTCTGCAGACAGCTGGCCCAACACAGGGCAACCATCAGCACGTGGTGGTGGAGAACCAGAGCACCTGCCAGGCAGGGACACAGCCTTTGGCCAGCCCTGCTGTGGAACGCCAGAGGCTGGAGCATCCCTCCTCTCTGCAGAGAAGTGTCTCAGGGATTTCAGACAAGCTGCTGCAGGTCCTGCCAGGCCTCCCATTTCATTAGCACTCCTGGGACTGCAGAAGGCAGCTGGAACTCACCGGAGCTGCTCATGCTGCAGCATGCTGGCCGCCTCAGCTCTCCCTGAACTTGGAAGCAAAGAAGTAGAGGCAGACAGTGCCACGGTGGCAACACCCCCATGAGGCAGAAGATGCACATCCAGCTGACAGCCGTGGTACTGCCTCCTGCCTCTGAGGTTTGCTTTGGGGCTGTTTCACCTTTGGTTTGAGGCTCTCAGCAGCTGACTCGGACAGGTAACTATGAAGCAGCTCAGAACAGTTTGTGTCATGTTCAGTAGCAGCAGAGTAGAAATGAAGACTCTGTGCCATTTTCCAGTTGTGTGCTGGGGCTGCTGTAACAGGCCTGCACTGGCAAAATGCAAATGAATTAAATAAATAAATACTTCATTTATAAGCGTGATTCATCAGAGGTTTCATCTTCTACAGCAAAGAAACAGATGTTCTATTGATGGCACTTCATTAGAGAGATAAATGGGGTCACAAACATATCTCTGTTCACATCCATCTGGGTAATAGACCAAACATTAAGATTTGGAATTCACATGGAACACGCAGCTCTTGCAGCAGCCTGGAAGAGTCTTAATGCTCAGAGCCAATTAATCCATTTTAGATTGCCTGAACCCTGAAGGAACTCCAATGTTGCTTGAGAAAGCAGAAGGTCAGGATTTAGCACTGGCTATTGTGAATATAGTTTCACTGGAAACATTTACAGAAGAACATTGTATTTTAACTAATGAGACAGCAGGAATTCTTGGTCTACTGGACAAAACATGGTATTTCTCCTGATGATGCAACACAAAGCCAGCGTGGAAAGGCAGCAGCGACAGGAAAGTCTGGAAACACTGTTCTTCCTCCAGTTACAGTTATCAAGGGTTAGGATTAGGGAGAGCTGAGGATTTTTCTTCTGTTTTCCCCCAGGCATTTACACAGGAGGCCTGGAAGATCCTCTTCCAACCAGGAGAGAGGATGATGCTGACAGAGCTGTCACCTCTGCCACTGTGGTTATTTTTGAAAGGCGAGTGCATCACCAACCTTCTGCACATGCCTGTGGGGCTGGGGGCTGTACCCACACCAGGACACAGCCTGTCTGCAGCACCCCAGCAGCCCGCCCATGGGGGATGTCCCCAGAGGATTACTGGAAACAATTCTTGTCCTTGCTCTTTACTCATACACCTTCCTTCCAGATCTCCAATCGTTTCACATCCCACAATTCCAATCTGTGGAATGTGAATCCTAATTTATTGTGACTGATGCTTCTGTCTCCTTCAGGGGTGGGTGGGTATTTCTGCTGCTCTGAGACAGGCACACTGAATAGACACCTGCAGGTGGCAGCTTCAGGAGTTCATTCTGAAGCAAACATTGCCAGTGCAAGATAGGGGAAAACCCCCCAAAATTAAAAAAGCAGCCACATCTTATTTCATCCAGATGCCAGCGTGCTGCAGAGGGACAGACAGAAAGCACTGTTCCAACTCCTGTATTCCTTTACACTACAAGCATTCAGTAACTGCCCTAGCTTTGTGAGCGTGGTGCCACGCTTTGGGGTGATATCCACCCTTTACCTATGAACAAAAGCATGCAGTAGGTTCCAGAAAGGGATGTAGCAGGGCTGCATTCCCTTGTACATCTCCCATCCTGCTTTTGAGGTGGGATGATGCTCTTACCCACGCTAACACCTGGATTTTCTGTCCTAAAAGTGTCCATCTGATCCTTCCTCCAGCTCTGGACACAGTCACTCCAAGGAGCAACACAGTAGCTGCTCAGCAACAGGCTGCAGAACAATTGGGCACATGTTGGAGCTGCATCCACGCTTCCTTGGGAGATTTGTGCACTGCACCCCATTCTCCAAAATTTCATCTTGGGATTCACCCAAAATTCAGCTGGTCCTAGGAGTAAAGTTATGTATATGAACACCAAATGTTCTCACTTCAAATATGCCAGCCAGATCAAAATGTGTTCCCATCTCAGGGTATAAAGGTAGGAACTGTTAACCTTTGACTGCTAAAAATGTAAAGGGAAAATGTCTTTCATTTTAAACTTGCTCATTTGGTTACCATGGACACTGCTTAATCATGAAGGATGACTATTACTTGTTCCTATAGTAACCAAGAAGCTTAAGAAGCATCCTGTAATTTAACTCCAGATGCCAAATTTTACAACAGTCCACCTATTACCACATTTGGATAGTTCAGAACAAGCCCAGGCTTGATCTCTGACTCTACAAGAAATTCACTGATGCAAAAGTGCTAAAAAAAAATATCAAAAATGTGAGCACATAATGTACAAAAGAAACTTGCACTTCAAATAAATTGGTTTCTTCAAAAAGAAACATTAAGTGCTCAGCATCTGAGGATTCCTTCTTCAGTGCAAATGTTAATGAAGCAAAACTTTGGCCGTCTTTATTCCTGTCAGTGTTTCCCAAAGTCTATCAACTGCAGGGCATGTTTTCCCCTGCAGTGAATGCTTCAATGCTCAACTGAAAATGAACTCCTAAAGCAACACCGAGGAGCCAGCAGCTCATAAATGAGCCCAAGAGCAGATCAGGGCTCCCAGCCTGGCTCTCAAGAACAAAGCCACAAGAAAAGCACGTGGCCCTCACGCAGGCAAGGAGGACTGGACAGGACAGGACAGACCTTCCACATTCAGGCAGCCAGTGTGTTGCTCCAGACACTCTCTGCAGTCTGCCTGTTGAAAAGCCCAGCTCCTGCCCAGCGTTGCTCACCCCAGTAAGGGACCATTCAGCACCATTGAGACACTTGAGTCAGAAGCTTTGTCTCCTGCAGGTCTGGGGAGATGGGCTTCCAGAAACCATCTGTGGCTGACATGGATTCTTGACCCACCCCAGCTCGATATGGGGTATGAATTCAGTTTTTAAAACCCCATCAATTTTTACACACCCTGATTTCCAGAGGAAGCTTTGCTTCAAAGCCTGACCCTACGGCTGCAGAAACCAGCGAGCTGAGCGAGGAAGTTGGGGGGTTTGGGTACTTCTTCCAGCAGGCACACACACGAGACACTACCTCAATGTAAAACAGTCTCTGAAGTGTTTGCTTTCCTTTTAAACTACCTTCAGCAAGTGTCGGAGTCCAAAAAAGCAAAACTGGTAAAGCCCAAATATGGAAAGTGACCCAGCTCCTTCTCCATCTCCATTGAGAGCAAAGTAAATTAAAGGATTATCGAGTGCCTTCAGTGCAATAACTTAGGGGATTAGTGGCACACTAGAAGACCTTCAAGGGAAATACAGGTTTAAAAGCTTTAAAAGGCAGCTCTGTGTCTAAATTGTTTGGACTGCCACAGCTGTAAGGAGACAAACTTACTCTAATACACCAGAGATCATGGAAAGTCTGCTCAGCCCCCTGTAAGCATACTTTTGGAAGCAATTCTTTTTTGGACTCAGACCAGAGTTTTTAACCTCTCTCTCGTTTATTACCTATGGCTTTTAGATAAAAACTCACTCTGCATTACTTGGGAGCAACTCTGTACTTAACTCCTTTCAGAATAATCACCCTTTCTTAGCAAGGCTGTTAGGGGAAAGTGAGGTTACTACCAGAAAGGGCTTAAAGTAGAGATAAGCAAAAAGATGAGCAGAGAGACAAGAGCAAATCTTGGAGTTGCTGGTACAATTCCTAGATTTCTTCCACAGCACTAAATGAGCTGTTCTTGGATAATAACTCCCCAAGTTCCTCTTAAGCAGCATGGCCAACTGTCACCATTTTACCCAGACTATTGCTGTGTTTTGTTACCTCCTGAACATGCAGCTGCTGGGACCATGGGACACTCAGGTACAGCAGAAGGGTTGAGATTTGAGAAAGAAAACGAGAGCCAAAGCTCCCAGGTCCTCTTCCCATCTTGGGCAAAAGGAAAGCCTCAGAACAACACAGAGCTACTGGAGTTTGCAGCATTACTCTGTCACTGGCCACCCATGAACACCTCACTGGTGAGCCAGCACTGCATCTACCCGAGGCTTCTCTCAGGCCCACAAAGCACCTGCAGTTCTGTACTAAAGAAAAATCAACCAAGTGGTACAAGGCAGTCCTTTGGTTATGCAAGAAGATCCCCAAAGGACATTTGCCATCTTGGGTAGTGCCACAAGCACCGTGATGGACACGCAGCCCACACTGGTGGTACCAGCATACACCTACACCTTGCCAGCTGCTCAATTCCACCACAGTTCTGGGTTCTCCAGTCAATTCTGCTTCTTTTCAAGCTGTTTGTGCCTTGCCAAGCTCACCATCCCTGCTCAGCCCGCAGGCAGCTGCTGACACTGCAGCAGGGTGGCTCTGCTGTCCTGCACATGCCTTCCCCACATGCCAAGCTACTCCCTACAGCTTCTTCCTTTCATGTCTCACTATCAAAGCCCCTTATCCAGCAAGTCTAGTCTTGGACTAGATGACCTTTAGAGGCCCCTTCTAACCCAATACACTCTACGATTCCATCCAATCACCTCCTCTGCAACATTCCTCAAGATTTAAGAGAAGTTACAACACATGAAGTCCAAGGACTTCTCAGAACTGCAGGATATTGTCATTAAAAGGACAGGGGAGAAGTAAATAGACAACTCCAGAATTCTTCCATCATTTACTACTTCCCAAGTTATTAAATTTAGTATAGATCTTTACTAGACAACTAAGAATTGAATAAATAGGGCCAAGTCTCAGCTGGAGCACTAGCACTAAAAATAGCATGGCTGGCAGGGAATATTTCTTACAGTACAGCTTAAAAAATAATTTTACATCTCCTTTCTATGGGCATCTGTCAGCCACACTGTTAAAATCTCAATGAAAAACTACCAGAGTTCTGCAGCAAAGCAAAAAAATGCCACAAGAGGACTTGAAAAACAAAGCAGTGGTCATTCCAAACTGTGAAGCAGGAAGGTCTCCTTTTCCTGACATTTAAAAGACACCACCCTTGGAAAAAAGCCCTCTCTCTAATGTTGTTTCTCACTGGATTCCTCACGTGCCTGCTCCCAGCCCTTACATGGAAGAGGGTTATGCAATATTCTTTAGAACAAATCAGTTATTCTAAGGCACAGGATTGGGATTCCTTGAGATCTCACATACAGGAGAGGGACAAAATGAGCACACATTCAGGACAGCCAAGGGAGTACAAGGCAATCAGACTGCAAAATCTCAGCACTAAATACACCAGAACCTGCCCTGTCATGTCATTCTGTTCCATGCTGGGGTGGTTTGAGTCTGCTTCTCTTGGCCCCCATGAGTGCCTCAGCCTCTAAGGTACTGGCTATTTGAGTGTAAGATGTCTCATCACTTAGGTTTTGATTTTCAACGAGTAGAAAGATTAAATTCCAGCTGTTTTCAGGAACATGTATCTGAACAGCCAGCACCAAGGAGAAAAAGTCCAAGAAAGTCTGACCTTAGCCTCCAAGCCTGCAGTGTTTGGTCTACTAAAGCACCAGGCTTTGCTGAAGATCAGTCAGTTTTCTCTTCACAGCAGCCATCAAAGGAAAAGAAAAAAATCCTGTTTAATAACAACTCTTTGTAGAACACCTTGAAAAGCATTTGTGATAAAGAGAAGTTCAGAGCAAGACATTTACGTCCGAGGAACTGACAGATGCAGAAGTATCAAGAACACTAAACCTTCAAGATCAGGAACACAAAATGTTCTCAGATTTAGAGCTCTGATGACAACCAACTGCCTACAGAGCTTTACAGAAGACCAGCCTGAAGCCCAAGCTGCATTTGGCTCGGGTGAAACAGTGAATGGAGCACCCAGGAGTAGTTTAAGAGCAAACTGAATTTTAGAACACTTGCCACTGAGCCCTGATCCTTCCTTATAATTAAGCAGAAGTGGAGATGCCATGAAGAAAGCCACTGACAGAAGGACTGCAGGCAGAAGCAGCTGTTGCTTTTATCAATAATATCCCTTCTACCCTCTCTGCCTCCCAAGTACCTTCCACTACATTAGCTGGATCACCAGGTAGTGATCACAATTACTGCCGTGATTCCGCCTATCGTTACGCACATCTCCGAGCTGAACAGATGGCCCGAGGAAGAGATGGAGTTTCTGCAGTTAGGTTTTTTTTAAACCAACTAATAAATACCTGCAGCATATCCCAAATGTCTGTGGAAGGCAGAGCCGGGAGATTTCAGCCGTTATCATCACTCTGACAAAGATCAGCAGCAGGGTGAAACCTGTCTGTCTATCCAGAGGATACCATCCCACAACCCATCAAAGAAGCTGGCTGTCACTCTGGACAGCTCAAAGTCCAATACATTTTTCTGCATGCTACATCAGATTGTCTCCATCTGGAGTCCCAACAGAAAGTAATCCCAGACTTTCCTTAGCTACATGCAGAGAAAACACAAGTTCTATTCACTTTGTCTAAAACACACTCCAGTGGAGCTTTCCCAAGGGAGCAGTTCTCTCTCTTTGTACCTCAGGAAGCAAAAATCAACAACCAAACGAGGCCTCAGCCATAGCAGCCACTGCCTGTGACTGCCAGCCAGCTATCAGGCCATGACCTCAGCCTGGCTTTTGCTGTTCACCCCCGGGAGGATGGAGCACAGCCTGCCCAAGAGGCCAGCAGCGTTCCTGCAGTGATGCTCGGAAGGGTCTGCATGGAGAGGTGGCATTGGTCCCTCAGGGGGTGACAGGGGCAGGGGCAGTGTACAAATATATGCTTTTAAACACAGCTTCTTTACTCAGAGACTCATATGGAATCAGACTGGGTTGGAATGAACCTTCCAAGCTCATCTGGTCCAACCCCCTGCAGGAAGCAGGGCATCTGCAGCCAGAGCAGGGTGCTCAGAGCCCCGGCCACCTCACCTGCAGTGGGGACAGGGATGGGGCAGCCTGGGCCAGGCTCTCACCACCCTCGGTGTGACAAATTTCTTCCTATATCTGGTCTAAGTCTCCTCTCTGGCTTTAGAAACCAGAGTAACCTGAAAGAAGTTCTTTGACTCAATAAAGAGCCGAGGTGCAGCTCTTGGAACAGGAGCTGTGCTGGCAGCAGATGGCAGCACCTGCATCTCTCGGGTGCTCCAGTGTCAGCTCTGGCACCAGGGATTCATCATCCCGGGCTGATGCAGTACAACCAGTGAGTGATTCCAGATGGGGAGAGGGGGTTGCATGCCAGCAGAGAGCTCCTCCTGCTCCCTGGTAAATGTGTAACAACTGCCTGATCCTCAGCAAGTTCCCTGTCCAAAAATCACACTGATAATCTGCTGTGTTAATCTTCCACACCTTGGAAATCTCAACCTCCAGGTATTGCTGTTCCTCCAGGCAGGGTCACAGGCTTACCCAGGCTCTGTGAGGACCTTGGCAAAGGGCCTGGAGACAGCAAAAAGTTGCCAAGAGGATGTCCGGGAAACATGGATGTGGCTAACCAGGCCACTGCCAGTTCCTGTGCAGTAACTCAGTGCTCCTGAATCGATGGCAATCTCCCACCAAGGAGATCTGCTCCCTGCTGATTACTTAGGGACAGCAAATCACACCACAGAGCAGCAGTTGAGAACAGGACCCTCAGCTCTTCCCTTCCTCCAGACTTGTAGGCTTTGGAAATTAACATGAAATCCAAACCAAGAAGTCCAGAAGCTCTTTCTGACTCCTGCTTTCCCCACAGCTCCCACATCCCCGCAGTCTCCTGGTCACTAACTTTGCTGCAACACCAGAACTGTGAAGGAAATTACTTCTTTTGCTGTGCTGAAGTCCTCCCTCCACCCGATCCAGACTGGCAGGAGGCTGCTGGAGCAGCAGGCAGAGACTCAGACTCTGGCCCAAGCCCTACCACCAACCCACCACCTCCTGACCATGCTGTACACCACTACCACACAACTTGCTTCCTGCAGCGCTTAAAAAAACCAAACCATGTTGAAAATACAGAGAATTCTTATCCAGATTTGCAAATCCTTTTAAAATCTACAGGTAAGGAAGGCTCTACCAGCACTGAGCATTCTGGCTCTCCGAGCAGGCAGGAATCCCAGAGACAAAGTGTGACAAAACAGAGACCAACAGCAAGACGACATCAGTTGGTTCAAATCCAATTTCTTACAAGCATTAGGGTCGATTCCTACCCCCCTCCTTCAGGACAAATCCCACTGCTAAGTTCATACGGGGTTACCTCAATGAAACCACCGCAGTTCATTCATCACGGTAACTGAGATGGCAGGAAAGCATTTTTGGTTTGAAGAGCATACAAATAATGGGGAAAGGGAACTGTTACATGCTTGGGAGTTTACAAACATTCCTCCCTGACAGGCCAAACAAAAAATCATGGAAAGAAAAACACTGCTTAAAGGAAAAGATGAAGCTCAGGGACTGATTTAGCTTCCTATTGTTTTCTCAGCAATGATTCAAAATCCTGAAAAAAAAAGAGCACTAAATGCCAGAAAAAAAAAAAGAGGACATTGCAATAAACTACAGCTTGTAGTGCTGGAGTCTACTTCACATTCTGCTTCACAAACCAGAATTAACTCCAGTGAGACCAGTACAAGGATTTGCACAAGCACCTGATGCGCTGCTGCAACCCGGCTTCTTCCTGGGGCTCTGGTCACACGGGAACAACAGAAACCCTTCCAGTTCACAGCTTTAAGCTCAAGACACTATAAATACAACTGGACGGGCACCCTAGAGGCCAAGCACAACTCTCCCCCCTCCTTTCTGGAAGGGTAGTTCAGCAGCAGAATAACTCCAGAGCTCCCACTTCCTTGCCTGCTGGAACGGCAGGCGCGAGCGCCAATAACCATTCCTCTCACACTAGAGGAGAAAGCCAGAACAGCTTCTTTATAAATGCAACTGGGTCAGTAGCTGCCTCCAGTAGAATAAATGGGCTGCATGAGTGAGTATGCCCTAAAGAAACATTACTCTGTGGACCGAACTCCTGCTGATGAGGACAAATAGGCCCTTTTAGAGCAGGGGTTTTAAAAGCGCAAAGCGATTTGGGAATACAAGTCCCGCAGGTTTCCGCAGTGCCTCCGGAGCACAATCTTGAGGCTCTTTGGAAAAACTCTACCCCTAAACGGTACTCAGCGTTGTCATTTCCAAACCCCTGGTGACAGGAAGATCTAGCAATATCTTTGCATACAGATAGCATCTCTTAATCGAGGATTTTCAAATCTCTACCACTATCAGTCAGGCCTCCAAGCAGCTCCCTTAACTAACACAGGCATTACTTTAATTACATCCCATGAAAAAATAACTGAGCCACGGACAACTGTACACGGGAGGGTAAAGGCACTGTCAGGAACAGCACCAAGCCAAACTCCCCCAGCTAAGCTCTTCAAATCCCCCCTTCTCCCTCCCCATCCTCCCTGCAGCGCTAGGCGACCCACTGACCTGCGAAGCTGGAGATGCCGCCTCGCAGGCAGCGGGTACCCCTACACCCACTGGCACGGGGCACTCGGCTCCAGCCCCCCGAAAGCAGCAGCACGGATGTCTTTGCACTGCCAATTAAAGAGAACTGGTGTTGCAATTACCCCTACTAAGCGGCCTGTTCCGGCTCCGGGATCTGCTTCGCTGTCTCTGAAGTCGTGACCTCCGGAGCAGTCGGTAGTAGTAAGATGGTCTCCCCGAACTTTTCCTGCTGTTCATTGACATTTTGGTCTCTATTTTACACATACACACATGCAGGCACAGGTTCACTCTCCCCTCTGGCAGAGTAGCAACGGCTCCAGCGTTTCATCAGCTGGAGGCTGTTTCTTTGGAGTGGAGAGGGGGGAAGAGGAACTCTTCACTTGACACATTTAAAAAAAGAAAAACAACAAAACAAAAAGAAAGAGAGGAAAAAAAAGAACCCGGCACCAGAGTACATGTCTCAGCTGAGGGAGGACTTGCAGCAAGCAAGATAAACTCTACTAACAATTCCTGCCCCAAAAGAGATAAGCTTGCTGGAGCTGGAATAGGAAGCCAGCGTTGGCCTGGGCTCTCCAAACATGAAGAATAGGCTGGAAGAAATCCTGGACTGGATCCTCTCTGCCGGACAGCAACATCTGCTCAAACTGCACTGGGGAAAAAAAAAAATGAACCAAAAAAATCAGCAACTTTCTGCACGTGAACAGGCGGGCAGGCGTGGGGGGCCAGCCCGGTTCTACCTGCCCTGGCCATCAGCTCATTCCGGAGGGGAAGTTTCAGGCAGCTCAGTCTGCAGCAGGAGGTATCTGGGAGAGACTGGGCTGGGGAAGGGTATAATGATTTCCTGGCCATGGGACACATGTTAATAATCATCACGGAGCAAAAGCCCCGGAAAATAAAGTGAAACTTGAGAGGGGAAAACTTTAATTAGAAGTTGAATGAACAGAGCTCCAGACTCCCCTGGAGGCCCATTTCCTTTCAACATTCAAACTGAGTTATGGCACATCCCACAAATTAGAGAAAGAGCCTATTTACTATTTGGGTTCTGATGGCAGGGAAGATTCCGCCTCCGGCTCATACTGCTCAATAAAATCACATTGCAATGGGAAGAATTAACACTTTGTGCCACAGAGGGGGAAAAAACCCAAACACCCCAAAACAAACTAGCCAGATAAAAAAAATTTCACTCCACATTTGCAGTTCCAAAAGCNACTGCTCAATAAAACCACATTGCAATGGGAAGAATTAACACTTTGTGCCACAGAGGGGGAAAAAAACCCAAACACCCCAAAACAAACTAGCCAGATAAAAAAAATTTCACTCCACATTTGCAGTTCCAACAGCTCAGAAGCTGAGTTGTCCAGAATCCTCCACCTAAGCTCCTTCCCTCGGCGGCACAGAAAGCTCTCTGAAGGAAGAGTGACAGACAACATTCCGACAGCCAGAATGGTGGCCAAGAACTTAACGCGCTGCTGCTGCTGCTCCTCCAAGCTGGCAGATAACAGAAAACCTCATCAGAGTGGGATGAGCTGCAGAAGTGACATTTGCACAATAACTTCCCTGTATTGTGTCCTAGTTTTGTCATTTTCCCCCAGACATTTGTGCAAATTTCTCTTTGTGGTGTCTTGTGAAGCTGCAGGACGAGACAGGCTCGGCTGAGGATGAGCAATGCTCCCCAGCTAGCGGGAGATGCTTCAGAAATCCCAAAGCTTCCCTGGATCATACAGTGCTGTACCCTCAGGAACACGAGGCAGAATCCATCGTGCTTCGGTACCCTCACCACCACAGGGATCCCTTCTCTACCAACAACCTTAATTTTAGAACTCCATAAACTTCCCCACTCCTGGAAAGCGCCAGAATTCTACACCACCTCTATTTCCCTCTTTACATAGGGAGCAGCAAACCCAGGGTGTTTATCAGCTGAGAAAGGCCCTTCCAGGAAGAAAAAAAACCCAGGGAAGTCCATGCCTGGTTTTGAGGCCACACGTCAGGAATTCAGCAGCGCAGGAATGAGCCAATCAAGAGGGCAACGACAAGTTCAGGTCAAGGAGGCAGATCCCAGCTGGACAGCAGAGGCTCCTGCCTAGGAGGGGGGTGCTGCTCTGGGACATTCCACCCCATGCACCGTCAGCCACCAAAGTCCACAGCAGATCCCAGCAAAAGGCTTCAGTTACTGCACATCTGCCCTGTTTTCATATTGGGATAGATAAAAAATAGAATACAAGAATGATAATTATTTTCCAGGTGACCAGAGACTCATCTTGTGCAATTGATTCAGTTGCCAAACAGAGCTGAGAACAACTAGAAGACAACGATGGGAAAGCCTGGAAATACTGAGATTCAGTTAAAGATTTACTCTAGGCATGAAGCCAAATATTCAGGTGTCTCTGCATTTTTGTGTCTTAACTGAGCTGGTAGCTCCTCAGAGAATCTTTTAATGATTATGCTTTTATCACTCAAAATGTCTTCAAACCAGCCTATCCAATTTTTTCTCCCTTTTCTCATTCCCAACAGTAAAAAAAGGCACTGACAGAAATTAAAGTATAAAAAGCTCACCCAAATTCAAACAATCCAAAAATAGAAGGTTCACACAGGTTGGTTTCGAGTGAATCCAGGCAACTATTCCTCAATCCACCTGGGATGCAGCAAGACCCAGGCTGCCCATCCCCAAAGCTGCGTGGGCAAGTGGCAAGGATCAGGAGAGGGGACAGGGGCTGCAGTGCAGCCACTGCCCCCACACCCACCTGTGCTTCAGCATCTGTCCCATATTTAGGGAGTTCTCCCTCTCATCAACCCAGTACCTTCCAAAGCATTCATACAGGTGACCATAAAACAGGAGAAGTTAAGGAGGGACTATAAACCATCACGACAGGAGACAGCAGCCTTACTAGGAAAGCATAAACAGCCAGGACTTTTGTTCAAGTTTCACCAGCTTGCCTCTGTCTCTCTCACTCCAGTGGGTTTTTTTGAAGGCTTTAAGTTCAGATGCTGCATAGCAGCAGGCAGCAAAATGAATGACCCATCTGGGAGGGAATGTGCCTGGTCTGGACTTTTCCAATTAATCCAGTGCTGCTCTTTTTATCTCTTTTTTTTTCTCCTTTTTAAAAGCCACATCCTGATACAAATGCTCTTTTGTGTACAGCAGAATCTATCACTTGCAAATGTTACATACACAAACTGCTCTGGAGGAAAGTTGACGACACTAAACCCTCTATCTCTAAAATAACACATCCCAGTCTGGCTGCTCCCCCCAAAACACTGAAGGATGAGTTAGCTCAGTCGTGGGCTCTGCTGAATCTCTCCATGAGGAAGAGATACAGAGCTCAGCATAGCAGTGATTTCTGGGGTGTTAACTCCTCCTCCCCAACACCAAGCACAAACCTACCCCATGAAATTAAATATCCCCCAAACTCTAACACCTCAGGAAAACACCCAGGGGAGCTTTAGGGGAAAACCAGAGCACCCCCAGCTGACCTGGCCTCCCCTGCCACCCAGCCTTCCTAAAGCTGCATTTATTTCACTCCTTTCCCAAAGCTAACAGCACCAGAATCCATTTTAAATCAACCCCAAAAGTAAGTTCGGGGATGGAGAGCTACACAAACATTGGCTTGTTTGCTCTGACATCAAAAGGAGGGGGCTTTGACTGCAGCTTTGCTCAGCTACAGCAGGGCTGTGCAGGAGGCTGACAGAGGCTGGCTCTCCCCAGCAGCCCCCTCTTGCCTTTTTTTCATCATTTGTTTAGTGCTTTCTGCTGGGAAAATAACAACTGCACATCAGCACACACGTGCCCAAGGCAGCCCCCACCATTAAACCTCTTGCTTTCCCAAAGGGCTTAGAGGGAAATAATCATCCCTCTTAACTCCCCCTGATTTTATGGCAAGGAACTGGAATCCCTTATTCTGAAAGTGAAAGGCTGTCACTCCAACAGCAGGGCCCAGCCCCAAAAGCTCCAGTTGTACAGGTACAAGGATACACCCGTGTGTACGCACACCCAATTCATGGGCTCTGAGTTTTGGCTTCTTCCCAGAAGGCAGCAGCTTTAGTAATTTAATTTTCCTTTTTTTATATATTAATTTTTTTACAGAGAACTGAACTGGGGCTTCAGAAGTTCAAGCAAAGAAGAAAAGGTTCTGCCTCGGCCAGTAGAGAGGGGTGCTGGTTCTCTGCTCCATTCCAAATTGCATTAGGTCAATGACTGCAGACAGAAGTTGAAAGAAGTCAGACTGCAACTCAGATTCCCCTGTCCTGGGTCACTACACTGCCTCTGAGGAGTGAGGATATTCCCTTCACAATCTGAGGCAAAAGGAAGAAGGGAATAATCTCTACAAAATATCCATCTCTTAAAACAAGACAAATACCACAGTGTTCTTGTCAGGGATCCTAGACACTCAAGATGTGCCTGCTTGCATTTGCTCACAAGTCCATCGCAGCCTTAGCTCAGCACGCTGAGAAGCTGGAAGATTTCCAGGCTTATTGCCTCCAGGCTCCCTGGGATACATGAGCTCCTGCACAGAGCCAGGCAGGAAGGTACTTTGTGTAAGGGCTACTTCACTTTCAATTCAGCTGTCCTCATACCAACATCATCAGTGACACATTTGTTAGAGGACCTAATGAGGCAAATTTCGTGCAGACAATTAAAAGTAAACCCCTACTTTTGAATATGGAAAACAATGATTATTTTAAGACAACGCATAGGCAAATTAATTTCCTTACTGCCTTAGGTGGAACATCACAGCTCTCTGATGGCCTTGCAACAGCATGGTACACAGATTTGGGATCAGAACCAGGAGTTCACATTTACACTCGAGTTAAGCATAAAATTCCTTGCTGTCCATTTATCAAATGGTGCCAGGGCTACTATGGGATACTATCTCTGCCTGTATGGTGGTGAAATGCAAATGGAAATGGAAAGCAGTCATTACACATGATGTAGTTGAGTACACTAATGACTAGACAAAGCAGAGCCTAGGAATTCTACCTCTAACTCCCAACAAGATGGGTTTTAGACTGGAACTGATTTTTCCATAGATGTGGCAGCTTCTCGACAGTGGCAATTCATTACAACATTCCAGCTCCAAATCCACGTGGAACTGGCCTTGGGCTGGAAGGACACATTCCTTGTGAAGAACACCCCAAGTGATTCACGTAGGAAGAGCCACCGGGTCCCTGGGCAGGTTGCAGTAACACCGGAGAGTCAGCGTGTCCGAGAACCCCAGAGACACTTCCTGCCCCACGCAATGAACTCTGCACAGCAAGAAAGAGCCTGACCTCAAAGCACAGCACACTTCCTGCCTGCTTCCCAGCAGAACAATACAGCTGAAGGGAAAACTTCTTCAAATCAGCCTTCAGCTACTGGGGGAAGACCAAACTGAACCATTAACTTACTCTAAACCTACTGACTGTATTCCTACCCGTAGAGAACACTCCACTAGGATAGCCTGGCTTGTAACTGGACTGGTAATGATGCCAAGTAAAAATACACACACCTCAACATCTGCACCATGATTTCCATAGAGCTAATGAAGTAATGAACCATGCAGAGTCCAACACATATTGAGCAAGAAACTTGTACCAGAATTAGCCATCCTGTGCTCAGAACAGCCCACTGCTTTAAACATCCCAGGAGACCCCCATGAGAGCAAGATCTCCATTGTATGGCCAAAATTCCCCTACCAGAAAGAAAACTCTCGTACAAAACCCCCCACCAAACAAAGCTCCTCATACATAGAGGGGAGATGAACAACACTTCCTAGCATCACAAGTCTTCCATGAACAGCTGCTGGGAGGAAATATTTGTTTAAGCCTGATTATTCTTTACAAAAAAACCTTATTACTGAAATAAAAAGTTAACAATGATCCATTGAGTGATTAAGAGAGTAACTTCAGCTCGGGGTTTCTAAAGATCTTCCATTTCCTTCTCCAGGACAAAAACTGGAACAGTTCTCTGCTCTGACCCCTGGGAGCTGACCCAGGAGGCTTTTGGGGAACTCAACTTACAGCCAACTCGAATGCATTCACTGAAACACTCGTTCTGGGCGTACAGTTGAGCTAACACTGCTATTTACAGAGGTCACCAAGCTGGCCACACTAAACCAAACCCATTTCTCTTCAACAGAAGGATCCCACCATAAAGAATTCCCTCTGACGGGCAGCACTGGCACTGGGTCCCACTCGGCACAGGAAGAGCTTGGCAGCAGGCACCAAACTCCAGAGATTTTGTCACCAGGAGAATGAAGAAAGTTCTGAGCAATCCAGGCATGATTCACTGCAATCTCGTAATAAAACCATTCAGAAACTTTATTTACACTACTGCACAATGATGGGAATTGTTTCCCAGACTTGTGCTAATATTAACCATGACATTGACCACGTGGTAGTGCAATTTTACTCCTTGGGCATTTTTAATATTAGGATTACTTTTAAAATACCCTTTAGCTCAAATCAAATATTCAGAAAAAAATGGTTTGTTTGAAATTTGAGGTTGGAAAGGCTTTTTTTCCAGGTTGGAAGGGACATTGGAAGATTATCTGGTCCAATCTTTCATGGGAAAGGGAGCCTAGATGATTATGATCAAATAAGATTTAAACCCTGCAATAGGTAATGTCAGAGGAGCCTTAAAACTCTGTGCATAGAGTCACCCACTCTGAGGAACCCAGAGTGCTCCAAGGAGAGCAGACAGCCCTGTGCCCAGCTCCTGGTGCAGGGCTGAATCCAAACTGCAGTGTAAGGGCAGAGGAGACTCGCAGCACAGCATGAATCAATCTGTGGGGTGTTTCATCTCATGGTAACATCACACTGAAAGCAGCATCTATGTTGACAAGTGAAATGAAAGATTAACTTGATTACACATGCTATGTAAAACTCACTTCCTGATTAATTAATAGATCAGACACTTCCAATTCATGTTTAAATGCCTGATAAGGATCTTAGGCACATATAACAAATCACTGATTTATATACGTGCAACCCAAACTTCATTTTTCATGTGACAGATTATTTTCTTCCTTTCCTTGCCACGTAATTTGCAAACTACACTACAAATATAGTTGCTTGTTGGCATCAGATTACTCTTCCAAGGAATAGCTTGGCAAGAATGTTCTTCAGCCATCTCAATCTTTCGGCTTCCATGACAGGTTATCACAGAACACACCATCTATTTTAAAAGAATACCCTGTTAACAAGTTAAAAAATGAAAACATACCTATTGTTTTCAAAGACAGGTTTACCAAACTAACTGGAAATCCTGCAATCAACTTTTAAACACCATTGTGAGGGTGGTTTATTTTCATTTACGTTCTTCCTTCTGGCACAAAAACACAGCGTTGGTCTGAGAGAAGTTATTGTGCGAGTTCAGCTGACTGCGAAAAGTGAAAAATTCACCTTAAAAATAACAGAAATATGAAGAATATGAATCTAAGAGCAAGACCAGGGACAGGATGTTATTAAGTGTGGAACCTCGGGGAAAACAAACAATAACTCCAGGCCCCAAGGTCTGCCGAGTCACAATCCACCCCTACAAATTATCACCCCGCTAGGTCTTTACCTCAGCAACCTCACAAGCCCAGAGAACTGGTTGATAATCTGATAAATGACACTGAATAAAAAAAAGTTAGAAAACCTCTAGTGAAGCACACAGTTATTCCTGCCAGAGGATGATGTAACACTCTGCCTCTGCAGCATCCGCTCAAACAGCGTTTCTTCTGCTTATCTTCCAGGTTATTCATCCAGATCTTCCTCTCCCAAGAGGAACTACCTGGTCTATACAAACCCCTTCTGCTAATACACCCATGAGATCTTCACAGGAAGAAAGCTACAGCAAAACCTCTTCCAACTTAATTTAGATCCTTTATTCTTTTCATATACTCTCTTCTGCTGGGTTAACGAGTCTCCTTTGAGCCCCTGCAAAGGGCTATCCAGTGACAGCTTCTCTCCATGGTCCCAGAAGCTCCACGTGGCAGCAGTCTCGGATGGCCAAGTTTGGGGGGGTCTGTACAATTCATCAGTCCAACCGATATGCTAATGAAAAAAAAGGCAAAGGTTTCTGATGTCTTCTTGGTGGCTTATTTAAAATGGTTGGGTGGCCTCAAAACACTTCCTCGGAGACTCAAATAGCTCCTAATTGACAGAGCACGTGCTTGCTCAAGAACAGCAGTGCTGGAATCACCATTTCCTTATTCTCCAACCTAAAAAAAAGAATTTTGTTCTCAACCTGTGTGCTGACCTTCACAACAGGTACTTCTGAAGTCAACAGGTAACTAAAGAGTGGCAGCACCCAAACAAGGCAAAAAAACCCAACCAATACTTGGGATTGCTACCTGGAAGCACTCTGCATGCATTCGTTAGATTTTCATTGGAGAAGAAAAGGCAACACCTGCAGCAACTCAAAATGCAAGAATTCAAACCAAATCCTACAAAGAATTCAAAGTGCAATGTAAATGAAAGATCACACCCGAGTCTGCAGCACCTGAACACCACTCAGCAATCTCTCTCTACCCCTCAGCCTGGCCACCGTGGCACAGCCTCCCACCCAGCCCCTGCTTCTTCGTAGCTCAGACTACAGAGTCAGGCTTTGCTAATCTCAGTCTTAACTCAAAAACTCTAGCTATCTTTTTCCTTCTAAATCATCCCCAGGACAAGACTAGAGCTTCTTTTGAAATGTAAAGGCTCTATAATAAAGTTTAGAAACAACATATGGTACAAATATCAAGCGTGAACATCTCTTCCCATCTCGTACGTTTCAAAGCCTGTGCAAACAGCACTTTTCCCTCGGTTTGATCCTGCAGCCAAAATGAGTCATCTGTGAACAATTACAGCTCTGGCAGGGGCCTGGCTGTTTGAGAATGAAAGGAAACACTTTATTATTGAAATGAACAGTATGCCAAGCCAAGGGGCGACTGCAGAGAAATGTTAAGAGTCCTTTGTCCTCCTTCAGCCAGCAAAATCGAAAGCAGTGGCTGCAGCACTCTCCTCTCGGGCGCCTGGGAACACTGAATTTCAGCAGGGGCAGAGCAAAAGCGTAAGGAAGCGTGAGCTGCGGAGACGAGCGAGGGCAGATACAGCAGGAAAAGAAACACTGAGCACCTAAAAGCAGGAGGCCTGGCCAGAGGAAGTGTTGGCTATTCCTGGCTTGGTTCTCCCAGGGGAGTTGTGAACGTGTTAAAGGAACACACAGTCAGAGGCCACGGGGCTGACATCTGAAGCTATTAAAGGACAGTGGTTGGGAGTTTGGTACTGGCCAAGTTCAACAGGCTCCCTGAAAGGGGGTTAAGGGAATTCCCCTTAACAAGAGAAAAACAGCATTAACTATTTAGTAGGGACACAGATCTTGCTGTGCACAGCCTGCTTTCAGCATCACTACCACTATACCTGGTTTTGATGCCTCCTGTCAGGAGGCAACAGATGGGATCTCCAAAATTGCAGGGGTAGTGTTCATGATGCAGGCTGCTCACCAAGAGGTGGGCAGGTAACTGGGCAGGTCACTGGTTTGATTGACGGTGAATGATACAAGCAGGAGAGGGTTTTAAAAGTGGACTATGAGCAAGTAATTTCTAGTACATTCTCATCCTTTCTTCCACGAGCAGCTTGCAGAGGGAGGAGGAACAGTATGGTAATCATCGCTCGGAGCCTATGGACTGTTACGGCTGATGGGATGACAAGGGAGAGCAGTGCACACACTGCTAGCTGAAGGTGTAGGGCAGGAGATCAGGGAAGAGCATTCCAAAACTCAGTTCTAATCCCAGTAAATAAACAGATCTTTGAATATCTTGATCTGAATATTGAGAGCAGTACCTCTCAGGTCAGCTGAAAAATACCCCTTACTATTTTTGAACCTGAGCTTTGCAAAACTCAGGAAGATATTATACCACCATCACCACAGCATGGGCAGCACTGACCCCCCAAAACTAAGTAGCCCATCAGCAGCCCCAGTGTCCAGGTGAATCTGGAATGCTTTACACCACAGTGAGAAAGCTGTGCAGGTTCACCAGTATGAGGCGATTCTTGCTGACCAAGGCTAAAATGCAAGCCCCTCGTGGTCCTGAGCTGGGTAGAGAACATTTACACTGTATGTCTTGGCCCCTGAGATGCAGTTAACAGTCAGCCTTGGAAAAGGCCAGATTCTCCTCTCTTCAGGGTCTCATACCGATCAGGGACTCCACGCTTACTTTATTAAGCTAAATGCAAAAGACTCCAGAACTCTTGGAATTGAAGGGATTTTGGAGGGCCCTGTTTTGCTCATTATAGAGAGGCACTTTTTCTCCTAACAGAACTCCCGAGGGTCAGGGGTACAGATTTCCTCCAGATCTACATCTAAACAAGGCAGTCTGGCAAACACTTGACAAAGCTGAAGTGGTAAAATACTTATGGGCAATGCTGAAAATAGGCACGGAGAAGAGGAATTTCCCTGAATGCTCATTCCTTGCAGTTCCACCCAGTAGCCTACAGTTACCTTTGCACACTACGTGGNCTCTCCTCCTCCGGCACTTGTGGTTTTCACCCGGAAAAAAAATAACAACAAAAAGCAACCCGCCCTCGCCACGGAAATTCGTCCCCAGAACCCACATGAATATACGTGCGGTTGCGTTTCCTCCTCAAAATCTGTTTTCCTCTTAGAAAGTCATTTTTGTGGAGCTTAGAGAAGGCTTTTTTTTCCTTCTCCCTCTCCACTCCAGAAACCAGGAACTGAACTACCACAGCCAGGCCTCTCATACTTGTTTTTTTAGCTGAATAAACTTTGCCTCTGGCATTAAAAATAGCTTAGGAAAATAAATACAAGGTCATACGCTGCAATCACTGTCTGCAGCCATTTTCATGCACAGATGCTAAAGAACATTAAAAGAGTCACATGCGTTTTACTTGGTTGGAAGCCCCACTTTAGTATCCAAGTGAATTAGTTACTGAAGGCTTCAACACTTCCAACTTGAAAGAAGAAACACAAAACTCCTTCTGGTTTGGAATAATATTTAAATGAAGCATTTGCAAGGCAAAGGAACAGTCCAGGTGAGGCACTCAGAGAACAGCTCGTGGCAAAACANTCTGGAATCTAAACATGGGGGTAACCAGAGTGCTTTTGTGTTTAGGTCATGCCACTCAAACCTCGTACCGTAACACAAAGCTGTGTGTAAATCAATACAACACCAGGTAGCGTGAAGTGTTTGCCAGCAGCATCTGTACACATGAAGTGTATGCCTCAATTTCTCTCAACTTTTCTGAGCATTAACAAATAAACTCATAGTTCATCAATACTTTGGCTATTCCAATGGAATTGGTTCATATTAAGCCATGTAAAGGCTTCAGCATCCCAGCCAGTGCTGAGCAGGCAGGGAAAGCATTTGCTGGGTACACCCAGTGCAGGACGTGGGAGCAGCAAGGATGCACCAGTCGAAAAGGCCAGAAACCCCCAGTACCATCAGCACTTTAACAGAAAAATGTTCTGAATGCAGACCTGCCTTCAAATAACGTATCTGGGAGGGAAGCTCCCTTATCACGCCAGAACAAGGCAACACCCCGAGCAGTGCCGAGCGGTTCCTCGGGGCAGAGCTGACCTTCCACGGAATTCCCCCCTTCCTACCGCACCTCTAACCCNACAGCTCGTGGCAAAACAGCAGATTTAAATAGACAGACATTACTGTGAATTGTGGTTAGTGACAGAGACAAGCAGGTTCATAACTCACTGGTGCTGTATCCGAGGTAAGACTGCCCAGGAGAAACTGGAGGTTCGGTTTGCACTGTGCTCTCTATTTTGCTCATGAAAAAAGTCAATTAATGAAGATGCTCATCAATCCAAGGTCAAATTAGCAAAACGTATACACAAGCAGCAAAAATATTTCAGACTATAACTGCCATGTAAACACGATCAGTTTCACACCTTCCATCTGCAACAGCACAGTCCTAGGTACGCTCAAAGTCTTCCACACGAGTTCGGTTTGCGCTGTAAGAAGGTTTCACAGCACTGCCTGGTAACTCCTAACCGCCCAGCTTTCCCAGCCTGCTGTTTTCCATGGCATGTTAACAAGCATGTGAACTTAATTGCTAATCCGATGATCACATCACTTCATTGCATACAACTGACTTAAACATGGCAGCAACAATTGCAGAGCCCTGGATAGAGTTGAATGTGTGAAATACGCCTCTGCTTTCAGGAACGCATCGCATGCGATTAATAACCCACTATGAAACAGCCTGTGCCCAAGGCTACTCCTTGCCAGAGGTCTGTGTGTGACTGAAATGAGAGCAGAGGACCAGAGCTCCAAGTTAGTGCCCAGCCTTGCCCAAGGCACCACAGCACCTGAAGCAGACCTTAGGGGACCTGTTTCTCCAAGCCAAAAGGGATGAGAGAAGTGTTCAAGCTCAGGCAGAGTTATTGGCTAATTGCTGCAGTGCCCTCAGAGCCTTGGATTGAGCAGGGGAAGGCAAATCAAGGACCTGCTCAGTGTTTTCTGACCACTGGGTGAAGTGGCTTCTGCACTCTTGATTATCTCCCAAACCTGCTGTAACCTTATGCTCATTCCCAAACATTTTTCCTCCTCTTCAGTGGAATGGGCACCCAGTGGGGTCACAGAGCATGGATTCCAGCACAGCCTGAGTGTCACGCTCCCCCTCGTGCAGCACACTGACCCACAGGCCCACCTTCACTCTCGGAACCCACGCAGCGCTTCCAAACTGTGGCAAAGATGACTAAGAAAAAAAAAATCATCTCACCAAGTTGGAGGAGAGGAGGTGGGGGAAGCTGCTGGCTATCTGCCAAGTCTCTCCACTCTGGTTTTTCATTTTTAGTTTCTGCTCTTTGCTGGAAAGTTTCTACTTATGCTCCGGTTTCCATGGCAACTGCATTTCTTGCCTTTCTTCTCTAGCATTAAATTTTTTATTTGATTTCCCTTCTTCCCAAGACATGACTTTCTTTTCCTTTTAAAGAAAGAATTAAGTGTTGTCTTCTCTTTGGTTGGTGATATTCTTAAAGGAGGTGAGAGGCTTTTCTCAATCTGATGGAGAATCTGCACATAACAGCAGAGGGGTAATCTTCCAAGCAACACTGCCAGGGGATTCCCCTGCAGAAAACCCATTGACTGTAAGCATCTTACACAGATCAGGGTTACAACAGGTAAGGGTTCCAGAGGCTGTGGAGCCCAACATTTAAAAACCAACCCTGGCTGGTTGTTTGAGACTTTGAGGTTGTTTTGTTTAAGGAAAGATTGGATGTAGCATATAGTGCCAGGGTCTAGTTGATGTCATGGTGTTGGGTCATAAGCTGGACTTGATGATCCTGGGGGTCTACTCCAGCCTCAGTAATTCTGTGAGACCAGACCTGACTATTTTCTCTACAACATTACCTTTTTTTAATCATTACTTGTGATTCCTGAACAGTCTCAAGGAAACACATCATAGTTTAACAACTGTAATTGCACTAGGAATGTCATTTTCAGTCCCAAACTCTAAAAGCATTCAAATATTTTCACTGACCACCTTCTCACTTGGCCAGGAGTGTCATGAGGATGGGGAGCAATCAAAGGGGACCCTTCCCCTGCGAGTGGCTAATCATCTGAAGGCAGTGCCCTGCATATCCTCATGCAAAGTACACAGACACAAAACCCTCTGAACTCAGGGAGCTTAAGCTAATTAATTTGTCTTGCCCTTGCCATGTTGGGGCTAAATTAATCTGACAACCTGAATTAATTTGAGAATAAAAAATATCAAAATAGCAAATCTGGATTAGATCTAGCCATTTGGGTTTTCCCAAGCTTTAGCTTCATGATGAACAGCAATAGTTTACATGCTGCAAAGGACTAGAATAACGCAGTTTTTCATCCTATTTCCCTACAAAAGATTCTCTCCACATCTAAATCCAGCAGATTCAGGCCATAAACTGACCCTCCTGTACAGCTGTAGATTACAAGGTTTTTAGTCTTATCTCTGCCTAGTGGGATTTCACAGTAAATTCTTCCAGGACTGAATAATTAAAAGAAGCAAAACCACAGCATTTGGCTCGCATGGCAACACAAACAAATCTGTCCATGGGTGCTATCTTGTTTGCAGCACATGTGCACAGATTTACATGCAGGATTGAGGCTTAGTGCTCTGTTTGTTTAGAATTTTCATTATTCACTATCCCAAGCATAAGGTAAATTATATAAAGACTGAAATTCAAATACCTCAGTGAGCTGTCCATATGATCATCCTAGTTCCTTCTATTAACCCCATTTTGCATGTTTTAAATTCTTACTACTAAGAAATAAAGGAAATGGGTAAGAAGTGAGGAGTCCAGTCTTCCCACACTTGGTTCACGTTTCCCTCCTCTTCTTGAGTTCCCTCCTCCAGTGACTATCTAGGTCAGGAATTCACAAGATCTTGTAAAACTCTGGCAAGGTTCGGTGTGTTTGGCAGCTAAGCCATTTTAATTGTCAGATATTAAATATGTCTGCCAAGATCCCTGTTGTAAAATCCCATTACAACATACACTGTGCATAAACTCCCCAACAGTTAGGGGGAGTTCAAGTAAAAGTCAGGAGAAAAGTTTTCCATGGCTAAGTACAGCCTCCCCATTCTCCTCCCTTTGAGCTGACAGGATTAGGGATTCAAAGGACAGCTTTAGGTGTAGCCCCCTAAATTGCAGCCATAATGTGCCTTTTATGTGGCTACAGACAGGCTTCATCTCCACCGTTTGAATTCCCAGAATGGGGACTGATTTAGACAGACAGCAGCTTACTCAGCCGCTGCGCTGAGGCGAGAACATCCAGGCAGCCCCTTGCTCATCTTTGCTTCATTTAATGATTTGCTGGCCAGACTACAGAGAGTGTCTCAGTAATTCATACACCAGCGTGGTATGATTTGTTGGTTGCTGTTCCTCATCTGTAATTGCTGGGAGAAGTGCTCATCAATCATTACAGCTTTCTAATAGAACATTGAGATACAGCAACAAAGAGGCTTCAACCTGGCATATCTTTCTGAAAACATTCTAATCTTGCAAATAAAGATCTGAAAGCTCTCCAAATGCCAAGCCTCAGAGAGGCTCAGACCCATGCACTGCACACACTCCCTGACCCTAGGGTCTGCAACCTCTCCCTCTCCTCCCCTCGGTGCAGGGGCAAGAAGAGGCCACAAGAATAAGGAAATTCTTCATTGCTCTTCATTAACACCAAACTCTCCAGTCTTGGAATCACCTTATTTTTGTTGATGTCACAGGTCTGATTAATTTGTTAATCATTCATCCTACTGCACTTCCCCATTAAACACCAGCTTTCTGCTTTATTTTTTTCTACTGTTTTAAAGTCTCCATCATATCCAGCAAAGAAACTCTAAGGACTGAAGTGTTAACTTCAGTGGCTCCAGTTCCCAGGTTCATCCTAAATAATCCAGAACCACAGTCTGACAAGCAAACACCCCTTTCAGTCTCCAGATCAGAGCCCTTTGTTCACCATTACAGATGTTTCCTCACCTCTGAGGTGCAACCTGAAAATCATCCTCAGTTCCCAGTGGGACAACAGCATCCCTACAGGTAAAGGGCACGACTGGAAGAGGACTCCTGGGTAGCTGCACCCTCTCTCTACACTCCTTATCACCTTCATTATTGCCTCAGTGAAACCTTCAAAACCTCTCTAACTCTACTGCCAGCATCAGCCCTTCCCCAAAGTGTCCACAACTGCATGGCTGTCATTCACTTCCCGGAGTCTAACAGAACACAATCTTAACACAATTTATTGAGATGATTAAAATTCAGAAAACAAGCTTCTCTGCGCTCCATAAAGCGCCACAAATTTATTCTCTGCAGTCAGTAAAACTCTGCTGCCGTGCGGGAACTCAGTGGAGCTTGAGCAGCAACTGCAGGATTCTCAACGCTGCGCATTTCAGATAATCAATTAGAGGGGTGCTGGGACCCTCGGGGGGCTGGCTGCAGGCACAGCCCAGGTTAAAGGGGCTTCTACACCTGGAGAAGCAGGAAAAGATGCAGAAGATGAAAGCTTGGCCAGTTCATGGTTAGGCTGTTGTGTTTACCTGGTAGGTGCCACCTGGCTCGCGTTACCAGGAGGGGCTTGGTGAAGTCAGTGTTGTAGCCTTAACATCCTCACAGAGAAACGAAGGAAAACTCTAGCTTCTAAGGTTCACCAAGCACCAACTAGCAGGGCACCGATATATTTAGCAAACACAATTAGTAGAGAAGCTTTGGGTTTTCAAATGAGACAAGGGATAAAGTGACAGGAGCACAACTCAGGATAAAAGTGACTGAGGAGCCTGTGAGAGCTCCTGGGAAGCAGCACTGGCATCTTGGCACAGCCTGGAGATTCACCCTCCCTGGAATTCAGCATTACTGGGATGACAAGATGGAAAACACAAACCCCCAAAGCATTCCTGTTTGAGCAAGGGCCCAGAAGTGCCTTTTGCTACCATATGTTACGTGCAACTTCAGTAAGGTGTATTGAGGAGTGTGCAGGTTGCACGGCTGCTATTTCTACCAAGTCTACCAGGTTTTCTACCAAGTTTTGTGACCATTTTTAAAGCTGTACATTAAGGAAACTTAAGATACTAGATTATATTAAATACAGAACGGATTTTCCATCCAACAAATAAAAACACCAACAGCTGGAATCATTACAAATCTGTAGAAAGGCTGCAAGCATTTGTTTTCACCACACTCCAGCACTAATGCATCTATTTAGTCAATAAAAATCACTTTATTCAAAACAGAGCACCAAAAAAAAGATCAGCTTGCCTTTAGTCTGCCTCAAAGAGATGTCACACTAGAGATTTTTCCAGTTACTTAGAAAACCATCAGTTGTTTGAAGTTATCTGTCTTTGAGAGGTAATTAAGTGAATTTAGACTCTAATTGGTCTGAATACAAATAAACTTGTATAATACACCAAATCAGCACTACAGGCAGGTGATAAATTGCAAAATTAATGCTCCACCAGAGTTTAGCTTTCTGCTGAGTCACCCTTTACTGCTCCAGCATGGTACAAAACAGCCCCTGCTTTCATTACTACTGAAACACAGAATTACTTACTCAAAAGAAGCCTTGAAAACAGGCCCAGCCAGTGCTCCATGCTCACTTTTGAGCTACCCACCTATTCTCCACCTCTGAGGGAACCTCAAAACCATTGCTAGTTACTTCTTGAAGTCAGCTGCCCCACACAGAGGTTTCTTTCAGGTCTCTTCTATTCCAAAGGGGATGTTCCTGACCTGCAGACTACAGCAAACACTCTCCTCACAACACTATCAAAATACTTAAGCCCATGGCCAACAGCGTTCTAGATTTCATTGCTCTGACTGAATGGGATAAAAAAAAGTTGAGTCCTGGAGATTCGGCCAATGGAAATATTTGGGATTGGGATCCAAATTGTTCAAATGCATAGTGCTGGACTGGAATTCTCCCTGGACTCCAGGCAAATCTGCTCCAGCTCGATCAAGAAGAAACACAGGGTTGTTATTAACAGTTGGAAGTCTTTATTTCCCTACTCTACAGTAAGGAGAATTCCAGCTTCTCCATGAAGCTCATCTTTATGGAACATGCAAGTTCTTGCACAGAGGATAGCTGTGCACATTTCCATCTGGCAGTTCACCAGACGTTTGCTTCAAGACAGAAGAAATCACACCATGTTTCTAGGGAATATTAGATCATGTCACATTTGTTACTCCCCCACCAAGCTGCGGCAGGGCTCTGACAGGGGGCTACCTCCATTCTCCTCCTCCTTCAAAATAACCTTGTCACAAGAGGGATGAAGAACAAGCCACAAAACTCCTTCAGCAAAGTACAAACACAGTTTGCAAGGTTTTCACCAATTCATGATTAGAGTCTAAAGCCTCCTAGGCAAACATCCAGCCCTTCTGGCAGCACTGCCTCAGTGTAGAGGGAAAACATGGGAGAAAGAGGCAAATCCAACAAGCACAAGACGCCTTCAGCGGCCAAAGGGCTGCATGCTGAGCCCAGGACTTGCTCAGCAGGATGAATTTTTAGCCTGGCCACTGGCAGCACCAGCCCTGCACTTCATGACAGGCCTGAGCACAAGACTGGGAGCCTCGAGACCTCCCCCGTGTCTTTGACAAATAAGCTGTATGGCCCTGGGTAGCTCCATTAATCTTGCTGACCTTCAGTCACTGCCTTGTCTGCCAAGAGAGGAACTTTGGTGCTTGCTAGAGCGCCTTGCCAGCTGCAGATGGAAACAATTATGCAAAGAGGAAGGTTTGGGAGGTTTTTCTGATTGTCAGAGACAGTCTGAAAGGTATTTTATCTCCCTATCAGAATTTTCCCCGCAGCACCTCACTATGTAAGAACATATTTGGTCTGCAGAGCTACTGCAAAGTCAGGGGTTCAGTTCTGAGGCGAAGTGTAACAGATAATGAAGGCAGGATTCAGAGCACAGGTTGAACAGCCTCATGTGAGACGATTCCAGCTGCAGAGGTAAAGTATTAGCTAATTTTATAATGCTGGAGTCGATTTAGTTTTTGCTAAGAACAGCAAAGCCAAGATGCAGATTGGCTCCAAAGATTACACACAGTGTGTGGTCCTCGCAGTGGAAGAGCTCCGCGCAGCGCTCACGTGACACCTTACTTTAGCAAAGTCAGATTTACAATAATATCAATAAAGCCAAGATCCACAGACTTCTCTGCAGCCACCTGGGCACTACTGCCCCATTCACAAGGTCTGGCCATAAATCACCCTGGTCTGTGGAACATTCAGAAGATGAAGAGGGGTTGGTCTAACTTTAAATGAAGGAGAAACTGGGGAGATAGAAATGCAGAGTTTCAGTGAACATTCCTTTTAAAATCTAACTCCTCTGTCATTGTATGTCAGGAACATAAGGGGCCTCCCTCTAATGTATATTTCAATCAGTAGCAAATTCCCCTGCATTATTCATGTACAACAGCACCTGCTGAGCACTTGGTATGCCCAGGAAGGAACAGGCAGTAGAATTATTAAAAACCTCATCATTTCAGTTCCCAGGTCTTCACATAACCCCTGGTAGGTAAAAGCAGAACATCTAAGCCACAAGTGAAGACCTTACACATCAGGTGTTACCCTGCTTTACAGGGAGTTGATGGAGCTTTAACTCCAGAAGCTTTATCTCCACCTGTCCAAAGCAGCAGGACCTTCTCTGAGCACTGCCTGCACTACCCCAAGGGCACGCAGGAGATCAGCAAGCTCTGGGAGATCAGCAAGCACCGAGGGGAGATGCACATGAGGCAGTTTCCCATTCTTCACCTCAGGTTCTGTACCAAAGCACAAGAGAAGCCCAAGAAAGGGAACACTCCACACGCTTTGGAACAAATCACAGGATCTGAAGGTGAAGGAAATCCTCTTAGTGCAACATCTGGCAACTTTTATTTACTGATAGATAATAAGTAAGGAGTAAATGCCACAGAACAAAGCACCACGGAGACAGGATTAGGCTGTAGGATGCAGACTGCCCCGTTTGAGGGGAGTGCTCTTCTTCAGCTGTTTCAGCATTCCTGCTTGGATTCCAGCAAAGGCAAAGTTCCCCAGGCTCACACAAGCACTGAAGCACCCGTTCAGAGCAGTGCTTCTCCACCTGCTTTGCCCAGGTTTCTCTTGAATCAGGTGAGGTTCTGTCCCTCTTCCCTGCAGCTGGAGGGTGCTCTGCACTTCCACTGCCCACAGCACTTCACCAGGTGGATAACTACTAACTGCCTGCAGGCTCTCCACTTGACTTCCTTGCTCAGGTGTTGTCCAGCTCAGATCATGAAATGAAAGTGTTAGAACCTGACTGGAATATTGTGTCCAGACTGCTGTACAATTCAAACATTTCTCAGCCCACCCTGATACCCGTAACAGTCCTAAGGGCTTGAAACCATTAAGGAATCTACTTGTGTGTCAGTGCTTTCTGGTTTCCATGAGATTATTTGCACAGGCATTACACACTGATGATACTTGGCACACAAAACTCCATTAACAGGAACGATGTGCTGTCTAAAATTAACTATGTATTTGTTTTCTCTTCAGTTTCTATAGAACATGAGGAGTGATGCAGATGGTTGACAGCAGTGAGATTATAGTGATAGCTGTAAAATTTGATGACTGTTATCAAAAGCATCGTATGGCTTGTGATAGCAAGTAGCAATTAAAAAAGCAAAAAGAAAAAAAGGAAAAGATTTCCAGGCTTACCCTGGACAGGACAGTTTGCAAAGCAATTTTGTCACCACACTTGACAGATTACCATTAGCAAGAGTAAGCTTCAAGCCAAACTCAATTTTAACATGAAGAGCTGATGCCTTCTTACCAGAAGAAATAAGTATCTTAAGGAAAATATCTTGGAGTACTCCCCAGGAACTAGGGAGTGGTAACAGCAAGGGCATTTAAAGTCATTTCATACTAAAGGATTTATTAAGAAGATCACTTCAAACCTTAACAGATACTGCTTATCTTATTACAGGAATAAATCTGTGGATCAATTAAACGTGCTGCCTATCAGCCTGAATCGACAACAAAGGGAGCTTTAAGTCTGAGGGGGGGGAATTTTATTGCTCAGAAAAGCAAGACTGAGCCGAGACAAATGCTACACGACTTGCTGAGTATCTCTGGACTAACCCCAGCTTTGTGTCTGCAGGGCTAGAGGGATGTCCCACTGCACACTGCTAGGTCGAGGGACACACTCCACAAAATCAACAGAACCCACTCACGTCCTGCTGCTGTCAGCCTTGACAGGACTTGGTTCCATCTCCACAGATAAACCAGGAATCTGGCCTGGAAGAGAATGACAGCCAGAGCCTTCTCCTGTCCCAGAGCCCCCTCTTCAAACTTGTCTCTTGAGAATTCCCTTTGCACTTTACCAAGATGGAAAAACTCTCATATTCCTGTTCCCCCCCTCCCTCTTTGGAGCTACCATGACTGGAACTCCAGACTTTCCAGAGCTACAATGATTTACTGGCACCAGCTCTACTTCGTAAGACCTCTGTCAAGCAGAGGCTGTACTAAATGCACCAAACCATTCAAAGAACAAGATAAAACTCTCCAAGAAAATTTTCAAGCAGTAAAAGCAGAAACAACTAGTGATGGGTTGACAGTTTACAACACTCCCTGAAACATGGGAAGATCAGAAACAGAAAAATTACTATCTTTTATCTTATTGTGCACAGCTACCCAAGTTGGGAATTGATTCATTAGAAATCAGGAGGGATGAAAGCTCTGTTCCTTAGCCAGGCCTCCAGAGAACATATCCAGAGCATCTGGAAGAGAGGGACACTTAACCCTTGAACATTATAAAGGTTGCTGAGTATCCTTGTATCTACTGGATACAAGTTTTCTTACGAGTAGGAGGAAGATAATTATAGTCCAATGGGGAGTGTTTGTGTTGGTGTTTGGTTTATATTTCATCTCTGTCCTACACCAAAATATGTACGTATATAATTAGCTTAAAATATTGAAAGACTATTTCTTGATGTGGGATCTGATACTGAGCACTAAGAGTGAACTGGTTTACTGAGAAAGCATCAATATTTTCAAAACCAGGAGCATGGAATTTGATAATTCACAATTTTCTGTAACATTAGCAAACTTAGAACACACAAGGTCTTCACCCTGAAGTATGTCAAGTAAAAGCACATGCTGTACTTCCTCAAACATGACCAGACTTTGTACATAAACTCCTTCCCTTTGAAGGGATCTGAGCACATTCCGAGATAATTTCTTAATTATGTCAAGCATCACTGCAATGTAAGACAGCCCAGGCAACTCACCAGACTCAACTGCCTGCTCACCAGGGAGCTTGACTCCTAGGAGTAGGTACTTCAGAGGAGAGGACAACCCCCTTCCCTTGTTAAGGATCCCTTCTCCTGGTGACCCTGGTTAAGGACCTATCTGGACCAGTGACTTTTACAAAGCAAGGAAAAAAATCAGTTGCCACAAAGCTTGAGACTTGAACAGCTCTGTGTCAGATATTCCCCTAAGGAAGCTGCTCCATTCTGAACCCCAGAAGCTCCCTCAGAACCAGGGAGCTGGCTGGTCTCACACTGGAAAACCTGAAGGGCTTTGCTCCAACCACAGCAGGAGATTTTCCCAACAGCGTGGCAGAACAGCCAGCAAGCTGCTCACCTGCTCTTTCATCTGCCATTCCCCCTTCCAGAGTCTTTTTCACTACCCTGAAAGCACTGGCTTTTGGAACCTCCTCTTCCTCCCCCTGTCCCACAGCTGCAGTGTTATTCAGCACTCTCAGGAGGGAAGTTCGGATCAGCCTCTGATACCAGCAGTTCTTCTTCTGAGGGGGGGCTTGGCTTTTAGTGATAACACCATGTGACTAAAATTCTAAGCAAATTGAGGAAACCATCCAGAAAGATTCATATCTTAGTAGGGAAGAATTTCTTTTTTAAGACTAGACTTGTTCTCTCTTCCTCCCCCCCAAATTCACCCACACAATCTGTATTAAAAGCACAAGGCTGCAAGTATTATCACCAGGCTCCATTTCTTTTTAATCCTATTAATAATTATCACCATTGCTCCAATTAGCACCATTATTCTGCTGTGTAAATCCATAACCTACAGATGTACCCAGCAGCCATTTCATACACTGCAGTCTGAAAAACACAGTGGCCCAACAACCTAAACCACCCCCTTTTTTATCAGAAAAAGGTATTACACATATTTAAATTATTACTCTCTTCAAACACATTTCTCCTTAAAACACCTATTTTTCAAACCTTACCTTGACTCCAGGGTCTCCCATATCCAGAGCTAAACAACAGCAATTGCTCCCTCACACAACGACCCCTCTCCAGGTGTGAGGGGGGAGCCAGGAGACCCCTGGGTCAACACAAAAATGGCTTTAGGGAAGCAGCCAAACTAACACCCAAGCCAGGATAGAGGAAACAACAGCATACTCAGCCCAGCAAACGTACAGTGGTCACAACAACCGGGAAGGTGGCCCTCAGGAGCAGGAAGAGCAGCATGGCCAGGAGCAAACCCAAGGAGAGCAAGAGCAGGAGTCCTTCCCCTCACCCAGCTACTCCCTTTATACTGAGCAGGAGGTTCATGGGATGGGCTCCACCTGGAGCTGGCTGGGGCAGCTGCCCCGGCTGACTCCAAATTGCTAATGAGCTGCAGACCTGGGCTGGCCAGAGATTCCCTTTTCCCCTCTCCATGGGCCAGGGCATCTTGGTTCTGTCAGGAGGGTGACTGCAGAACGAATGGAAGTACTGGGCTCATCTCAACTGACAATATTTTTTGCCTTCACTTCTGTGCTACTTAATTCACCATCACAGTCTTGAAATGAGGGAGGTTCTTGCCCTGCCTTGAAGCTGCTGAGGTCAGGATCAGAAGCTAAGGATGCTGTAGGGGACTTCAGCAAGAGAGACTGGAATACACATTTTGGAATACTACAGCAGGTTGCCCTTTTAGATTTCCTTATTATTTGATATTGTCACAGATCAATATGTATATGAATACAGAAAATACTTCATGCATTTGCTTTCCTGAGTGTGGGCACCCACAGATTTCACTGGGCAAGAACTCCAGTGTCTGTACACTTTGTGTTCATCCACCTATACGTGCTGTGGTTGGAGATACCTTACAGTAAATTAGTGGGAATCTTCTCATCCTTGAACCCGTAATTAAGTTTAATAAATAAATCACTTGTTATAGTTCAGTGTTGCTAAAAATCAGCCTTTGATTTATCTCGTTTTGTTAAGAAATCTGGAGTTGCTGATAAATCAAACTGCACCAAACACACCGATCTGCGACAGGGATATAGGTAGATGTGTCCAGTATGGGGTGTATTATACACACCATTCCTACAAATATTTATTATTTTAAATATTAAGGAACCTCATCCTTAAACAAAACCTTTAAAATGTAACAGCTTGATATTCTACAGTGCACTTTAGGCTTAACCTGCAGCTTTTACTGAAGTAAAATAAAAATTGAGACCTTATTGTGGCCTTTCAGTATCTGAAGGGGGCCTAAAAAAAAGCTGGAAGGGTCTTTCTATGAGGGCTTGGGGTGATGGCTTCAAACTGGAAGAGGGGGGATTTAGATTAGAAATAAATTCTTTGCTGTGAGGGTGGTGAGACACTGGCACAGGTTGCCCAGGGTAATTTTGGATGCTCCATCAACTGGAAGTTTTCAAGCCCATGTTGGATGGGGCAACCTGGTCTAGTGGGAGGTGTCCCTGGCCATGGCAGGGGGGTTGGAACTGGGTGATCTTTACAGTTCCTTCCAACCCAACCCATCCTGTGATCCTGTAAGTACTCGTGGCTCTTCCAGCTCCATCCTCAGCCCGCTGAGGTGGATGCAAAGTTACCCCAGCAGTTTGCCAAGTGACAGTCCCCAGTAATGAGAACCCCAGAAAGAAGAGCCACGAAGCCTGAGCCAATCCTTACAAAGCAGGTGTAACTCTTCAGTTCATGGCTGAGAGGATTCCTAAGGCAGTTCTGTGGCTGTCCTTCTCCAGCTGCCCTCGGCAGGACAGCACCGCAGCGGCAGCCAGGCCGGCAGCGAAGGGCAGCAGGTCCCACAGGGTAGGGCTGGGAGTTGACAGCCTACAGGAGAGTGCAACGTGTACCTCTGCCAATCACCAAGAAAAGCATCCAAAAACCCACTCAGGTTTTGACCAAGTTTGATAGCAGTTAATCATTTTAAAGCATTAACTCTATGGAATTACATGCTAAACTAATAAAAGCAAAGAAATAATCTCCACTGCCTGATATTCCTTCAGCAGCACAAAACATGGTTTGGGTTTTGTTCCTGGTAGTGGGAATTGCAAGACAAGTTTGGAGGAAAAAGATGTAAAAAGATGAAATCATCTGTAGAAAATCTGATCTTGATCATTTTACAGCCCCTCATATCATTGCTGTACAGCTCTGGCTATGTTTTTTCAAGACTAAATTCCCAAGACTGAAGAAAATTGAAGCTGCTCCCATCCAGTCCCTCTTCCAGTCCCTACACATTGCTCACAGCAAGGAGAGGTCAGAGATCCTGGGCCAGGGGAACCAAAGGCAGGTGTGGGCTTAAAAACCTTGAGACAAAGATGGATTTTCAAAATTTCCATGACGAAATCCAAAATCAAACCTCCTTTTGCTGATTTTTGCTTCCACAGCTGCTCTGTGAAGTGGTTTCCCAGAGTCTGACACCAGGAACTCTCTGGTCTGCTGTGTTTGCCACTAGACTGTCCCAGTTTCTCTGAAGTCCTTCTCTCCCCAGTAACGCTTCTGTTTAAAGCCCTGCCTTCCATGCTTCATCTGACCTAATTGGAGGCAAGATAACCATTTTTTAATCTTTATTTTGTTGCCTTATCTTGATTTTATCTGGATTTTTAAAGTTTTGATAGCCTACTGGCAAGCACCAGAAGCACTGACATCATAGCAGGAGGCGGCATCTATTCCGAGGAGCTCAGAGCGAGCAAAAATACTCCCAAGAACAAAAATAGTTCCTATTACATTTTACTCCTTGGCAAAGGATTATTAGATTATATAAAAGGCAACAGAAATAGGTAGCACAGATACATGCAAAGTACTTTGTTACTGGTAGTGCCTCAGCACCCTGGTTCCCGTCTGCAGACTGGAAGCCTGGATTCTAGGTAGGTCAGGTTTGTCTTAAGCTGAAGGTCTCTAAACTGTACTGATTTTGCCTCTGGGCACCAAGTATGGCAGAGGGAGCCACATTCCTTGTGAATCGAAACTGAGCTGCTGCAGAAAGCCTGGCAACCAAGTCAGGCAGGAGAGCAGTGGTGGAGGAGAAGAGAAATCTACGTGGATTCCTGAAATGAAGCTGGAAATGCACAAGAGTGTTGTTGTACTGTCAGAATTGCCCCTTTAGCAAGGAATTGTTCTTTCCTGCCATGAAAATGAGACAATTCTTCATCTTCAGTTAAGCAAATACCAGGTCTGCTGAAAGAAACCCAGCCCTGATTTTCCAAATTCCTATTGACATGTCAGGTGGAGGATGCTCTCCACAGCAAAACAACAAACGTCCGCCAGTAATTTATTATTATTTTGTTTTGTGGAGGCAGGGAGGGCAGAAGAGAAGAGCAAAGAAAGGCCAGTGGGCAAGGAGGAAGACTGTGGAGCAAGAGGAATGGCTGAAGAGCTAACTGGGAACACACACAATCCAATGCAACCACAATACAATGACACAAGCCTCCTGTGTGTGACCCTGGGCACACCACCTGCCCTTTCTGAGAAAGGGGTAAGAGCAACACACAGAAGCTGCCACTAAAACAGCTGGATTAGAGGATGGAGAACCCTCAAGCAGTCTTGATGACCACAGTAGCCCATCAGCAACAGGCAGGCAAACAAAAAGTGCTTTGCAGCTACAGGGGATCACATTAAAAGGAAATATTGACCCATCCTAAGTTGTGGAGAGCTTTGTGAGGCATCTAGCAGTAACCCTCCTTGGAAGGGTGGCCTGTGAGGTCCCCAGGCAACAAACTCTACCTGGATCAGAGGCAGACCACTGAAGCAAGGAACTACTGTGGTTGAGGAATGGGAAGTATAAAAAACTTGTCCACTGTGAGCTAAAAATAAGCACACTGGTGTTTGATTTGAGTGTGCTTATGTACACACCACCGAATGAAGAGGCTCTGATTCCACTGCCCCACAGGCCACCGGTTATTGCTGGTGCTGCCAGTGGCTATAAAGCCTTCTGCTATGTCTGGAATGGCAGAGACCTTCCCCTCTGGCTTCAAAGGTCAGAATTCTACTCCTGGTGCTAGGTCACTATACTCACAATGTCTGGCCCAATAACAGATTAATAAAGGGCACCTAGGAAATCTACCATTGACAATCTAATTCCACCAAAACCCACCTAAGTCAGCGTTGATGATGATGATGATTCTTATGACTAGCAATGAATGAGAACTGGTTTTCCTATCCCCAGAAATGTGGTAATTGCCCACAAACCCCATTGGCACTGGTACCTGCACAACCTTTCAAGGTTTTTTGACATATATAAAACAAGAGATACACACTTGGCTTGCACCAGACCGAGCGAGACCGGTGTCCATGTATCCTGCATTCAACTGCTATCAAGTACAGTGCCCACCAGCTGATGTACTGTACTGGTTGTACTGGTGTTGCACCTCGGGGTGATTCAGAGGTCCCTGCTTTGGCTTGCAGCAATTTCCCTGATTCAGGCTTCAGCAGAGTAAGTTTTTTTCTCTCTCGGTAATATTGACACTTTTGCTGATCTGGCATTTTGCCACAAAAAGGACTAAGTGAAAAGATGTCTAATTGTTCATCTTTTCTCTTTTTGCAAGTGCTGCAGACAGCAGCAGCTCTGTGCTGGGTCACAAGAACATCAGCTCGGCAGGCCTGACGTAGGAAAGCAGACTGGATGTGAGATCTTCTCTGGCTGACTTCGGATTGATTCACTATGAGAAGTTTAGGTCAGCTCAGGTATCAATTACATAAATCCACTGTCCCCTTCTTCACAGGTACTAAGCATTTCTCCTGGAATAACGTGGGAGTACATGCAAGGGACACACTTACTACACAGCTACAATGAACATCCCAACACAGAAGAGAAAGCTAAAAACCAGGTATTTGTCACAAATAAATGACAGTGAAGCCTTCAGCAAACAAAGTCTTAAAAATACACTTTGCAGATTTTGCTCTTGGAGCAGCAACAATAAACTGAACGATCCCACTGACTGGAAGGAAGGCTGGGATTTCATAAAACATAACATTTCACGTCCTCTCTCAGCTAACTTTGCCTTGTGTAGATGGAAGTGTCTGACTGAAATGGAACCTTCAGAAAAAAAGCAAACCACCTCCTCCTTTTTAAAAGAGTAAGCCCAGAGAGTGAGGTACATGCTCACAGCAAAGGGAGAGAGGGGTGGCCATCAATCGTGTGGGGGTCAGGCCTGTTGTCTGGGGGTTAAAGGAATGGCTACAGTTTTCCCTCTGGTGACTGAGCCTACACCAGCAGGTCATTAGTGAGCAGGGTTTAATGGGCTCAGAAACTGCAGCTCGTCCTCCTGAAGTGGAATGCACCATTTGAGTGAGAACCTGGACTGCTGAAAAATTGTCGGTGTTTCGTCTGAGATCACAGTCTGAAAAAGAGATTCTGGAATCAGGGAAACAAGAGTTGAGAGAGTTCTCTTCATAAAGAAGTAAGCTGAAAAATCCACGCTGTCTTGAATTACAATTACACTGCAGAAAGTTTGCATTAAGAGCTATTGTAAAATAATTTCTACACAAAAGAGCGAAAGACAATCATTGTTTCAACTCTGCCCCCTTCTTCAGGCTCATTAAAGAAATTCGGAGACAAAACAGTCTCTCAGGCATTGCTACAAGGCAACTGCACATTTCAAATGAGACATACTCATTCCTAAGGAAACAAAACCTCTGTGCAAGTTAAAAAGTCAGCCCCTGAAATTCAGAAGTCCTTAACTGCTTACCTTTTTATGAGCAGGTCAAATTTTTGGAAGTAGTTTCTCAAAGCAAGTCAGAGATTCCATGTTAACTGTTGTGCTGCAATAAACAGCTGCAAAACTTGCTGATTTATTCCCCCATTTGGTGTGCATGCTGAACCCCAGAAGAAATCCCATGCAGGGAAAAAAAAAAAAGGGGGAGGGGGGAAAACAACCCCAAAACCCACAGGAGAAGCACCTCAGCCCTTCAGAAAAACCCACCAAGAAAAAGTTTTCACAGGGAATCAGAAAGGAAATCCAGCCACAACTAAAAGTTTGGATAAGGAACAGGAAAAGCAAGCTGCTCCCCTTGCCTGCAGTCCTGGCTAAAGGTGCCTCTCCAAGAAAAATTCACTGAGACTCCCAGCTCCTCGGAGCAGATGGTATTCACACATTATTCCCCAACAGCAGCATTCCCTGCTCCAATCAGGAGGCAGCACTCAAAAGCCAAGCGCTTCCCAGACTCTGTTACAGTTTTCAATAGCTATAGCACAAGATGAATGACTCAGAAAATGAATAAGCAGGGGAAATAAAACCCGCCTCTCGCCGAGGCAGAGCAGAGGCAGGCAGGCCAGCCACCCTCAGTGTGCTGAGCACTGGTTTCGAGCTCAGTGCACCTGCTTTTTTCCTCCCCCCCCCAAAATCCTGGTTACATTTTCTGTATCTTTGATTTGTGCCATCAACTTTATCTTGGGTTAGAAGTTGTGAGAAGAATTAAGCCTTTGTTTTCTTTTTCCTTCAGTCTTAAAAACAACAAACATCTGGAAGAGTCCAATCCAGGATGAACTGAATGTGCGCTCTGCCGGGTAACTGGGGGAAACTCCTCACGCTGTCTCTTGCTCAACACATCCATAAATATTTCTGCAATGAAAGCCTAACTTTACAGATCCTGCTGCAAATGACAGGGAAAGAAGAAAAGTTCATTTCAAAACTGGTTCTTCTAAACAGATTAATTTGTGCTCTGGTTTTGTCTAAAGTTTACCATGAAACTTTAATTACAATGAAACGGTTCCATCTACAGAGTGAATCTACCAGCTACCGAGTTTCAGGTGCAAACATTGCCCAGAAGCCACCAAACAGAACCAGTAAACTACTTCCAACTGCTCTGCGGAGCTGACAGACCACAGAGAGCACTTTTAAATACAGCCCCTCCACTCCAGCTCTGCCCTCCTCCCACAGCTGCAGCCGGGCGGGAAGGGGTGAGCTGCTCAACACAGCAGGTCACTCCTGGACAGAGAGTGGCCCTGGACAGAGAGTGGCCCTGGACACCGAGTGGCCCTGGACAGAGAGTGGCCCTGGACAGCGAGTGGCCCTGGACACCTCCTGGCCCAGCACCAGCAGGTTTCTCCCCACAACACAGCACTGCACTCACCAGCCCTCCAACACAGCCCAAAATCCTCTTTGGTTTGGTAACAGAAGGGACTGCAAGGAGGGCTCAGGGTGTTTAGCATCCTCTACCAGCTCTCACTGCACTCCACATCCAATGTTTTTGTTGCTGCCACACAGAAATGATCTCCCAGCTAGCTGAAAACACACCGTGGCCAGAGGAGCGGGATCAGCTAGGTCGGTAGAAGTATTTGGGGTGAGAAGCATTTTCCAGGTCCCCCCGGACATTTTCAGATCTTTGTCTGTGGCTGTAAATTGATCCTTTGCATTCCTGTCTGACACATGAACTGTGAAAAACTCTTCAGGGATATTCTCCCTGCCATGAGTAATGTTCTAATAGCATCGCTGCCAACGAGACAAGAAAATATCCTGAACTCCGGTCTAACTTTTATTATTATTATTACTTTAAGTCCATTTTTCTTTTCCTCACTCTGGAACAAACAGGAGAAGCCTATTAGCATTTTACTTTCCTGCTTTCAAAACACCAAGCACCAGGATTTCCTCCGGCCTGGAGCGAGGGCAGGACCCACATCCAGAGGCAGGGATCTGCTCCCTGCGCCATGCCATCCCACCCGATGGCTGAGCAAACAAACCCAGCCAGCCAGCCCGGGACAAGGAACAAGGGCTCATGTTATGCCACCTGCAGAGCTGCCAGGCACCCGCCTGCAGCCAGACACCCACTGGAAGGTGTCAAAGCAGACTAGAAGCCTATCTGGATCCAGAGAGAAACCAAACGTTTCTTGGAGCTCCTCCTTGGCAGACATTTTCTGATGGCTGCATTAAGCTCTAGAGCAGCCAGAATCATGACTACTGACTCACGCCGCAAGGCATCTGGTAGCCCCTGAGCTGTACCAGCAGGAGCAACACTTTGCAATTAAATCTTTGACGTGCACTGGTTCCTTGGAGATGCTCCGGGGAAGCACATTGAAATGTAACCACTGTTACCACAGTGCTCTGCCTGACACGACAACCACAGGCACGCCTGGAGAAACCTCCTGGGCAAACATCCCCATCAGGCATCCGGAGGAGCATTACATGGGGTGGCTGAAGGTAAGCAGCTCTTTATTCTCTACATCCCTCGTGTATGGTATATTTGTTAGACACGGATGTAAAGCATCAGCAGTTGTCAGTCTTTCTGGGCATCACCAGAAGAGGATGCTGATGTCCAACAGCTTAGGAGGTATGTGAGCACGATAACCCTTGACTAAAGGTCTCAGGAAAACCCACTGGACAGAGCCTTTGTCAAAATGTTCATCCCAGCAAATGAGGACGGCCGATTTCTCCTGGGGCTTCTCCAGTTTCTGTTATCTACTGCCAGAGTCTTATATGAGAATTTAAAGGCTTCTCACCTATAAATACCTCGACACATTAGATGTGTGCTTTTAATTCCTCAACATCTCCACTCCCATGAAATCCCTTGACCGCTATTCCCCAGATCAGATGCATGAACAGAGCATTCAAAACCTCATCTTCACTATCCCTGCAACATCACTCTGAGGCATTTTCCTACGTAGCATCCTCACATGGCAGGAACAGCAGATACCAGGGCCTGACTGGACAGGTTCCACCCATCACAGAAGCAAGACTGATGGAGTCCCCGCGTCCAGTCCGTGTCACGATCCTGAGTTCACCTCTCCGATAGTCGGCTGTTGCTGTAGGAATTCCCCAAACAGACTTGTAGCAGTGTTGTGTTTTAGAGGTAGAACGGGGAGGTTTCCCCACAGTGCTGTGCTTTGAAGCTGCTCTCTTTGAGAGCAAATTAAAAGAGGCCTTGAAGATGCCTGACTATGACAAGACCCTCTTCTTTACTAACAAAGAACGAAGCCACTGCTTGGACTGTTTCCAGGAGCTCCAGGTAGGGGTGGTTCCATTCTGTTCATCTGACATTCCTGCACAATTTCACCTAGAAGGTTCTCCCTTACTGGGTGCTCATAGTCTGGTGGGGTGCTTGGCTATTGCTGGGCACTACCCTCTTCCACGGGTGTCAGCAGGGAGAGAAAGGAAGAGACCAGATGCAGTGGTAGCTTCATAGTTCACTTACAAACTGGGAAACCGTGGAATGCATCCTGCAAATCCTGTGTGGTAATCTCCTTAATCCTCCATCTCTTCCCTGGAGCTTTCTGCCTTTTTGATACTGCTGTGAGCTTTCTGTTTCCACACTCACCCTAAGTTATAATGAAGTTACCAGATAGTGCTTGGATCTGTTTTTAAATCTTTGTTGCCAAAAAGTTTTGGTGACAATGAAGAATCCCAGTTGCACCTGCCCACCTACTTTAAGCCCTGTGATGTTTGCTCTACTTGCCACAAGGTCACCAACAGTTCAGGCAGATTAGTTATGATCCCTTCCGTACACCGAGCACCATGCATACCTGGATCATTCCTTTGGAGGAGGTCCAATACTCATTGTAAATCTTGTAGGAACCTCAGAAAATAGTGTGGAACAGTGGCCTGATGTTAACTGCGTGGTAAATCTGTCACTATTTCAGATGTTTGCCAATAAATAATGCCCTCAGGTAGGATAATTCACTGGATTTTGTCACCAGTATTTCTTTTGTGCAGATATCCCACTTTGGCTTCGCCACCACGATGTAGAACTTTTTTCCCAGACAAATTTATTAGCTGCTTCAGACTTACCTTTCAGTACAACACATCTTTCCTGTGAGCTACAGTTAGGACCTGCGTACAGTGTAAGTAAAATGAAGAAAACTAGAGCATAATATAGAGCAAAGGGTTGCCACCCAGAATATGCCTCCTGTTTTATGCAGAATTCATCCAGAATTCAGGCTGCACTTATCTTCTCTGGCTATTACTCTGCCATTTGTCTTTTTCTTTCTGATTTTTCCTACCATCAAGCACATATTTCTTTACCTCTCTTTTGTGAGAAGCCATAAGACATGGCGTAAGAGCTATAACAAAGAAAAAAGTGAAGCATAACTGTCTCAACTCTCTACATCCTCTGCAAGCTCAGCCTTGGAAACTGAAATCCACTAAGAAAAAGGATGATTTAAAAAAACTGCTCAGAAGAGAGACCTCACTTTGCTAACAGAGTATCATCAGCTAACACTGTTAAATCACCCGGTTATGCGCAGATGTCGGGGATAAATATTTCTAGTAATAATGTACACGCTTTGTTTCAAGACTTTAAAAGTCTTTGTCAACAACATCAACGTTGGCTGAGGGGAGCAGAGAAAGAACAAATCATTTCTGAGGGATCTCTGCCACAGGCCGCAGTACAGCACTGTTTAATCACCTAATGACAGTTTGATATCACAGAATGGTTTAGGCTGGAAGGCACCTCCAGAGGTCATCTGGCCCAACCTCCCAACACAAG
>VWZY01006120.1:206264-244769 GCA_013399075.1 Chloroceryle aenea | reverse complement strand
TATGTTTAATTCTTTACTTACTCATTACTATTTTTCTTCAGTCCTGTAGACAATAATCAGAAACTGACTTTTAAAAGCTACTATCACCAAAGCTCATCACTTTCCAACGTTCCCTCTGTAGAGAAACCAAGTTTTCTGACTGAACAGGGCAGGACGGGACCGCGGATAAGAAATGCCAAAGTTGCCCTCTGGTTTTGGACAGGTCGTGCAAGGTGGCTGCTCCCAGACAAAACTCTCACGCAGGAAAAGGGGTCAGCGCTCTGCCTTCCACAGACCTGAGCAAGTTGGTTGCAATTTCTGCAAGCCTACAAGAAATAGAATCTCTCACAGAGTGGCCCATGCCCATCCATCAGAGAGACACCGAAGAGGAACTGATTTTAATGTTCACAAAGTGTGCTGTGTGCCCTGTTAGAGTTGTATCAGCATTATTTTTTACTGTTCTCTGTATTACTACCTCCTGTTTTCTCTACATTTAATGTGTTTATGACTGACAACTCTGTCAACCTAATCTGACTATTTAAAAGATAATAACAACTTGTAAAAGTTCCCTATGACTGTATTCTGTATAAACTTCAAGCAAGCTTCAATTATCTTCTGTGCTCTCCTCTTTCCTGGCCTCATAATTTTTCAGTACTCCAAGTCTAAATCAAACCCTGTTGTCCAAGCTAATCACACAGCAGCTCTGTTTTCTCCACTTCCTCAGGTACTGCTGTTCAGTAACAGGAACTTGGCTTCCTCAGACACCACGTCAGAGTGGCAACACCTCGGAGAAATCCTGCCCGTTCCATTTCCAGGCCATGTGCAATATTAAACCACAGAACATACCTCTATTAAAATTGTTCCCTGACCAAATTTCCACACGCTAGGGGAATTCAGATCACGGGAAGATTTGTTCCAGAACAAGTTGGCTTAATTACAATGGTGAAATGTAAGTAACTTATTCAGTTGTTAGTAGATGAGAGGGAGTTTACTTTTCAAAACATAACAGCATGGCATTTTCTCTGCAGAAGGCAGGGGCTTGTGCTGCCATCCTATTTTCCTTTTTTTTCTCATTTCTAGATGCCTGAAATGCAGTTCTGAAGAAGAAATACCAAATCAGCTCCCCTATAATCTGCCTCTGCCTCCCTGTTCTGCAACAGAATTTCCCCTTGCATGGGGAATTCCTGGTCCACAGCCTTTTCTATGGAACTTTCAACAAGATGCTTCAAAAGAGTTTGCTCTTTTTCATCTTATTTTTAGTCTAATCTTTGTTCTCTCCGAGATCATCATATTATCTTTAAAAGAAGATAGTACAAGGTTAAGAATGCCTATCTATTGTCCACACAGCAAAGGTAAATGTCAAGTTTAGGAAACTAAAGAGCCTGGAGAGCTGATGAAGGAGCCTTTGGCTCTGTCTGCTGAGATAAGGATGAGGTGCCCCAAACAAATGACATCATTTAGCAAATCCAGCTCAGCAGCACTGGCCACGGTCTCCTCCTGTCCTAAGGCAGATGGACCCAATCTCCTGAATAAAGCACCTCAGCCATCACCTGCAGCAGCCTTCACCTCAGCCTTCACCTGCAGCAGCCATCACCTGGTAGTCTTGGGTTTCCACACAACTCTGCTAACAAACTTCAGATCTCTCCAAAACAAAAAGGCTGTTTTTCCAGTCCTTGCCTCTTTTCCTCTCGACCGAGTGTGATTTTTAATGTATATCAAGTTGTCACTGAGTCCAGGAGTTTAGTACTGCCCTGGAACATTGCTCGAAGAATCTAAATTACCAACATGAGGCAAAGATCAAGCCTGGCTGTCACAAGCCTGGCTGTCACAAGCCTGGCTGTCATCCTCGTCACTCACCTGGCTGGGTGGCTATGCCAGAGGCTGAAACAATCTGCTGTAGTTACTGTCTCATTGCAGCACAAGGCTTTCATTTCATTTCTTTCTGGTACGAAATCTGCATCAATGATTCACACCCAATTGTGTGGGGAAAGATTCCAGTAAAACCAGTAGAGGGGATTCTGGTCTACAAGGTTGGACTTCAAAAAGTCCACTAAAAATACCAACTCACAAAGGAATACTGTGGGGACACAAAAGAACCAGAGGTGGTACCAGTGTTCACTCCAGATACATAAACTCCCATCTAAGCAATTAGAAGACACAATGAATGCATAATTCATAGATATTTTGTACTCAAGAGTTTGTACACAAATACCACGTCTTATAAATCTCCCCGGGCTTGTGAAAAGCTGCTGAGTTGTCATTTCTTCTGTAGCTGCAAGTGGCTGTAGTACAAAAGAGAAATCTGTAGCTCTGATATGTCATCCTCTGAAATGGGTAATTTGGGGTTATGGTTTCGGAATCAGCACATTCTTCAGCACTTTTCTTCCAAGAAAAATTTTTGATGAAAAGAATCAAGTAAAACCACGCCAGTACATTAAAAAGAACACATCAAGAAGTCAGAGCTGTGAGCCACCGTAAAATGACAATAACCTTTCTTTATGTTCCTGCCTTTCAGACAATGGAAAGAAAATATCAGAGCGGGGGGAGGCGAAGGGGGTGTCTGAATGATTTTTAAGAGCCTTACAAGAACCTGTGGCTACAGGTGAGCTTTTCTCCTTGGCACACCCGGAGAAAAGTGACAGAACTTCCACCTCCTTTCCCAAACATCAAACCAGACAGCAACCCATGGAGGTGGTGGTCAGGGTAGTGCACACACTGCAGCTCACTGAAGAATCACAGGGAAAAATCCAGTAACCTGTCCACCCACAGGTGATGACTTTAGTCCAGGGTCTGTTACATCAGGGCAACTAACACAGCTTAGATCTCATCTCATGCACCTCTGTAAGCAAAGGAAAGGGCTGCAGGAGGCAACCCCACCGACTCTGAAATATGTAATTGCCACATCCTCTTCAGAACAGCTTTTACTGTCGCCAATGATCTGTTGACTGGGCTGGCAATAAGCAGCTAAGAATGTTAAGGTAGATGGTTAACCAACAGTTTCCATTCTGCCAGCAGAAAAAGGAATGTGAATTGACATTCTTGAAGGTAAAAAGGCACTTGTACAGTAAGCACAGAAGTTTCAGGTTATGCTCACTTCCCAAGGCATTAATATGTGTCCCATGAGCAGTACAGTAAGGTAAACACAATAGCTGTGGTGTGTTCAGAGCAGCTCACTGGCTGTTGATAACACACCGGACAGAGGGGCTGCTTCCAGAGCGACAGCTACAAGAAAATCATCTCAAAGGGGAAAATCTTCCATCACAGCACTCTGATGGCTTGTTTTTGAGAGCTTGCTATTTCCTGAATCCATGCAAAGTTAAATGTGAGGTACAGAATCAGCACGGACTCGTCCCTCAGTCCTGAGCACTGCTCCTGCAGCTCCGGCAGCAGAGCACTTAAGCAACTGACCTTCTGATCAAGAAATGGCTCAGCCTGTTTGTTTTACAATGGGACAGTTTCAGTCAAAGCAATTAAAGGAAAAAAAAAGCCTCTAAAAGGTAGATGGGGATTTCCACAGTTAGGAAGGGGAGCCAGTGAAGCTTCTCCTAGGATACTTGGTACTGTGAGCACTTATCTCCCACTGCCCAGGTTATGAACACTTCCAGTGTCTGCTGCCAGCCTATTCCAGAGTTTTTGCCAGTTTATTCCAGAGTTTTGTAGGACAACACACTTCTACCCGCAGTGACAGAATGCGCTTAACGTGTCTGCAAGGAGAAGACTGAGCAACCTGTCTAGCTTAAAATATGCATTCTAAATTTAGTGAGCCATTGTAAGGTACTCGAGAAACCCAAGTAAAACCTGTACTTCCCACTGCATCAAGACACTCCGTCTGTGACTCCTGAAGTCCAGATCTGAAAGCTGGGACAGGCAGGAATACATGTTTAACATCAGCCCAAACTCGGCACGCGCTTCTCTGAGAATCCTAAAACTTCCTGCTGTGAAGAAGAAAATAAGATGTAATCCTATGTCCTCGTGGTCTAAGAGGAGGTACAAGCCATGAGAGGTAGGTGCTGTTCTTCTAGACAGAAATCAATACAACTCCACAGAAAAGTGAAATAAAAAGTGTCATCCTCCCCCCTTACATTTCTCCTGTAAACATCAGCGTTTGCAACAACCCTGCAGTCTGTCCTTGATTATCTCCTACAATTCAACCTCAGCATGGCACAGAGCCCAAAGCAAAGCGGTGCTGCCCACTTATATCTGCCCAGTCAACTGTTCACATAGTTTAACTGTTACTTCATCCCCTCCTTCCCTTAACCACATTCCTTCCGAACAGTTTTCGGTCTACTGTGACCCTAACACTGCAGTTCTGGCGTGCTTGAAGCTCTAGGTTATCAGCAGAGAATATGCTGTGGAAATACAGAACTAGTTGTTGAACAATACAGATGTAGGAAGTGGAATACCTGGTGGATTTCAGACCGTATCCTGATTAGTACCAAATACATATTAAAGAGAGGAGAATCAATTTATTCAGAAAATCAGCATCTGAAATTGGTTTCATAATTAAACAATTTGTTGTCCTCAGTGCAGTCAATTCCCTCTCCTAACAGAAAAATGAGACTTGCAATTGCAAACAACTTTTTCCCCCAATTTATGCTTTTTTTGCATGCCTTCCGACAGACCAGATACAGAAACATCAGCATGTGGAATGCTGGAAATCCAGGGAAGCGCTGCAGTTTTAACCATGGACTTTAATTCCAGGGTGATTTTATGTGGTCCTTAGCTAAATATATCCTTCTAAGTAAATTACTCATGCAACTGCCTGTAGAAAAGCTTTCTGCAGATAAAGAAACTGTTTCCAAATGCTCCGTTTGACAGCACATACGGCAGAAAGTTACATTCCTTTTTCACTGGCAAAAAAGCCCCCAAACTGCCTAAGGTAGACTGCACAGGATCCTCTTCTCCCGGCAAAGGCTCTTCGGGAGGTAGGTTAATTCTGGCTGATTACTGCTCCTTGCCATACCCTGCATGTATGCCTGTATGTTATCTCCCAACCTAACCAGAGGGATTTCTAATGTGAAGCACAACATCACATTCATTCCTCCTTATCCATGCAGAAGACAGTAAAAACACAACCCTAACCCTGCGCCCTCAGTAGGATGTGTAACTCACACCATCTTGCACTACCCCTCTTTTTTTTTCCCTCTCTTTTCTATGTTTTCTACTTCTTACCATGGGAGTTGTCCTGGTCCAAAGGATTATCTGGTTCCATTACTTCAAATAAAAGCATCCAACATGCAGTTCTCCATGCAGCAGAGGCATAAAAACACAGCAGTTGCCTAAGCTGATTCACCTGATTTATGAATTAGTGCTGCATCCATAAGAGGCTGTGTTTCTTCTTTTGTATTACATCTGGCTCCTTTTCCAACTAGATGGCCGGGTATTACAGCATGCAGGCCTTTTTCCAGCATCCTCTTAATGCATTATATTTAAAGTAGCAGCAACCTTTTTCCTCCCCTCCCCCAGACTAAGTTACAGCAGTAACTAGGCTGAGCTGGCAGCGAGCGGAGCTCATTCAGAACAGGACCGGCGAGCGTGCTCCGATCCGTGCTGCTGCATAAAGAGAAGGATTGATACAATAAAAAGTAAGTGGGGTTTGACACGGTACGGAACGCGCCGCGGGAAAATCCCACCAAAAGCAGGAAAGGTCTTGAGGGTTCGGGGAATGCCGCGTTGAAGCCACCACTACGCACCCCCTCGCGCACCAACACAAATTATGTCCTGTTCCCTCCTCCTCCTCCCCTCCCCGCTCCAATCTTTTATAACCCTGGATCTCCTCCAGCAATAGTCTGTTCCTTTACTCAGTTTATAATAAACTCTGCCATTCCCTCGTGTCCCCAGGGCCGTCTTGGAAAGGAAAGAGGCTGTTTGCAGAATGAATAGACCAGCCGGTGCCTAACAGGGAGGCAACTCAATGACTCCGCACTGGGCAGCTGTAACTTGCTGCAGCAACAGCCTTCTGCTGGAGACCTTGTCCTACATTTACCTCCTCTGCCGAGCCAGGAGCTGCTGCTAAGCTGGCATTTTTAAAAAAGCCTTCTGCAAACGAGCTGGAGGAGCAAGCACCAGCTTTGCTAGACTCCTACGGGGACTTAGACCTCTCCCAACAGAGACGGTGTGAGCTGACACTTAGATCATAGTACAGAAGTCAGGTCAGCTTCATTCTGCTGCTGGGTCTGCCATTAACTCCCTGAGACCTCACATCATTTGTAACTCTTCCTTGTGCCTCAATTTCCTAGGATATTGACACTGAAATATGTCTTCTCTCCCAGGAAAACGGCTGAAACTTTCCAGCTTTGAACGTGCTTTGAACTTCTTGGCTAAGTGCTACGGTACAAGGTCTGAGAAAGAAGACCCTATCACCTAGCTGAGGGATAAATATTCTATTTTCTCTCAAGACATGCCCACAAAATAGCAGAAAAAGACATCAAAGTGCAACTATCAACCGAGGCATGTCTCTGAAAGTAAATTCCTATTGTTGCGACAACAATCCCCAAACAATTCCCCACACCTAGACTTTCAGGATCAATTCTACTTCGAACCTACAATTGAGCTAATTGAATTCCTTAATACTCCAGCAAAGGCATGAAAACCCATCTTGTTTAAAAAGATCTTTCATCCGACTGTAAGGCGAGGATCGCTCTCAACGTCCACAGCAGATTTAGTGCAGTTTGGGTTTGTCGTGGTTGATGACACAGGATCCTGAGGCAGGCAGGCTTGCTATTTTGGTGCTCCTGGGTAACGCTTCTGCCTTACTAACTCACTCGTTACACAGTCATGTAACTAGTGCTTTGGAGCTGACTCTTCACGCCTGGTGCTACAAGCTGTAGGCGGACAAATGAATGGCTGGCTGGAGGGAGGAAAACATGCAGTTCTGGAGGGAGAAATTAACCTAGCAGGTCGATAGGGTTCTGCTGTAATTGTGCCTTGCAAAACCACTTTAGTGCCGTTCCTGAGGATTATGCCATATTAGCAGAAGAAAAACTCATTTCCATCTATTTGTTTTAAGTATTGCACAGTATATAGCCTCGATTAAGTAATGTTCTAAGATCTCTGCCTTGGTCTAAATTACAGTGCTGCAAACCCTGTATTCTCCCCCCTTGCACCCTACGCTCCCTATGTTCTTTACAACTTCACTACTTCTCCCACTCACTGCCAAAACAAAAAAAAACCTCCCTCTTTCCACCTTCCCCACAAAACCACCTACTCTGGGACTACAGGAACACGGCACTCTGCCTGTTAACAGTCCTCCACCTGGCTGGGTCATGGATACGGTCTAGGAGTTAGTGTGGCGCAGAAAAGAAGTGTGGTAACTTTTGACTGACACATATTCCACCCCTCCAGTCTGAATTAACAAAAGCTGACAGCAACAGGAATAGAAGGGATTCAGATGTGGGGTGAGGAGTCCTGAACAGATACCAGCTGTCTATTCTGCATCCCAGGAGGTGGAGATACCCAAATGCACCCCCCCAGACTCATTCCCACAGCCTGCCCTGACCAGAGAGGACTAGAAATGCCTGGAGAGTCACGACTGTCAATGCCAAGGAATTCCTCCTTCCGTAATGCACGTCAGAATCGAGCCAAATTACACAAAGAGGAACAATTCTTCCATGAAACAGATGCTGCCTATACATAACATACTTTCCACAGACAACTTAGTGACAGAAGAAAAATAAACACTTGTGAAATCCTTCCTTGTGGAGGAAGAACGCTACAGAACAGCCAAGGTCAAGAAATCAAGATGGGAAAGTGAGAAATAATAGTTATTTAGCTCTCAGTGACTTTATATGACAACTGATTGGATTTTAATGATCATCCAAATGATCGGTAGTTACAGCCCCAGTTAAACCCAGTCCTGACTGTGCAAGTCAGAATGATGTCAATATTTTGGCGCAGGCAGGATTCACAATTTCTAACAACTGAGCAATTGTCATCTGGTCTTTGTTTGGGCAGAGCTCACGCAGTTAGGAAAGGCAGCTCATGCGATGATTCTGAAAAGAAAGAGACAGTTGGAAGACCAGGGCTTTGATCACCAGGGATTTTAATTGCTCAGGCACCGAATGGAAAATTGCAGAAGTGAAGAGGGAAATGATTTTCAGACAAATGGCCTGAATGGTCAGAGGCTGTGCTAGACCAAATCCTCGGAAATGAGCCAAGCACGCTGAACTAATGAGTGTGGAAGGAGGAGTCTTCTCTGGAACACCTGCGAGGTTAAGTAGAACACAAAATCCAGAGTTTTGGAAAGCTGACTCTTCAAGGAAGGAATTCTGAAATAGCTGGAAGTGGGAATTAAGGAAGATGGCATGAGCTTTTAGTTTGCTGTAAAACTTTGGGCTAATCACCTCATCTCTCTTTTAGCAGCTACGTGGAGCTGCATCGAACTTGTCTGGTATTCTTTATCAGTCGTTACCTATTTCCAGGTTGAGCAATATCGTCTGAGTTTACAGGAGTTTGTGGAAATACAACTGGCCTTGGATTTACTTCCAGGGAAGGGATCTGCTTCATAGGTCTGTCTGGACCAGGTTTTGCTACTTACTGTGCAGCAGCAATGGCTTATGGTCAAGAGAGACTATGAAAAGTCTACTTTCTTTTCTACCAGGTGTTTTAAAGACCTACAGGAAAAAGCAAGTAGAAATCCTTGTACATAAAGATTGTAATCCTTGTACATATTCCTTGTACATAAACAAGCACAGCCAACGGACACTTGGAAAACAAGATTCCCTTCTCCAAAACAATATTCCATTCCTCCAGAAGGAAGCACCGGGATCATTTTGACGTTGTTGCTGCCACAAGGCCGATCCCTGACAGCCCGATGACGACACCTGTGGGTGGTGAGGGTCCGGCGACCGGAAGATATCGCGATGTACGGAAAGATGGACCCCCCCTGACAGCCTGGTAGCCAATAGTGCTTGATTTCTGCTGTGAGCAGACAGACGTGATGTTGTAAACCAGGGCTATCAAACACATGAATAAACACCATTTGCCATCCACCACATGGGTGTCCGCGTGCTGATGGACCACAGAGCCACGGGAGAGTCACTGTGCCCTCCCTGAGCCAGGTGCCCACGCCTGATCGCAGGCAACAGACACCAGTGCACACCACAAGTAGTAACCAGACCCTGCTCACACCAAGGAACATGGGCATTTCCAGCTGTAACCCAAGCAGGACAGCTTCTCTGCAATCCCCAATGTCTCTTTGTTTGCAAGTTATAAAAACTTGAAGAGTTTTAACTATTTCAAGTCCAATAACCCATTCTCAGCGTGCCACTGCAGAAGAGTCACACTATGTGAGAAGACCAAGCTGGAGATTGAAAAGATCTCCATGATTGAAAATCAGGAGAAGACATTTTAGGCTGTACATGCACAGAGCTGAGTGAGAAGAAGTTCAGTTGCTTTTCTCTCTGAGAAGCGGAAGAGTGGCACGTTATTTTGCCTGCTGCTTGCTGCAGCCGTTGTCAGCCAGTGTAAAAGATCAGCATGATGCCACAGCTGCCCGCCACCACACAGCCCTTCTCTGAAACATAAATTCATATGTAGGAGGGAGCAATGAATGCCTGCAAGTTGAAAAGCCAGCGAAGCACAGACCTGCTTAACAAAACACTTTGCCAAGGTTACTGGGGGTGTTGTCAAAGCCTCCTCTTTTGTGAGGGCTGAATAACAATTCATACCAAGTAACCAGCTTCCCAGTTTCTTTGGCTTTACCTGGCAAGTTTTCAAAGTCACTGCTCATGGCTGGGTCTGTTCCCATTGAGATGCAGCTTATCTTGCCCTGGACAGCAAGCGCAGGGATCATCCTACTCCAGAAGTTCATGCCAAAGCCCTATTGTGCTGTTTTTCTGCTTGAACTGAACTACATCTATCATAAATGTGCTTGAATATGACACAAGCACAAACTGAAACCTGACGCAGCCTTGGTTACTTCATCTGGATAGGAAGAATTCCCCTGCCCTGGCACAACCCGATAGCGATTCACCCACTGCATTTAATAAATGCAACTGTAACTGGGATCTCCAGGAAGCCCCAGTCGCAGAGTAGCCTCAGCTACTAAGATCCTCTCCATGCTCCCACTAGCCAGCACAAGGCTGGTTAAGAGAAGGCCATACCCTATTTTAAGCTTATTACTCAAGAACTTTCACAGAGGTGATTTGTCAGCTGAGTGTCCGGTGCCCCATGGAAGCCTCTATTGTCAGCTGCTTCCCCTTTCCCAGTATGCACCATGGAACCTGCAGCAGTCAGCCAGACATCCTCCACGGATCCCTTGTATGGGGAGATGGATGTTAATAGCATTAAATCAGTTATTTTCATCTTCTGAAGATGGTGGTGCTCTAATCACACATCTGAGGTGGCAGCTTTTCATCCAGAACACAGCAAAGCTCCACTGAAAAGTATATGGAGAAAAAAAAAAAGGTGCAACAATTAAATAGAGCGTGAAAAGCTGGCAGACCTGGGCTGGGGAAAGTGCAAGAATTGGCGTCTGTCACGTCTTGCCCTTCAGTGCTCTCTGGTTTTGTGAACCATGAGGAGTTCTGGTTTATGGGAATGTTCTCCGGTGTGAGAGCGGTTCAGTGGCCAAAACATGCAATTTACTGAACCATCTGACTTCAGAAACTTGTAAACAGACCAGATCTTCACTTTATAGAAAGACTGAGCCTTGTCTCTCCATTCGGATCTCTGCCACTAACTGATAAATCCTGTAATCATTAATGGGCAGAATTCTAAAGAATAAACCAAACAAAACGCTCAGAGTTACAGGTTCTGTCGTAGTCACGATGAGAAAATCCAGCTCTGACTGTGAAAGGAATTCACATTAAATATTCAACCATGAAAAATGCCAACAATCAGTTCAATGTAGCCAATATTACCAAGATGCCCCAAATTACCACTACTATCAAGACATTCTTTTGGGGTGACTAGGATGTGACATTACCTCTTGCTACTGCACACTTCAGACTGAGGAAAGTGTCTTTGAACTTCTTTAGGAAAATCCTACTGGCAGTTTAATGGAGGAAAATAAAACCAAGCTGACTCCTGGGCAACAATAACAAAAGGTCTGCAAGACACAGAGTTCCGTGCACAATTTACTGAGCTGTCTGCTGAGATCCCACCCTAGCTGACTTTACAGATTCCTAACTATGTTTCTGCAGTTGTCTCCTAGAAACAAGAACAAGAAGCATTTGCTGTTTTCTCAGCTCTTTTGAAAAACTCTGCAACAGCTTTCTTGACATTCGGGCTGCAGGAGTAATCAATGTACATTTCCTTAATCAATAGCCAGCCTTACTGAAGGGGTTGTTCTTTGATAGCATCTCATGTAAATGGAACACAACAGCAGTGTGTGTAACGAGGGGTCATTAATAAAAACCTGGACAAGAAGTACCAATGGAACGTGGGATTTGGAGAAATACTCCTACAAACATGTGGACACTCGACCAGAATCCTGAGGGCACCCAAACTCTGCACTAAGAGTTTGAGAAGGTGAGAAGTTACACACTTCTGGCTAAATTCATACTCACTCCAGCTCCTGAAGGCTGTCTTATGGAGCAGGAAAGAGGGGAGGAGTAAGAGGAGTTTCTTCAAACACAGACAGAAGTTCCATCTGACATTTCTGTGAAGGCCCAGGCTACAATAACGTGCTACCCAAATAAACTAATATGTCCTAAACAACATCTGCTGTTCCTTGTTTCTCCAGCCTGCATCAGGGCACTGAGGTTTTTAGTAAATTCTTCTCCATTTGTAAAATTCTACAAAAAATAAGACAGGTTACAGAAAGCAAATGAAAATTTGGGGTGCATCTGAGACTATTTCATCTAACGGGTGGAAGCAAGGTAAGTGACACGAGTATGTTTTGCATGGCAGTGGACCTGTCTGAATGAAAGCCAGTATCCTACTCAACAGAACTGGGAGAGAAAACTGAGATGCAGACCTCTTCCCCTGGACCCTTGCTTAGTAGATTATTCCTCAACATCCATGGTTACAGAACAGAAACACCAGATCAAAACAGGTGTTTCTTGCACTTGCAAGTTCTCTGCAGAAATACAGGCAACTTAGGAAGAAAAATTCCAGGCAATGTTTAGGGATGTGAACAAAGCTGCTGCACTGAGAACGAGACATTCTGACTCCTCAAATGCCATCACTCTCGGGTGCTCCGAGCCTGCGTGTTCTTCTCTCCTTTCCCTCATTTATTGTTCTCTGTCTTTCCCTCCCTCCCTCCTTTTTTTGTTTAGATATTCAGCCGATTGTTGTCCTTCAGTTCAAGAAGTCTTTTCATTTTAATAGCTTTTTTTTTAGGCTAAATTACTCCATATGGGCTCTTGCTTTGTGTGAAATTCACCCAGCAAAAAACCAAAGATTGTGAACTAACTTTTGTTTGTCGCTGCCACTCGGAAAGTGAATCACATGATAAATGATGTCTTATTCTTTCCTCATGTTTCTAATCTGTTTCCAATATAAAAAAAAAAGCTTATGATGTCTCTTTTTGGAATATTACTATCATTCTTCCTTTCTGTTGTCCAGTAACGTCTGATTTCACAGGCACTTTTTCAATACTCACTTTAGGCAGAATTGAAGTCTGAGAAGACAGTCTCTGTTCCTACTCAATTGGTTTTGCCCGAGCTAAGACTTCAGAATATCTGACATAGCTGAACCATTTTTTAACCCGAGGTTTCCACAGAACTGTGGAGATACTGGTGTGAGTATGAAGCACATACAGCAAATCTAATTTCAGACTTGGCTAGAAAATGAGAAACTTCACTGAAATCAGCAGCAAGAGGACGGGTAAGGTGAAAAGACAGGAAATAAATACTCCTCTTGGCATGCGACGAGAGGCTGCGAGGTTCAAACCTGCTAGTCATTACCCTGAGGAATAAAACCTCTGCATAATCAATCATCTATCACACATTTCCCTTCCTGACCCCTCTGCTATTTCTCTGATTAGTCCATGCAGCTACTGCGAGGGTTTTCCTTCGGGAGGGGGTTCCACAGCCTGTGCTGGGAATCTATAACCATTCTTTAGGAATCTCACCATCTCAGTTCATAGATACACCACAGATCTGCACTCAGGTGACAGATGCTTCTTGCATTTAACCTGGAATGTTTCTTAACTGCTCACAGATTAAGGTAAAATAGAATTAACATGTAGTTACAGTGTTTTAGGCAACACAGCTAAAGAGACAAGAATCTTTGTCAAGGGGAGACCTTGTTACCGTGTCCCAGTCCATACAAAGTGGCTACCATGAAGATGGAGACTCCCTTTTTACAAGGAGTCCCATGGAAAAGACAAGGGGTGATGGGTACAAGTTGCTCCTGGGGAGATTCCAGTCAGACTCCAGAAGACAAAATGTTCACCATGAGAACAATTGGACATCAGAATCATCTCCCAAGGAACTGGTGGATTCCTCTGCACTGGACACTTTTGAGACTCAACTTGACAGGGTGCTGGGCCAGCTCATTTCAGCTGTATATATAAAGTTTACCTTAAAAGGCTGCACTAGAAGATCCTCGAGGTCCCTTCCAACCTGGTATTCTCTGATTCTATCATTTTAATCAAACCAAAATTAAATATAAAAGTCCTTCCAAGCTAACTTACAGAGATGCAACATTCCTGCACTTCTCAAAGAAGCTTACTGCTCACTTTGGATGTGTTTTTTCTCATTTGCTTTAAGTTGTATTCACCTTTATTTAGTAATTTAATTTCCTTACGTGTGGTTTCCCTTTGTTTTTTCCCATATGGCTCCCGGTGAACTGCAGAAGCTTCTCTAGTTGTTTTGACAATTTCATTTTGTTTCAGTGATAATCGAGTGTATCATCCCCATCTGGGGTTTTATTGTCAAAATTGCCTCATTTTCTTTAAAAAAAACCCAAACTAAAAAAATAATCTTTCCATTCAACTGATTTTTCTGTAACTTCATGGCAAATTTCCCTCAGCAAAGGCCCTGCTGTGAAGTGTGCCCAGGGAACGTGGTCCTAGGCAGAGGCCACGGCGTGGGATATAAAGCCACGCACAGGGCTGAGGCAGATGGGCAGGAGCAGCCTGCACCACTCTGGGACTGGCACAGCCTCGCATCACCCCGAGCACCCCACATACAGCAGGGGCAGCTGAAACAGCTACACTTTGTCTACTCCACACACCCGGGTGTATCTGTGTCTGCATTTCTGCTCTGCTGGAACCAGTGTAACCTACCTCCCAGGGAGAGCCGGCCACGTGTGAGGACCACAGGCACCTCTGGTTCTGCAGGGATTGCTGCTGGCATTTTGGCCACAGGAGTAAATTCAGTGTGCAGTTACAGAACCAACCCCCAAGGCACTGAGTCACAATCCGTTTGAAATTTGAGGAACACGTCACCTTCCTGGGAAAACCCATGGACTAGAAAAGGCAGCCTGACCAACACGGCTTTCCTTTATCTAAAAACCTTTATCTAAATTGTCCCTGCTTGTTTATTGCTTTATTTTCCCTCTCACTTGTTTGTTTCCAAACTCGAATGCAGGAGAAGGTGTGTTTTCTGTAACTTTGGGTTTTTGTTACCGTTTCCCACACAGTCTTGCACTAGTTTACAGACCCTGAACAGCCCACAGACCACCCAAGTTAGGGAACACTGCTCCAGGTGGCTGAGCTGTAAGGAAAACACCTATTCTATCTCCCTGTGTTTTCAAGCATGTTCAAAAACAACCCCCTTCCAATCAGCTTTGCTGTTCTACTTCCATGAACACGCAGCCCCGTGGATACCGTGTGTGCTGTTACTGGGGAGGGGGGATCTAACTGGAATTACTGTGTCTGACTTGCTGCAGTATAAAGTGCATTAAGATTCAATTGCTGATCCTATTGACTGTTCAGCATCATCTCCAGATATCTGCGTGCTCCTCTCCCTGTGCAATACTATCACCTTCAGACTCTCCACTCTTCTGGTTTGATTAAGAGTAACTGAAATTATTAGGATGGTTGGAAGAATTTAAGTGCAATTTTTTTCTCCTCTTTGGCAGCCTACTTTTATCTGATTTAGCAGCGCCCTGGTTTGCCTCCTTAGTCTGACTAGGAGATACAACAAATTTCTATAATCAGTTCCCATCACTTGATAGAGTAATTTTAGCATCAGGTGAAAAAGGCTTTGCCTGGTCCTAGGAAATGCCCTTCAGTCGGCACAGGCTGTGGTACCCCCGTCGGGCTTCTTGTCTGCTGCAGGGCTCTACCATCATCAAAAGAAATCCTCCCCACATCTGCTTCTCCAGCCACAATGGGCATGTCAGTAAAACCAGCCTCTCGCAGGCTTACATAAAGTGCACCTTAGTCACTGGAGCCAGGGGTCCAAAGCTCTTTGAGCTCCCATATGAAGCAACAATTTAATTTCCCTTTCTTCATCAATTCTTCATTCTCTCATGATGTCTTGGCAACATTTTGTTCCCGTTCAACATTCATCATGAGCTTCTTTTTTTCCCTCTCTCTTTCTTTTATATTCCCTTCCCTCCCCATCTGCTAATTTAAAAGGAAATTGCATGGTATTCAGCATTATCAGCCAATCTGTTTACTCTGCTCTTGTTCAAATGAAGACCATTTCTCACACACTGAGCTGCTCTGTCTCACCCCCATACACACTATTATTATCTTCAGAGCCTCTATTTTCCTTCGTAGGCCACCTAGAGAGCTAACTCCCCTTCCAGAGGGTACACATCTTCCAAAAACATTGCCTCTCTTTTAAAAATTAAGATGTGCAAGTAGAGATGTGTGGGGAAGAAGAGCGATGTCCGGACAGGGGCATCCTCTGGCTCCCGAGCGGGTACGCTGGCACCCGGGGGAAGGAGGAGGAGGTCTGGACACCGTCCGGCTCTCGCAGGAGCAGCATCCAAACCCACGGATTCCACAGAGCACTGCTCTGCAGATCAGGCTTTCTCTCAAGAAACAGCTTCTCCGTGGGCCAGAATCCCTCACCTCCACCAGCTCAGCCCAGCCACCCTTAGCAAGGTCTCCTTGCAGTGCCCTGGGTAACTCCAGTTCCTCATCGCTGCTTTTTCCAGCACCGACTGGCTCAGTATTAGGCAGTTCATGCTTTCTTTACTGAAAATAACACTAATTTGACCTCATGCTCCAATGCTTTAAGACACAATATTAATAATACAAAACCTCCTTTGCTCCCTGTCAGAGTGGTTAATGCTAAGAGGAAGATGCTGAACTAGTTCTTGGTAGCAACAGTGTGAACATTTTGCACACTCAGCCCCGACAGGAGTAACTGGTATTAATGGCATTTAAAAGCTGTGAGAAACAGCTAATAGGAAAGGCTTTATTACATCTGCAAGTGCCAGAATTCTCCTCTCGTGCGGAAATATTTGAGAGAGATGTTGTATTTAAGAAAGGAGGCTAACATCTTGAGTGATGATCCTATTGAGTTACTTAAAATATACATATAAACAAAAATGGAACTGAACATGCATCTGTTTCTATAGAGATGAGACCAGCTGGTAAAAGTGGTCTCCACTATGAAATGTCATATGTGAATTTTCAAATTGGATTACAAATCAGGGTTTTTTTTCAAATTCCTAATTAACTTTGGCTCTAAATAGAGGAGTTTGGAAGAAATGAGATAACTGAGATTTCACCTCATCAGTATTATGTAGTTTATATTTCAGGCAGATGTTCGGGAAATATATGGGCTGTGTCTGAATGTAGGTTTAACACCCTGGCTCTGCTCTCCAGCTGCCCCATGCTTAGTGAGTTATTCAAGAACACATGCAACTTTAAGCAGGTAAACAAACCAACTTACTTCAAAGTTGAAGCATTTTATTTAACTGATGCTTTGTTAAGAGTGACTCTCACCAAAGTCAAAGCTACACAAGTGGCAAAATGGCAAAGTCCAACTCCTGGGGTGTTAATTATGGAAAAAAACTTACTGTGTACTTATATAGCACTTGGGAATTTAAACCAAAATAGAAATGACCAATTTTTGTATGAGCTTGTTACTATTAATACAAATCTTTATGCACTGAAACAAGTGGATTCTCGTGCAATGGAAAAGGAGAATAATTTTACTGAATATTGGAGCTTGACTTCTTACCAACTGCAGGAGGGTATCATGCTGTTATATTGTATGTTGCTTAGCAATGTAATGTGGGAAGCAGCACCACAGTCCTTGACAGCACCATTGTCCATTGAAATGCCTGTGAAATATTACCTGGGTTACATAAAGATAGCATACAGTTACAGAAAAATGGCATAAAGTCTGAAAACAGGACAAAGGGGAAGAAGGCTGCGAAGAAAAGATGTTGCTTTTGCAATGGCAAGAAGGTCTGAGCTTCCACTCTGAATAGACAAGGGCATCAATTAAACACAGAGGGCCCGTATCTGGAGAATCTCTTTCCAGCAATGCTCACGGATGATAGACCCTGTGCCACTCTGAACAGCTGAATTGCTCTGGGTCCACGTGTGTGCCAATGCCTCTGCATTCCTACCACAGAAGGAAGACCTGTTGTTTATTGTGCCGATGGTTCTCTTTGCAGGAAGAGTTTTGTGCTCTGAGGTACCCATTAGAACGCTGACAAAAGGAGGAGCACTAAGCAAAGATGGATTTGTCCTACCAACAGATTACAGGATAAGGTCTCTAATCAGTTAGATGGATGTGAACATTCACCTTGCATGGCTTCACAGCACACCAGAGGTTACAGGCGCACCCTCCTGTTTCCACTGCTCTGGCTTTTTCTCTGGCACCTTTTGCGTAGGGAAGAGTCAATCTGCTGCTGCTTCACTGGTTTTGACAGCCTCAGTATAACAGCTTCTGCCAAGATCTACCTTCATCCATGCCCTCTAATGTTTCTTTGGCCAATCTTCCAGCCATTCACCATATTTAACTAGCCAGAGAGAACAGCTTGGGTAATCTGTTTTCCGACCTTCACAGCAGCTGCCAAGTCCCGCGTGTTGAAGCACACACACACAAGTGCTGTTTCATCGCCCGCTGTTGCAACACCCTAAAACTTCAGCATTCCCCACAGTACTCACTTTTCTCCTGCAGTTTCTCACGTGTTCACCTTCCCCTGGTAAGGGCACTGCAGTTTGGAAGTGACACGTGACTGAACTAGTGTGACAGTGTTGTTAATAACTCCGATGGGAACGACCTCCCCTCAACTGCTGCGATGGGAGGGTTCTCCAAAGGATGGCAGCCCATGTGATGCTGCTCTTGCCAGAGACTGCTGCTGAAGGAGGACAAGCATCTTCACCTAGGATGCCTGTGAAGAGACGAGCTCAGCTGTATCATGGGTCAGCCAGGGCACCATTCAGTAGAAGTGTCCTTCGTCATCACCACTCCCTTCCCGGTGAAGCAGCTGCTACCAGGAACCTTCAGGAGAAGCTGGCAATGCAGAAAAGGCAGAGAACTAAACCAGGAAATAGACCAGCATCCAATGGAACCTGAACAGCAGTGCTTTGCAGCTCCCAAGCACCACCCCTGGATTGACTGCTCTTGGTTCTGTAATTTTATGGGAACATCAAGCTCGTATTCTTACTTTGTCATATGGAACAAACCTCAGATTATGATGGGTCATAAAACACAAGAGCATATCTGCATCTTAGTAAAAAAATACTGAACAGACATGACAGATCCTAGAGGCCTTTCCAAGGAACAATTCAATATTCCCTTTTATAGTATTTGGCAGGACAACACCACAGAGTTTATTCAGCTTGAATTAACTAATGGATTTGAGCATTCTCTTTAACAAAGAGAAAAGATGTTGAGTTACGCTGACTGCAGGATTACAGAACGCTCTGGATGAACCTCATGAACTGATTTACCACAGACTCTGTGCTGACTTCTCTCTAAACTCACAGGCAGCGATGCCTCATGTTTTAAAATCAGAATTCCTAAAATTGGCATCATCAATAAACACGGGAAGTTATTTGCCTGGATTAAAAAGAGTGAAGATGGACAAATAGAAGACCTTATGCTGTTGAAAGGAACCATGTAACAGAAGCATGACCTTCAGGCCAGCCATACCCTTCCAACTCGCCAACAAACCCCACGCCATAAACACGTGGGGTATATATTCCTTAGAGGAGGACCCCAGAGCAGAACACAGACAAATACAGGAGTGTGCCAGCGGTGAGATTTACCCTGCAGTAAACCTCAGCTCGTCTTTAGCCAAGAGGAATATGGTTTTGATCTCAAGGAACATGCATGTGATACCTAATACCCATTGGGTGAGTTGTTTAAGCAAGAAGAGCACTTAGCTGAAAGTGACTGCATTTGTCTCCGTGTGGAAAAGGGAAGTGCTTGCTGTGGAGACCTTCCTGAGCACGCAGCTCACAGTTGGATCAAACTGTGCAGACCATTCCCAGCACTGAGGCCATAAATCCCCCTCCGTGACGCAGGAGTTCCAGAGACTGCTCTGGAGACAGGCCCAGAGCAAGAGCTGCTCCCCACGGGCTCCTGTGTCCCAGAAGGCACTATTTCCTCTCTGGAAAAGAAAGTGGGAACGTTTACACAGCTCAGAACTAATCACTGGGTGGTGCTCCCCAAATCATAGTTGTTACCTGAGAAGAATACATCTGGAATTTGAAACAGTGCCTGCAGCCCAGTGAACAGCCACGTCCCTTCACCAGCACCAGGAATGCAATGCTTTCATGACAGCCTTCCTGTGGCCTTTGAATCATTTCACATTTCTTTGAATTCCTTAATTTGATGCCCTTAACTCAGTGTTTTTAAGCCTCTGCCACATGTTCTTGGTGTTTCAGCCTTGCCTTCCTTTTATCCGATCCGGAATTAAGATCTATTCTGTGGCCTCTGTGCCTCTAATGGATTTTCTGGTTAAACAGAAGTGAATGTATAATTCAGCCAGAAGGTTTTTCATAACACTGCAGCCTTACAATAGATTAAAAGCAGTTAGCTTTTATTAATGCAAGCCCCTTTTTGGATCCAGTGCTTCGGAGGAGTTCAGCAGAGACAGACCTCTTACTTTATTCCTTACTTTCATCCTGAGGAGAGCTTTTTCAAAATCACTAAAATTCAAAGCTCTTTAAATTTATTTTACTTTATTTTTAACAATTCCCAGCTCAGAAGCAGAGGAGCTGGCTGGCATGGTACAACTGCGCTCGGTCTTGTTCTCTGTGTAAAGAACTCCAGCAAGAAGAACAGCATCCCTATTATCATCATCAATTGCTTAGAGTAACTTTCAAGGTCTGCCCTTCTGTTTTTCACCTTCCCAAGCACGTTGAGTTCTGGAAGCACCCAGAAGTGGGGAGCAGTTGCAGTGGAAGGGTGAAGAGTGAGGCTGTTCCTGGCTTCCTTACAGCTGAGCCTTCCAGGATCAATCAGCCTCATTGACTCAGCTTGGCAGTGCCAGGCCACAGACCCACCTGATCTTCACCCCCGTGGTTCCCTCTCTCTAAGCCGAGCCTTTGGAACAATTCCCTCTGCTCAGAGGACGAAACCCACACCTGAACAACAGATGGTGCAGGCGTCTGCCTCCACGGGAAAGTTCAGAAGTGACCAGTGTGAGGTGAGGCTTCTTAGCATTTGCAGACCACCACTCACCAAAAGACCTTTCTTCTCAGGCTGCATTTCCTAGGAGAATGACTGCGGGGCTACACGCAGGGAGATCTATCCAGGCTGATTTAGCTGATAGCATTTTGCATTTGTCTATCAAAAAAAAAATGCAGGGAAAGGCAGGGAGTCTGCAGAATGGCTGCAGGCACTTTAACTCCTCACTTCTAGTTAAAAAGTCGGGGAAAGAGCTTTCAGCAGGTCTGTCAGCAAAACAGCCTCTCCCAGCAATCCGGTGTGGCCGAGTCCAGTTGCTCCAGTGGAACTGGAAGTTCTCTGAAGCTGGTCCACAGCTCCAGACTGCACCTGGGCTGGGGCCTCTCTGATGAAGGGGCTGTGGCCCATGAGTGCCGGTCGCGAGCGTGTGAAACCAACTCCTTTTCTGAAAGACTGGCATGAGGGCTCTGCCTCCTTCAGGGTTTTCTGAACCTTAGGGAAAAACCTCAGCCACTGCTCATTTGGACTGAATCCTTACAAATAAAGAGATTTCTATCCTGCTCTGTGGAGACACACACTCCTCCAAGGAACCATTTTAGATAACTGATGGTTAATGTGTGTCTTTGGGAGAGAAAGTAGAACCAAGCTGGCCTCAGTGGAACAGGAACAGCAGAGCAGCAGTGAAGGAGTTAACGTAGTTTCTCTTCGGAGAAGAGGATGAGGATGTCATCACTCCTTTCACCAGCCAGATGACAAAATAAATGCTGAGCTGACATGCAGCAGATGCCTGGCGTGCAGTTACCTGCCCACCACACAAACCAGAGGTGACAGCAAACCCAGAGCTAGGAGATGAACAAACAGCACTGCTCCTTCTCCAAAGGCTCCCTGCCCAGTCCGGAGGAAGCCTCCCCACTCGTAACGCACAGTTTACCACCACCAAGTACCATCAAGTGACAACAGAGCACTGAAATATACACCACGGAGAGACAAGGAAGAAAACTGCTCTTCCTGGCACCCCCGTGGCTGAAGCGCAGCGATGATGTGAACGCCGGCGACTCCCTCGGCCTGGGACCTGGGGCAATGGATGGTGAGGCAGAAAGCCCTTTGAACTGGGACTGTCTAAAGAAACCAGTCCCGCAGCAGTGCCTGATGGCGCATGTTAGTATCACCTTTTGTTTCCCAATAGAAAAGGCTTAAACTCCCTCTTGTGGGTAACTGGAGAAAATCCGTTTTCTAACTGAAAGAGCACAGCAAGAGTTTGCAAGGAATCAATCTCTCTCCTCTAAACCTTCATTTTGTCCCCATCCTACGTCCCCTGACCACTCCAGAACAGGCTGTGTGGTCTCCATCCTTGGAGGTTTTCAATACCAGACAAGACAGAGCCCTGAGTGACCTGTTTTGACCTTAGAGCTGACCCTCTGAAGAGGAGGTTGGACCCCTTGAGGTCCCCTCCAACCTGGGTTACACACTATGTCCTTATGATCCTATGGACACCAGAAGGAGAAAGCATACTCTGAAGAGAACCCAACGAGTGCTACGGAGGAAGAAAAAGAAGTATGGAGTATATTAGGAACTTCATACTACTCTTTATCTCCTGAATGCCAAATGCTGTTGACGTCATCGTCTGTTGTTGAAGATTTTAGGAAACATGGAAATGTACTTCACTGTCCTAATTCTTCAGACAGACGAAGAGAGGCTAAGAATGAAACAGAAGTACAAACAAATACACAGGCTAGGGTGGAATAACACTGAAGCAACACCTGAAGTATAATCTCTAGAGCCTCTGGACCCCAAAAGTCACCCCAAAGTGTAAACTCTGGCATAGGTCCTGCTAAAGGACAATTTTGATTCACCACAGCCTAGTCCTCAAACGACTAGAATCGTTCTGAGCATCAATATTTACTTCCTAAAATAAATAAACCAATACATCTACATTATGTTTCACATCCACGGGAGTCTCAAAGCACTTTAGAAAGTCAGAGGAGCACTCGAGACCCGCAGAGGTTACGGCTGTTTGCTGAAAGTTCTGAGATCAGGCAAGAGCACCAGGTCCTGTGCTCTGTTGTTGAGCTCAAATCAGCTCAGGGAAGTTCAGCCCAGTTGCTTTGGGTGCAACATAATGAACATTTTATGAGATGGCAGAGATGGGTACGGAAGATAAACAAGGAAAACAGAATTTGCCACTCAGGAAATGTTCACATTCAAAGCCTATATATAAAAATAAACTCCAGAAATAAAAAGAGCATTTGAATCATTTCTTACACTGAAGCTTTACAGCACCATAAACAAGATATCAAGGGCATGGTAGTCAAAATGCTATCCCAGTACAGCTCTAGCCCTTTGCTGCATACATTTTTAACTGAAGTCAACAGCTTGTCCTTGAATTTCTGTTTTTAACAACCCAGCAGTCATTCCTGCTGGGGGCAGAGGCCACTAGAAGCACCCTCTTACAAATTCTGCAACGTCAATGGATAAAAGAAGAACAGAAGACATCCAAATCCTCCCAGATTGCATCCCATTCATAAATTAAATGTAGACCTCATCCTCCAAAGTTATTTAACGTAATGCAGAATGGCAATCACCTTGAGTGTTTTCTCCTGGCAGGTCTGGATTTTGCTGCTTCTGCTCCACAGAGTTTCTAGTTTTCTTATGCCCTGACCTTCTGTTCAGCTGCGTTCACGTTGTCAAACCTTCTAGGGCAGTTTAGTCACCTAAACCAGATACTGAAACCAGTTTTCTCCTCCAGGTCTCTTTAACTTCTCTAGTATCCTAAAGCCTTGGAAGAGGGTTTGTTTGTAGGTTTATGTTTCCAGAGTTCGTGACTCTTGGCAGGTCCAGTGGCACTCCCAAGCTGATGACAAAATCTGAGACGGACCAGGATCATCAGCCTGCCAACACAAGAGGTCCCCCACTGACACACAGGGGTGTGTAAGGTGGACACAGGCCACCACGTGGGAAGCACCTGCTTGCAGCGTGCAGTGGCATCAAGAAATGCTGCTTTCTGGCCATAGGAAATGCACAGATCCCAGTAGTGATGGACCGGATTTGTGGAGCAGGAGGCAGCTGTCCTGTTTGTAGAGCACGCACCTCGTAGGACTGGTGAGTGCTGGAACTCTCCTGACATCTGTCTAGGAGGACAGACACCCTACCAGGCGAAGACTTTATCTCATGACTTCTGTTTGTGAGGGGACAATGAGTTAATGTTTCATTTACACCTGGGCTCAGCAAAGGTTTGAGACATTTTGATTACATGTAGATGCAGAGATAATAAAAGGATGAAAACTCTGCAGTGAATGAGGTGACAATAGGAGGCCTCTCTGACTGTACCAACATCCTGCTGGGTTAGAAGGTGCCTGGAGATGGGGTGATGAAAGGAAAGACTGCTTGAAAACTTTGTGCAAGAATCGTTCTGAGCACTGCACACAACCAAGCCTCCTCTGAGCTCCCAGCACAGCACTACAGCAGCTGGCAGAGCAGGGCTGGCACGGAGGCCACTGGGAAGGCAAGAAGAAAGGAGACTGCCAAGACCCAGGTTCCATATAAACAGCAGCTTAGGAGAAAAACCTGAAGTCCTCTTTCCTCATCGACAGATCTTTTCACCGGTAATTCAACCCCCAGAGAAGTATGTCCCTCAAGAGCAAAAGATGGACCTGTTCAGATTTCGGACTCTGCCAACCCTGAAAGAACTGCCTGGAGTACAGGGGAGGGAAGCAGCTAATGGGAGGATGTGCTGCCTCATTAGACATTTCCAGCCAGGAGAGGAGAACCGACATCAGGCTCATCACCAAGCTCTGCCACCTTAGAGGCAGAAAGGAAAAGGATGCGGAATAGAATTGGGAGAAGGAAGCAATAAAATAATTTCTACCAAAGGGCAAGACTCCTTCTCTGCCCCCTTATTCTCACGGAGTCAATTATGTGACATAATTTAAAGCAATATGTTCTCAAGGAAACCTCAGAATGTCTTTCCCTTTTTATTTCTTTTAAGCTTTAATGCAAGAATTTTATCAATGACCACCAGAGAAAGGTGGCTCATAGAATTGGTGAAAGGGACAAAACTTTTCTGACAAATGGGGTTTGTCATGGCAGCATTGATTAGGAAGATCAAACTGGCCACAGAATGGGAACACAGGGGAAAAGAATTTCATTTCCAAATGAAAGACTGGGGGGGTTCTCCATACTCATTAATGGGTTTAGAGCAAGTGTAGTTTAAAATAGTTTAGAAAGCTACGTATGTGTGTTTACAGTAAACTGAAATATCTTCTCCCTCCTTTCCACCATCCACTGAAAGCTTAGCTTAGAGTCCTCCTTGCTTTGATTCCTTCTCCTGTTAATGTGTCTTGCCTTTCACCTCGCTCTCCTTCTTGATCTACAGCTCCCCAAACACTCATCAGAGGAAGAATCCACTTACTGCTGCTACAGCCCAAATCAGGGGAGCCAGTGCTGGTGAACAGAAGGTGGGCAGCTCTCCTGGGGGTGTGCCCCAGAGCCTGGGGGAACAGCACCTTACCCGTGCTGGGTGTGAACCCCTGTCCCACAACATGCGAGTAATGAAAACCCGATGAGTTGAAGGTGCAAACACGGAGCTTGTATTTTGTGCTTTGTGGAAATGACTCCCAAAGAGCTGAAATCTCCACATATAAATGATCGAAAATGGAACTGAGCTGTTGGGTGACTCCTCAGTGAAGAAGTAGCACACAGTAATTTCTTGACACAGACAAAAGTACTTGAAAAATGACACAGGAGACGAGCAATACAACCTTTGGACACAGACAGGTGCAGCTGGTGCTAAACAAGACCTGCTCTTGCTCCTGGATGAAGAGAACTGGGCAAAATAGCTCACTGCAGGAGCTCCCCGAGCCAGGAGAGCTCCTGATAGCAGTAGGAACACGCTGCTTGTAAGCACTTTACTGACCAGGGATTTGGCACATTTAATCCTGGGTGAGGATTGTTAGACCTTCTGCAGATTGCTCGAAGGAAGCACTTGAAAATTTGATTGCACATAGGTGATAGGCCATCAGCAGAGCAAAAAATACCAGCTGCAAAATGGGAAGCGGAGACGTGCGTCGAACGCTGATCTTGGGCATATGCTGGGGAAAGAGGCTCTGAGGTGTTTTAAAATACATCCTAGCACACGTATCGCTTGGAGAGGCACAAAGGCTGAAAGTCCACGTGAAATGCTTCTCAATTTTTATGTCTCTTTGCAATCACAGTAGAAACAAATATTAAGCCTAACATCCCCACTGCCAGCGAGGCTCATTAGGCACAAGTTGCATCATTTCACTCGGAAAAAAAAATGCCTTTCTCTGTGATTTATGAAAGCCCAAAGTCAGCTGACTGCTCAGGTCTCTCCCCAGCTGTGTTATAGCTCAGAACTTTGCAAATGGACATTTAAAACACGTTTCAAAACAATTTTTTGTCTGAGTGTACATCTTGTTTACAAGAAGAATCGACTAAAGCTGCGTAATAAAACTTGCAGAAATGGATTTTATAGTGGGAACACTGGCACAACTTTAATTACTTCAGTGCAGCAGGCATCTCTGTGGTCAGACTGCTCAGCCACTTCCAGGGTATTTTAAATCTACATTAAAAAAGTCAAAGAAGAAATCCATGCAGCAAGAAATAGAAACCTAAATGCCTTCCAAATGCAAGATGACTTCAGCTGAGAAAGCTTGCGACCCCTGGAGACAGTCCTCTAGATGAAAGGAGGGGCAAGCAGTGGGATTTCACCCACTGTCCCTGTTGATTCCACCCTAACCAAAGTCAGAGGGAGCTTTACTAACAACTTACCATGGAACAAGACCTCAAGGCCATTGCAAACCAACCAGAAAGAGTCTCACCAGGCATCGATTGCAGGCTTCAAGGGAATGTATCTTCAGCTGCTGTGTAAGAGGAGACATTCATACCAATGTCCACTCCCTAGACACAAAGCATCAGCACAAAAATAGGTGGATGTCAGCCAGGGTCCAGCAATTAGCAACTTAACGGACTTCTGCCAGCAGCGTGCGGTTTTCTCTCGACAGCCTGGGAGAGAAGCTGTGGGCTGGTGAGATGCCATTCTGCTAACAACACCACCCTTCCAGCAGCTACGTACGGGTCGAGGTGAAGACACAGCACGATGCAGTGACACACTGCCATCCAGAGAACCCAGCAGTATTCTGCAAATTTAATGCAAACCAGAAGCTACAGTGAAATGATTTCACCCCCCACTGGGGCACACTGCAGCAGAGGCTCAGCAAGCACTACCCATGCCTGTGGTAAAAGCACTGTGTCCACGGGACAGGAGGCACAGCTAAACCTGAACGGATTCAGAGGGCTCTGCTGCCCCTTGTAGCCATATTCAGTGTCTCTTGCTCTTATCTCAAGGTCCTGTCCTAGGGTGACAGGCACGCTCCTGACAGTCGCAGTCCTACCAAGAGCACGGATGGATCCATCTCTTGGCACTGCAAGGTAATTCCGTGAGGCTCCAAGAAGCTGTTCATGACTAGGATTCAGGTGAGGCAAAGGCCAAGGCCTTGGAGATGCTGCAGGATCCTGACTGCCACGTAAGGTGTCAGGAATTGTTCTATGCTGCCACTGTGACTTTTTTTACCTGTGGTTCTACACTGACTAACGTTTAACACTTGAAATCACAGCACCATTCCCAGCTGACCTGTGCTGCTCCTTAGAGATTTCTTCCTAAGATCAGGCCCTGCCCAGTATGTGGAAACTGCTGTGAGCTAAATGAGTGGAGAGAGACCATGCACAGAAAACCAGCCACTTTCAGGACCATCCACACTGCGTATTATACACAGAATAATTGCTCCTAATTCATCTAATTCAACTAAAAAATAAAAATAAATGAGGCACTAAAATAGCACTGAAGTCAGATTATTCTGGTTTATGTATACACCAAACTTCCCTCATGTTGTAAATGAAAAAAGCCTCCCCTTACTTTAAGTAAATTAATTAACAGTAATAATCCTAAAAACTGCTTCCTGCTAACCGAGTTTCAAAATATGGCAAGAATCAGGCCAGTGGGGAGTCATAAAGCAATATATCTTGTCACAAAACTTCCAAACAAAATCCACAGAGCTTCTTGGGGCTCCCTCACGCTACTCTAGCTGGGACTAATAAGCACAGATGTACTCAATATGAAGCTGGAGCAGTAGAAATAAAAGTAAAATATTTCTTTCACGTAGCGTACCAGAAACTGTTCTATTATCAGATAATCAGCTGTTCCACAAACATTGCATAGAGGCAAGCAATAAAAGTCAGAGACTAAAGAGCTGTCGTGACAGCTCTAAAGGAAGCTTGAGTAAAAGCTTCTGGAAGCAGGGTTTTATTAGAGAGATTTATGAAATAGATAAATAACCCCTTAAAAAGTTTATCAGCACATGTAGTTATTTAAACACAGTCATCAAATTCATCTAACCTTCCAACCAACTAGACCTTGTCAACCAAGTGAAGTAGTCAGAGGCCATAATGGTTTCATTATTTCTGTTTTCTTTCTAGGTAATGTTATTGCTGGTCCTATGGAGGAAACACTTGGTTCTAACTCTCCTGCTCCACTATGTAACACTGCACGTAATGTACTTGGAATTACTGCCGCAATTTCAAGCTCAGTCAGGACTGTGTTGACAGCGTGGATACAATTGCTGAAACACACAGAGGTACACACAGAAGATTTAGGTGCTGAGGAACTCCAGCCTCCATCCCAAGGCAGAGTCTCTGAGCTGCTGGGTGTGCAGCGTGGGGAGGCATTGGAATCAGTGCCCCTGTGCTTAGTACGGTCTTGTCAGTCATCTGTGGCATGGGTCAGGAATCACTGTGAATTCCTTCTTTAACCACCTGCAAAACGGGCATGCTAGAGCTGACCTCTCTGGGGATGGAGGAGATTTCAGTGGCAGCAGCAATCCCAGCACATGCTGCATTGTGAAGGAAGCAAAAAGCAACTGCTCCCTGCCTGAGCAGGGCTTCGTCCCACGCTGCCTTGCTGGCTAAGCCTGGCTGGGAGGACACTGCTGCCTCTGGGACAGATGAGGCACATTCCTCTCCCTTCCCAATTCCAGAGAAAGCTGTAAAATGAACAGGGAGGTATAAAGCAGGTGATACTGTCAGCCACCAGGGACTGCCTCCCCCCCACTGCCTGAGCAAGTGGGTGATACGTGGGGCAGTGATTGAGCAGAGGTTCCAGACAATGCTGCCTTTCATCAGATGCTGCAGAAGTCACAACCCTGCAGTGCTCTGAGGATGCTTTCCATTTTCTCTCTTACCTTGCCCAGAAGCATCCACTCCCTCTTCCACCCTACCAAGTTCCGAGGTCAAAGATAATTACCCAGAGAAGAATTTCCTCTTGCTTAAAGTGATTTAAATTTGCTGCAGTGACTATTTAAATGCTAGAATGAGCCACAGCATTTTAATGACTTTTAGGAATCACACACACACATACACCCCCCAAGCAATCTGTCACTGGTTGCTCTTGCAGCAGGGATAAAAAGCACATGGAACTGCAAGAAAAAGCCCTTACTGACCAATGTCAAAATTCTCATGGAAAAGAAAAGGGTCTATTTCCTACAAATATCAGTCACCCTGCTCAAATTCATCCCATGCCACAGGATGCATCCTCAGGTAGCCTAATGAAGCTGGATTAAGGAGGTTTGTTTCTCTTTGCACGTGAATGAAACATCTCTCTGCACCTTAACCAGCATTCTGCTGTTTGCTGCTGCTTTCCATTCGCCTTCGTACTTCCTCCAGTTCCCATGGAATAACTCATCCTCCCCACTTCTGCCTTATTGCATTTTTTAACTGATTTGGCAGAAGTAATTGAGCAAATTAGTTTTGGAAAGCAACTGCCTCACGTGATAGATTTCTCCCTCTGTCTTAACGTGTCAAGGATGCTAATTGCAGGGAGGATTTGGGGGACAAACTCTGGAGAGATGAATGTTGATGAGCTCGTGTGGTCCCTCAGAAGAGACGGGGCACGGAAAGAAAAGGCAGTCACCCTGCTCAAAAGAGCTTTAGGCCTGCCCATGCTCTAGCTAGCTCAGATTTCAATGCACATTCTCTAGGTTAGCTCTCTGATTTCTCCTTCCCCACGAATTACTGGAGGTCCTCAGAATCTTCACAGCTGCCTGGGCTGCCGTACTGGTAGAGCTCTCTGGCTCTGCAATCACATTATAAATCAGGCGAGGGAAGAAAGAAAACCTCTTCTAACTTGGCATGGTGATAACTAATCCTTTTCAAGCCCTCTGCCAGCAATTTAGCTTTCCAGGACCCCTCACTGGTATCCCAAATTCTGGGGAGGACGCCTACAGCAGTGAAGCGAGAGCGGAATTAGGAAGGCCAGAAATAGACAAAAGTTGTGGTTTCATTTTTTTCTTTTTCCTTTTCACTGGGATAATTTCAGCCAATCGGCTTAAACAGTCTCAGAGAGCTGCAGCAATGTCATTATTTTACATTGTTTAACTGCTGGCACCAGCCTATTTCTCTTTGATTTTGTACAATGGAGACAGTAAATTTTTCTCCCATTAAATCACTGTCACTAGCTTTAAAATTATCTAACCCCCTATTAATTACTCCTTTTCTTTTGTGCTAGCACTCCAAACACCTGGTGTACTCTACTCAGTCTGTTTAAAGTACCAGACCAGTCAAAGCACAAATATTTCATTTCCAATATCAAGACGTTGTGTCAGAATGAAAAATCCTGAACCTAAGGGTTGCTTGGTAGCTGCTGTTGGAAACAGTGCTCTCTACATTATTTCCCACATTACACTTGTGAAGCAGTATTTCATGCAGCCCCCAAAGGAAAGCAGCAGCAAACGGGTGGAATAGTTCAATAAAAGATGAAGAGCCAGAGCAAGAGGAAAGATGCTGCAGGTACCTCAGTTTGCTGAGGAGCTGGGGAGAAAGAAAACCACTGAAAATAAGAAACAAAATTCTGCTGGTTTCTGTATTACTCTTAGATTTAAAGCACCAATGCAGAAGTGAATCTATAGTTGGAGTCTAAGCAGTTCCTGACCTGGTGTGTCGGTGCAATAGAGGCTTTAATTATCTCAGTAAAAAACAAGTGACAAATCACAGGCACACAGGCTTTTAAAGTGCCTTCTAAAACTATCCACGGCACGCTAGATTTGGAACCAAGGTCTCGAGAACAATTCCTCTAAAATTCCATGTATTTAATTGACTTTTCTTGGTGTAATATGCTCTAACTTCTTTTCATTTGTGACTGAGAAAAAGAAGTAGAAATTATTGGCTTTTTTCTGAAAAGGTTTCTCCTACATTTTGGGTCAGGTTTAACAATTTACTGCTCTCTATAGAAGAGAAATACAATAAACCAGGCTATTCCCTGCATACCTGTATTCCCAAAGTGTTTATTCCACTGCTATCATCTGCACAAACAGCTCAGCCGTGCCGAGAGTTTCCAGTACATACAGAAGGTGCAAGATACAGAACAGGAGATGGTCAAGTCCAGGGGCTTTTGTTGGTGGCTGCTGGAGCCATCTGGTGCTTTGGGAGAAACCACCACCAGGCAGAGGGTACGGCTCCTTTTGTGCAGGAGAGGAGATGGCATTTCTCACCATTCTGATGGCCTTCATTCAGTATTCCTCCTCATTAGGGTATCTTACTTCATTTGCTCCACCAGTCCATGTTAGAAAACGGGCAGAGATCAGAGTGGCCCAGCCTGCACCAGCTCTAAACGTGACCATATGCTACTTTCCTAATGAAACCCTTCGCACGGCCCGCGGAATTGGGAAGGAATTAATCACAGCCAGCACGAGGTGCTGCTGACTTCTGAACAAAAACTTGATTAAGTGAGGATCAGTCTCTGTCGTGAACTGCTGAAAGATCTGGCAGAAAGTGAGGATGAATGGATTGTGCATAATGAATTCGGAGGCTGTGAACCGATCTGTGTTGATTAAGAAAGTGAAATCAAAGCCAGTAAAAGCATGGACAGAAATAGTGCAGTGGCTTTAGTGAATCACAGCCTTCATCTCTGACCAGCATGGTTCACTTCTGAGGCCATGAATAAATTGTACATAAACCTCTTCTAAATCATGAGTGGGTCTCAGCCTCATCACCCCTGCACTACGATCACCACAGGATTCGTACGCAGGGTGGCTCCGTGCAGTGCAACCACTGCTCAGCTCTGCAGAGCTGTGGGGGGCAGCTGGGAGTGGGGTGACGTGGGTCAGGAGGTCAGGGGAGACATCTACCAGCAGAGCTGACCAGGCAGAGATGTGAGGAGTCGAGACCAGAAATGACCTGAGATGGGCACAGGAAATTTCCACAACCTATGCCCAACGTCAAGCAAGATGTTTTACTTTCACAGGCAGATTAAGTACAAATAATTAAATACTGAATCAGGAGCTCAATGGAAACCAATACACTGACTGCTGAGCTGCAGCTTCTCACCAGCACTCTGTCCCAAAAATCTCATCTTCACAGGCAACAATTAAGACAGAAATGTCACCTTCCATTTACGTAGCAGTTTTCATCCTGAAGCACTTCATTAACTATCTTCCCAAAGATCACTTTTCAACACTGACTTTGCTGTATTTATCCTGTCTACCCAAATCAGAAAAAAAAAAAGAGGCAGATTGGTCTCTTTTTTGAATTTCATCAGATAAAACCTTAAACTCTAGTTTCCATAGCAACACATCATGGGGCTCTCAGTTTTTCTACCAAACCTGTTCATAAACTTTCAGCTTTACTTAACGCTGGATGTTCAAAAACACCAATTAGCTCTTTCATTATTTAGTGCTCTTCCAGTCTTCTGTGCTTATGCTAAATGAAGTACAGCTAGACACAGGTGAACCCTGCCACTGGTACTCGGAGCATCTCACTTTCAACTTTATCACCACCGAGCATCTCCGAGGTGGAAAAGCAGCGCAGAAAGGGAGGAAGGGGCAGTGACTTCATCACGCCCACACAGCTCGTGACACCAGAATTAATGGTCCCCAAAGTCAAAGGGCAGGATCTGAACTATGTCGTCATCATTCTAGGGAGATAGGAGCTGTTGCTTGTGGCAACCTGTGTGACTATTCCCAATTGCAGCAGGAACCAGAGGCACGGAATCTGCCTCCCGGAATGAAACCGACCGAGAAAAGAAAAGAAAAAGGCAAGAGAAGAACAAAAGCTGCCAGGGATAAGGATCAATGGGGAAAATAATATCTTGGCAATGCAGTAAAATCTCTGGGTGTCAGTCGAGTCCATCTGCACTTAAAATATCCCACCAAAGGTCTTTATGGATATCTGTGCCTCACGTGAACCCTGACTGTGGGAAAAACCAACGCCAGTGAAGGATAAACACGGGCCCGGGCCACTCCACAAACACTGCTCCACAAGCATATTTCAAACACAGTATATTTAAAACCAAACAACTATGCTGTGTTTACAAAAGGTATAAAACTGATCTGTACTTGGAACCCAAGGGTTTCCAACCCTTTCCAAAACTTCTTTCTGCTTGCACATGGCTGCCACACGCGCGACAAAGCAGACAGATGTTCTGGAATCTTTGGTTTGGCTCCTTGTATTTCTCCCATCTGTGCATCCACGGGCATGGGGATGAGCCCCGGGTGATCTACAGTCATTCCACAGACCAGAGGCTTGGCAGTGTCCATGATGACATTCTCTGCTCCCCACAGCTGACAGTGTGGGGCTTGTGGGAGAGTGGGAAATAAACCCCACAGTGGGCACTGCTGTCTGAGCTACTGACGTGACCAGTACCACCAACCCCGGCTCAATTCTGGTGTGAATAACAAGCAAAGGAATACAAGTGTTTGTCTTTATTTCCCTAGTTTCCTTCGGGTCTTTTATGAATCCAATACAGCTGCTGCCAGAAATGTATTTGCATGAGAAAATGTCCTCGGAGGCTTTTGTTACTTCTGTCACCAGATTTAGATTGTACTGTTTGTCCTGAAGTGCTTTCAGTACCTTACAGTTACTCCATTTTAAAATACACAACTATTCAATACACAACTGGAGAGAAACTTGCAGCACCTCAAAATCTTTTTCTTCCCAGTAATACCATCTCTTATTCTGCCACTAACCCCTTCAAGCACGCCAGAGGAATGCAGCTCTGCTCCTGAATTCCAGGGCTGCAGTAGTTCCAGTGCTAAAACCTCCAGGCTATCCAAGTGTGAGACAAACTGGTAATTTCGGTGACACACGACAGGAGGATTTCTTCTGAGACTGGGTTTCTGGAATAGTGGAGTGACATTCCATTGCTGCTTTAAGGCAGCTTGATGACTTTGACTTGTGCTAGTAGGTTGGGGTGGGGGTTTATTATTATTTATTATTACCTCAGGGTTTTTCTGTTTTGTTAAACACAAATTTCCTCTTTTGCCAAACCTACAGAAGCAAAGCAATCATTATATTGAAAAATCAACAAGAGCAGTGGCTGGCCAGAGGAATTCTGGGTAAGACCAGAAATGACAAGTCAAGCCTCTGCGCACATGACCAGCCTCTGAAATGGCAGAGGGAATAGGGAAAAGGTTTCACAAGAAACTTATCTGAGAGCACTGGGAAATGTGCAACTCTTACAGCCATTCTTCTTCTTTTTTTGTTTTCTTTTTTTTTTCTTCTTTTTCTCTGACAGTTTCTTCTGAAGGGGAAGTTCAACACACTGCCAACAAAGCCAGTTCCTACATCCCTCTCCCACAGCATCCAGCCAAGGGATGAGGAGTGTGGTGTGAGGAGCAACAGATGGCCCTGACCTGGCCAAGAGATCTTGGGCTGCTGACAGTCATGAAAACTCAGGCCTCTACCTCTCTGAACCAGAAGAAATACTTCAGAAAAAGCAGAATCATGTGCAGTGTATTCTCTGTAAGCAAATACCGTCGGCGAAGGCAGGCTGCCTTCACTTTGGTTTGTGCTTGTGGACACTGCTATCCCTTAACAGGATGCATGGGAGAATTTAAAGGAGTTTATTGTGCAGAATTTGCTAGATTTCTAAAATACATGTAATGCTCCTAGATAGTCTGGCAGTAAAAGATTTTGCTGAAAATGTGACCAGGTTTTCTTTACCTTTCTAATACTGAAAACACGCTAGGCCAGAAAAAAATTAGTATGTCTATTATCTTGTATACTATTTTGAAAGCTCCAGTGTCCCCAGCAGCAGCAGCAACTGGTTGGTTGCTGTAGAGCCCAGTTCTTCCCAGTTACGTGTACAGCAATCCCAGGGACTCGGGCTTCCCTCGGGACGCCCTTTGCTCTGACTGGTCTTTTAGAGATATTCTGTTCCTGTAAACAACACAAAATTAATGAACCTGCCAGACCAGATATTTTTAAACAACATATCTTATCATGTGGGAGAAAGGATTCTCTGTAAAGAAACCTGATTTGAAAACGTGCCTGTTTTGGGATTCTTGATGCCAACACAGACATGTTCTATTTCCTCTGAAAACAAACAATCCCATGATATAAAAATAGGCAAGTCAATGAAATGCAGACTTTTATAACGTGGGAAATGTTTGTTGAACTGGCATTCTGGTTTTGATTACTTCTAGCTGCTTTAGGAGAGACAGACTGAAGGCAGTGTTTTCAGAATAAACCAAAAATGTATGGAGAGACCTACTGCAAACGGGTGATGTTAAGTACAACAGTTCTCCAGAGACCCAGCTCCAATTCAAAAGGCAACAAAATATTCAAACACATACATTGTAAGGGTATGGCAGATGTCCCAACATACTTAAGTTCACCCTTAAAATGTTTGAATGGAAACCAGTATTTGTAAGAACCCCTTAAAATGCTGTGTAAAGTGGGAAAAGCACACTAGAAGCCATGTGAACTGGGAAAAGCACACTAGAATAAAGCCCAGGAACACACCTCGGCACCAAAGTGTCCTGCAGAATCCCCATGGGAAGCTGACAACACACAACACTTCACGAGCTTCCAAGAGCTTCTGTCTAACCAAAGTTTCACATAAAATCCGACGCAGTATGAGCTGCTCCAAATGGATTTCCACCTCCAGCAACATTCTAAGGTAGGAATCAAAGAGAGTTTCAGGAAGAGCCTTTGATATTATTCCATAATCATGGACTACAACTTACTCTACTGTAAGAAGGGGTTTTAAAGACTGAGGTGACAAGAACCAATATAGGGAAGAGAGGCTTGAAACAAGCCTGTCACTGGCAGCAGCTGTGGATAACATCACTCTGACATCTAACGGCAGCTTTGTGCAGCACTCACAGGTTTTCCTTAAGGGAAAAACTCACAGCTTGCCAAACAACATATGGAAAATAAATACACTGACTGTAGACCATTTCCCTTTGGAGAGGTAAGAGAGCTGCAGCTACTGCCAGCAGAAGAAAGGGAACAGATGTTGCAAAGGCTGATACACGTCACACAAATGCTCCTTCTAATTAACTGCCCACCAGACACAACAGAATTCAAGGAAAGATGAAATGAGCTCAGGCTTTACTACAGGGTCATACTGAGGGGTTCTTGCTGACTGGAGCCTCCGTATTTGAATTCAAACCGACTGGGGTAAACGATAAAGGCAAAATCCAGTGCAATTTTCCTTTTCATAAGGCCTAAAGCTCAATTAACCATTTTTCAAGTCCGCTGTTGTGGACAAAAATAAAATCAAATTCTTTCATTCCTTTATTTGTTGAACCAAAAATCAGAATGTGAAGACTTTCAGATAATGTTAAGCAAAGGCTGTCTTTTACAGTTTGCTCTTTGCATGGGTAGTGTTTTAGCATTGCACGAGCCTTCAGTCTGCAGAATGCAAAGGGTGCAAACCCCTTTAACTCAGATCCACAGAGGCACCGCACTGCTGCGGCTGAACGACTTCCCAGTTACCCACAGCGACCTCTTACTAATCCTGACGCTCGCCTTCACTTCAGTATTTAAGGAAAAGCTAAACCTGTGTTACGGACATGGTAACATCCCTCCCTCAACACGGCAGAGAGAAATCACCCGTGCGAAGCACACGGCAGAAAACAGCAGGTGGCAGCAAGAACCCGCACAAGAGCGGGACCAGGGCCCACCACCGCCCTGGGGTTATTCCAGCTCTGCTGGCAAACAGCGACAGAAAACTAAATGGAATGAAGGCCCATCTAAAATTAGATAGAAGGCCTTCCCTTTTTTTCAGTAAAGTGCCAACAGAAATTTGTGCATCAGTACACAACGTGTTGCTGAGATATTGCAGCTTTAGATGAAGTGAGGTTGAGGCTGCTGGCTTCCTGAAGGAGGAGAAAGGTCTTAAGTGTTTATTTTTTACTTAAATGACAGGGTAAGTGAATAGGTGCTGCTGCTTCTTTGCTGAAATCGAGCAAACCAATGCAGTACATTCTTTTAATGCTCAATTCACACCACTTTTAAAAGCACTTATCTTATTATTGGCACCCGGTTAGATTTTTCTAGTGCCAAATTTGCTATGGGGTGACAAGAGTTCATCAGAGCTGAGCTACTTGGTTTCCACAGAACCTATTCCTCCCATTTCAAGCACATCCTTCCTTCCTTCCTGATCAATGCTGAGATGCTCTAAGCAGAACAGAATAGAATAATAGAATCCCATGCTAATATAATTGCAAGATGTGATATTTATCACCCATGGTCAGTATCATATCAGACTGCAGGCTGCTTCATGGTATTTCAGAGCTGTCTGGACATGACAGCATGAGAAAGAAGGAATCTTCTATCAGTTCTCATTTGGCCAGCTCAAAGGTTCTCTCTGCCTTTTACATATTGCAAAGAATGGCCCCTACCTGTTAAATATTCACAAGAGAGAGGGCCAGTTTTGCATTGTCTTCCATCTTTCTTATGGATGGTTTGCGTGGTAGGGAAATGGGAAGTGGCACGATGAATTTCAGAGAAGTGTCTCAATCAAATCACCTTAAACATTAGCTTGCAGTGGCACTGCTCATGGTTGGACCTCGCAGAAGGTCAGTAAAACTGCTGCTGGTGGAGCCACTGTCATCCACAGTGGTTTATCCACTCTACCTACTCAATGGGTCAAGAAAGACACAGCCTACAGAGCTGCTTGGATTAATTTTGCAAGGTAAACTCGCACAGAATTGTAGACAAGGGAACGAACCAAAAATATGGAGGAATTGATAATAGCAGAGCAGCAGGTGTCAGCACTCAGAAATGCCCCAGCAGTGACTGATGATGCTCCTATCCTGTGGAGACTCCAAGAAACGTGACCCCATTTCAGCATCCAGTGCTCCACTCGTGTGCACATTCTTCTCTACCAATGCTGCTGAACCAAAAACGCTGCTCCTCTGGTACATAACATAAAGCAAAATTCAGGCTACCGAGGAGGAGTCTAAGCACAGCTTAAGAGCAACACAAAGTAACTCCCCATGTATTCTAACAACCTCATGCCATTTTTTGTTGGTGGGTTGCAGTGTGTCTTACAACGAAGCAAACGGCCACGCGCTGTTGGTGCAGCAGCAGTTGGCACATGCCTCGACTAGCCCAGGAACTCCCAACATCTCACTCACTAATAAAAGTTAAAGAATAGCCATAAATCCTCAATAGTCATCCTAGTCTAGCCCCGGATGGAATTCAACCTTGGAACTTTTTTCCGATAGGGCAATCTTTACGTCACCCAGTATGTGTATGTGACTGTGTGTGTCATCACGTGTTTCTACACACACCTTGTTTCTGTGGGGTGGACACTGTAGAGCAGCAGCAGAGGTGACAACTTTGGTATCTTCAAAAGGGGATGAAAGCTCCAAACTCTCCATTGGTGTTCTGCAAAAGGTCAGGAAAAAAGATATTAACACTTGAAACCTGAGGTGAATTTTTGAAAAGCAGGGTTCTTTTTCCCCTTGGAGTTGTTTTAATTCCCAGTTTGGACACAGGGACACACTTTGGGTCACCACGATCACAGGAGGGCACACGGCAGGTGGTAGCGTGCTGCATCTCAAACGGGGCAGCTAAAGGGTAGGGTGGTTGGAAAGCTGCTCCTACTCATTTTTAGGTGAGACCAGCAAAACCCATCAGTCTTCACAGAACCAAAGAATCACAGGCTGGTTTGGGTTGGAATGGACCTTAAAGATCTCGTCGTTCCAAGCCCTGCCACGGGCAGAGACACCTCCCACAGCACCGCGCTGCTCCAGGCCTGCTCCGCACGCTCGACGCCTGAGGC
>VWZY01006120.1:187633-204813 GCA_013399075.1 Chloroceryle aenea | reverse complement strand
ATGGAACCGGTACAAAACCGAATTTCTTCCAAGTGCGACAAGGAAGCTGAAGTTATGTTTTTACTTGTTGGTAACGTTTCAGTCTTTCAGGTAGCAGGTGTGAGCGTGACCCTGGGCAGGCAGTTTTGGGGGTGATGCATTAAATCTGCCAGTGCCCCTGGAAGCTGGAGCGCTGCCCTGTTGCTTGTGTTGTTCAGAGACAGCTCGGAAACTCCTGATTTATTTTATGGTTTGGTTGTTTGCAACTGAAGAAGGAGATGTTATTTATAAGATGGTTTTATATACGAAGGCCTTGTCTGGGTCATCTGAGGGGCTGTATAAATAACTGTGGATCTCTGTGGGCCCCACGGCACATGCTCGTTCTTGTATTCCTGGAGAGGATTTACATTTCGTTCCGTGGGTGTGGTAGTTATTAATACCTAACGGTGCTCGCCGCTCCTCCTGGGGCTTGGTGAGCCTTTCACTCTTCGTGCTGCCGAGGTTGTTTCTTTGGTGGTTGCTGTGTGGTGGGGTGTGCTGGAGGCCATAGCTGGCTTCCTGTTATTTTTGTCATGATAAAGTACCTACGGAGTAAAGGGCATTAGACATTGTTTTGGGTTACTGGATGTAGAAATTTTGGCTAATTCCCATGTGAAGTGCGCTGAGAAGCCTCTGGATAGATATTTAGTTCTCACTGAAGGTAGCATTCCTTATCATTCCCGATTGTTGGCTAATAGCAAGCACTAATAGCCAACACTGAACCACTTGTAGAATAACACCTTCAGTCATTCTTGGCCGTCCTGGATGTGACAGTGGAGCTCTCTGCCGAGCATTGCTTGGCTTCCATTCAGTCCAGATGATCTCCTGTATGCATTTTATTTTAAACACGGTGGATTTCTGGCACGGCTGTGGGGGATGCTCCCATCCTCTCCTGGTACTGAGGAGCCTGGCACAGTTTTTGCTATTTGACAGAGCTGTGTTTGTTCATGTGGTGTAGTTTTTGAGGAGAAAATAAATTGCGAGTGGCTGCCACACCCCAAGCAGTAATGAGAATTGAAGCCTCTAGCACTAAGTGTTTCTGATAAATTGTTAATACTGTTGGATGATTTCTCACTGCAGTAACGTAACTGTTCCCATCAGCCTTAAAGGGATTGAAGCCAGGTCCAATTAAAATTGCTTTTAACACTTTTTCACCATCTAACATCTTTATCTAACGTTCACGACCAGCAGAGAATAGTCAGAAGTCACTGTCTTCATCATGAAAGAATATTATCTCTTATTATAAGTTACTCATATGATTAATACCAGTCTACGACTTGGGCAGCGGCTGTAATACAATCATCAACCTGGCTTTTTCGTTCATGATTATCTCTTCTAGGCTTGTCCCTAAGTCACAGTGCCTTTCAGATGCAGGCCAGCTCCCGACAGCCATAGTGGTGGAGACACCGCAGCGCACTCTGCGTTTTTAACGCCGTCAGAGCTCTTAGTGGTGTCTCCCTTGAAGCCATGCTGTTGTTTTTCTCCGTGCTTTTTCAGCAGCTGTGGATGGTGCAATATATGGATCTTTCACACGTATCCCCGCGCTGGGTGGGCAGGGATGTGCCTCATCTGCCAGGGGTCTGTCCGAGGCTGTGTGTTAACCTGCACCGGCTCTGGCGGTCTCGCTTCAGTGCTGGGGAATTAGTGGCTGCTTAGAATCCGTTGTCAATGAGCCTGGTGGAAAAACATGGCAAGAACATCCCATTGATGAAATTATCCGAGTCCCACCAAAGAGGTGTTCAAAAATCACAGCGAGAAAGCTCATTCCCCAGAGCCAAGCACGTTTCTTGGATTTCTCTACCATTTTTCACGAGAGGGGGCCTGTCCTGCTCTTTGCATTGTGAAATGCAGCACACGATGGGACAATTGCAGTTGCCAAATCAAACGTGTGCTTACTCAATCCTGAAATTTTTACATTGTTTTGAGTTGTGACTTCTCCCTTCAGGTTTGACAGGGAGGATAACGGGTAATCTCTTTCGTGTGCTGTAGTTTCCGTAGAGAGGTGGGTTGGTGGTGGTGAAGATTTGATGTTAAACCACAGAGCAGAACTGAAGCAGGATGTCCAGCTCCTTTAGGTTCACACAAGTTACTGAGTAAAAGGAGAGGGAGACTCCTCCTTCTATCGATGTAGATTGTGAATACTTTTTTTTATGGTTTTAGGCTGACTAATACCTTGTTGATAAATGGAAGGTAATGTTCCCTTCACTAATGAGTTTACAGGTGGTGTTTAGTGCTGACAGCTGCTTAATACCGACTGATACATGCAGGGAGTGTGTTACCTTGACTTCCACAAAAGGCCTGGAAATTACTCCTTGAACCTGCTGTTTCCACTACGTAATAGTAAACTCTCGAGGGAGTGTCTTTAGGTAGTTTTCCTAGAGGAACTTTAAAATGACACATGATATGACATGTCCTTGAGTGTGATTACACCTCTGTGTGACAGGGACACCCGTAATAGATAAGAGAGCTGGAAGCTCTGAGTAACTTCATGAAATTGAAGATGCTGTGTGAGACAAAACCTGATTATTCACCACCTCCAGATTCCATCTTACTTGAAAAGAGTAGCACTGAGGACCTCCCCCCACCCAGTCAGGGAAAAAGTCAGTATTGGTTCCCAGTTCTTTTGCTGACTTTAGTGGAGAGTTGTGGATCTCCATTTGTGAAGCACACACTGTTACTCGCTGTTACTCATTTTCCAGTTTGGTGCTATCTCAGGACTGCTCTGTCTCACTTCCCTCTTTATCTAAGGCGTGCACTGCTGAGTTCAGTTGTGGGCACAATAAAATGCTTACTCACGTATCTAGAGTTGGTAAAATCAATGGATATTTTTCAAAAACAAGATTCCACTTCATAATAAAATGGGTTCTACTTAAAAAAAACCCTGCTAGGGTGGAGACTCGGAGACGTAGTTCTTACAACCAGCTGGTTTTGTTGTACGAATTGAATCGTAGGTGTGCTGGGTCAATATGGAAACCAGTTTGTTATGGAATCCCAGGCAGAACTAAGCTAAAACCTCCAGACTCCAATGCAGCTCCTTGCTGAGCAGGCTGCTGAATGCAGTCTGTTAGGTGGCAAGACCCCAGTTCTTCGCGGACCGGTGGCGTTGACCAAGTTAGGATATTGTTTGTGTCTTGGCAGCACTGTAGGGGGATGTAGCAGTTCAGCAAGATCAGGGCGTCCGGCCCTGAACCAACCTTCTTTCATCTAAAGTGAGAATTGTGCTTTCCTAAGCTTTGTGGGCTCTTTGTGTCACTTCGTCCTTTTGCTTTTTCCAGGATGAATTTCAGTGTCTCCACGGTAGGAACGTGGGGGTTGGGAGTGCTGGGTTTCACCCTGGGATATCCCCACTTGGCAGCCTGGTGGGAGCTTGGCTGGTAGGAGCAGAAACTTCCGGTAGCTTTCAGAGTGCTTCCCAGCACGTCCTCATCTTGCCATGGAGCATTGCTGGTTTTAGCTGTGCAGCATTTGAAACCACTGGCTCTTGTGAGCTGCTGATTCTGCAGATGCCTCTGGCTGGTGTTATTTCATGACAGAGAGCTATCAGGTTTTCTAAGTGTTAGGAACCTTTGGCCAAGAACAGCTTTATGGAGGCTTTATTTGATGTCCAGCTAATCTTGCGCCTCAACTCACCCCACTTCCTAATACAGCACTTCTGAGAATTGTGATGTTCTGAGATCTGCACCTGTGACAGCTGGACCACAAATTCTGAATGTCCTCTGGCTGGGGTTGGTGGGCTGTGGGGTGTTTCCATTTCACTTCTTCAGCAAGCATTGCTTGGGCTTCCTCAGGCAGTAAGAGAACAGGATTCCCACTGCTGCCTATTGGTCGTTCTGCTGGAGAAACCTGGGGAGGAGGGAGGTGTTTGAGAGTCTCTATGTAAATGTCAGCATGCTTAGTGCTGCAGAGATGTTACTTGGATTGCATCCTGCCCTCGGCTGTCTTCTAGAGATCCGGGGAAATGAAGATAGAATTTGGCTTTTAATTTGACTTCTGGCCTGAGCTTAAGGAGTTGGGTCAGGGGAGTGGTGCTAACAGTGCCTTACTGAGCTCAAGGAATATTCGATGTGAATTGTAGGCATTTGCTTTAACAGGCACTCTGGGCATTAAGAACCTGAAAAGCTGTGCTCTTTTCTTTCAGATGACTCTGATACTGGCCTTGGTTTGTGTGGATGGATCCTGGTGATCACTTCACTCTTTTTCACGATTATTACATTTCCTATATCAATCTGGATGTGCATAAAGGTAAAATTGGTCACTGCTAAGTTGCGGGCAAACTGAGCAATGCAGACGCTTCCCATTGTTATTGTTCTCTATTTTTCAACTCTATTCTTTCTTGAACTGTAGCAGATGGTGTGTAGCAGACCCCAACATTTCAGTGCATTGATCTTCAGAAAAAAACCCTGCGATTACAGGATTTAGCCAAAACACTTTTTGCATTGACATCTTCACTACTTCTGCCCGGGTGTCACTAGTATAGAAGATGAGAATGTTTGCAAGAATGCCTAATTACTCTCAGAGGACTGCTGGGAGATGTCTCCCTGTGTATGGGTCCTTATGAAGCATGGAAATATAAACAGACATACGTGGCTGTGACAGATTGATAGGCTCTGAAAACACAAACTCAGAGTGATCCCAGGTGACAGGAGGAGATAACTCAGCCTTGTTCTGGCTAATACACCACGCCAGAACGAGAGCTGGAAAAGCCCCTCTGGGTCATGCACACTGTGCTTGGTTTTCTTGTTGCCAGGATATTCCCGATGGCTGCTTCCAGTGCGTGGGCCTGGGCAGGTGACCTGCTGCTGCCTTTGCAGCTGGTAGGTGGTGCCACAGGCTGAAGAATAGTTCTCGGGGAATATTGTCCTGAGCGTTCCTTCTGCTGTTTGCTTTTTGATGATAAAATTTAGGCTGAAATTCTCAAAAGCAGCCCGTATAGAAATGAAATGTGATGTATGTCAACATTTGAGACTTAAAAGAGTGTCTTGGACTAGTGTGTGCATAGTTTGGAATCCATCACGTGGCTTCTGGAAACCCTTGCATGACCTCCAACTGTTTCTTGCAGATTATAAAGGAATACGAGCGAGCCATCATATTCAGGCTGGGACGCATCCTAAAGGGGGGAGCAAAGGGACCAGGTACGTCCTGGAGAACATTTCTTAGTGCTTGTTCTGATGAAGTCATCAGTACAGTAATAGCTGCCTAGAGACATTGCAGCAGGCTGGCAAATGGATTGCTCAAGACTTTTGTAACTTCCAGTAAGAAGATGCATTGCTTTATATGGAGAAGATAGGGAATTAATTATCTGCAATCCTCACCCGGATCTCCTCGGTGACTGCAGGGTCTTCACCTCCTGGGTGCTCTTTGGTTGATGCGTCAGGTGGAATCGAAAGCACAGAATGTGAAGGGAGGAGTAACACCATAAAATCTGCTCTTGTAAAATTACTGCTTCAGTTCTAACACCCAGATGGTCCAAGAGCCTTGATGGTCTTCAAAAGAAATAGAAGCAATTAATTTTTTTTTTTAGTTTCCAGAGTATATTAGAAATTCTGATGGGATCTGGAAGAATGTTACTTTCCACTGCTGCTCCAGCTGCTCAAAGTGGCAGAAAGAGGCAACAGCTTCTTTCTTTGTTGCCATCCAGGTTTTGCAACACCTCCACACTGCTGCAAAGCTGACAAATTAGCCTGATCCACCAGAATGAAAGGGGCTTGATAATTTCTGCTTGCCAGAAGTAGGCCCCAAAGTAACAATGTGGAACAAATGTTTCAAAGTAGCTGTTAACAGTTCTGGGTTGTTTGTTTGTTTTTCACAAATATTAAGCTCTAATTAATTTAGACTTGAATTGCGCGAAATTTCTCAGAATACTCAGAATACTTTACTGAAAATCTTACCCTGGTTTGAAAGCCACTAACAAATGTGCTGCTGAGCTCCTTCCAAAGAGGGCCATACAGCTACAGCTGTTGAATTGAGACTTGTCACTGAAATAAGTTTAAATTCATCTGTATTAATGATCCATTTTCACATCTTCTTGTATTTATTTTTCTTTGGGTCAGGTTTGTTTTTTGTCCTACCCTGCACAGACAGCTTCATCAAGGTTGATATGAGGACCATCTCCTTTGACATTCCTCCCCAGGAGGTGAGTTTGCATTTGCCTTTGTGCCTGCTGAAGTGTTTGCAGAATTGTTTGCACTCTCTTTTTCCTTCCCCCTCTCGGGGTTGGGTAGCATGTGGTTTTAATGTAGATTGCTTCTGCAGGTTCAGTGCATTGTGAAGAGTACAGATGTCCTTTAGTAATGTCATTTAACAAGAGAAGATCCCTGAAACAAACCAAATTGTGCTGGCCTTTTAAGGACCAAATAAGATAACATAATAGTGCTTAAGAGCTGGAATGGGAGGGGTTTGGAACGAGGACTGCTGGACTTCATGCAACATTCTCTAATTGCTTCTGGAAAATCTGGAAGATTTCCAGAAGCAGCAGTGATCTTTCCTGTGCTAATTTGTCCAGATACCTAAAGCAGCTAAAACGAGGGGATGAAATTACTGTGTCCATCAAATGCCATTAATAGTGAGTGAGTCAGGTTCATGGTCTGCTCCCTTACATGGGTTGTGTGTGCACGTTGCTTCCATGTCCACAGGGACATTACCAAGCCTGATGTCACCTGGAGACTTTCACTTTGAAGGTTCTTAAGAACAACAAAAAAAATTCTATTTCTAGCCAGCTCTTCCTTGGACATCTTAATCTTTTAGCAGAATCTCTCCACAGCATTAAACCAGCTGAACTCCACGGTGCCAACTCAAAGGATAACAAAAGAATGAAAACCGACTAGCCCTCTAAAAATAATTTAGTGAACAATTACATGGTGATGATTACAACTGCATCCCCCGTGTATCTGGTGTGTTTTGCAAGACAGAGATGCTCGATGCAGCTTGCCTGGTGCATCTGTTTCCTGTCATAGCTGTGAGCTGGTTTATTGCTCGTCATTAGTTGTAGATTTAGATAAATGGCAACTGTCATGGTACACTCTGAAGGGTAATTGGTAGAAACCTAATCACTGGCAGGCAAAATGTGCTTGCAGCTGCTGATGTGCCATTAGAAAAGGAAGCCATCAGTTCTACAGCTTCTCTTTTGGCTTGATTAAATTACTCTCATGGATTGAGGTTGGTTTGTTTGTTTTCAGTACACAGAAGCAGAGATAAATTTTCATTTGTCCAACATGATCTCGGTGTGTGCTACTCATTTTTTTGTTTGGCTTACGCTGTTATGAAAAGCCTGCAAAAATAGGTAGGCTGGGGAAGGATGGAGCAGGGAAGTCTTGAAGGTTAACTAACCCCCCTGTCCCTCTCCTGTCAAGTAACAGAACAGTAGCTGTCTTAACGTGGAATTAGGACCTTTTCTTGTGGTCATGGGGCATATTTCAATCTCCTTTTAGCTTAACTTTAAAATATAATTAATATTAATGCTTCTTTGTAGTGTCCCCTCTTCCAAACCTTCAAGACTATCTGTCTTTATCTTCTGAAGTCCCATTTATTTCTCAACGTACAAGTGTTGAATTCAGTGAATGACTTTAATCTAGCTCTGAGGATGTTCACAAATTGCATTTCCTCTGCAGTTTGTCTAGAAGTCACCACAGTCATTTAGTAGCACAAGGTGGCATTTCAGTCAGAAGCACCTCCAAGGACAATGACCTGCTAGCTAAGAGCAGAGCTGTTTCTAATGGGCTGTTGAAGTAAGGCTGGCACCCGTGTGCCTGGAGTACATCAGGCTGCTGGGAGGCAGAACCAGGTTGATGTCACTGGACCCACCTCCTGTATACTCATTAGCCTTTTTTTCTCTGTACAGAAACATCAAATGAGCCTCTCTCAAAAGTTAGCAGTGTGTGCTTTTAACAAGAGCATCCTAACGGATTTTGAATGTAGTGGTTCTCATTCTCCTGCATTTAAACAAAACAACTTCGTTCTTGGAGCCTTTTGTAACTTGGGCCCTTTGTTACACAGAGCTGCTGCATTCCAGCACAGCCAGTCTGCCTCTTACTCCTCTGCTGTTACAGTCTCACTGAAATACAGCAGCAGGGACTTACCTGGCTGTGAACCATGGCTGGTTTCAGGTGCAGGAGTGGATGTATTTCCGTCTACGTTCGGTCCCATTTTATTTATGTTTTCTGTCCCTTGTATGAATTGCAGCTCCCTCTGTGGATCTGAAGGAGGGAGTCAGAAACAGTGTTATGGCAAAGCTAACAGAATATATTTCTTAGTGAGAAGTGTTCTAATCCCATATTTAGTCTCAGCCTCTGAGATACACTGGAAGTGCCTCTGTATACAGACACGGTGACGTGCACCATACATGCACAAGACCTTTTGTTTTCAAGACAGTTGCTTTACTCTGGAAAACCAAGGAGATTGTCAAGTAAAACCAATATGTAATTACTATTATAAATCCTTAAATATATGCTTACTAATGCTGTGTTTTCCCCATTGCTTTGTAGATCTTGACCAAGGACTCTGTGACAGTTAACGTGGACGGAGTGGTTTATTACCGTGTCCAGAATGCCACTCTTGCTGTAGCAAATATCACAAATGCTGACTCAGCCACCCGCCTTCTAGCACAGACAACTTTGAGGAACGTTCTGGGGACCAAAAACCTTTCTCAGATTCTCTCCGATCGCGAGGAAATCGCCCACAGCATGCAGGTATGAGCGGCCTCCCCGAAGCTGGCTGTCAGACAGTGTTAAGCAGCAGTCTTGGGGGTAATCTGCAGGTTGGGATTTATTTTACCTTCTAAGGATAAGCCAAGTTGTAGTTTGGAGCTTAAAGCAAAACCCGCTCGGGAGGTATTGGGGTGATGCTCTGTTTAATAATGAGGGCTTCCCTGGATTGTTCTGTCAGTACCCCACTGTTGGAGGAGATTACACCACCACATTCCTTCAACATGTTAATTAGGCTCTGGTGGGTTATTTTAGCTTACAACAGTTATGCTTTTATAATTATCAAATCAAAATATGAATACTAAAGCCCTTAAAGTCCAAGAACTGTAAAATAATTCTTATTTTTACTGTTCATTCCTCATATTTGGACATTTTTTTTTGCAGCCAGGTAGATGGCTTAACCTAGTTGTGCTGTCTCCTACAGGCCACGCTTGATGAGGCAACAGATGATTGGGGCATCAAGGTGGAACGTGTGGAGATCAAGGACGTGAAATTACCTGTCCAGCTGCAGAGAGCAATGGCTGCAGAGGCAGAAGCTGCCCGGGAGGCCAGAGCTAAGGTAGTAACATCACCTTGTGGGTTTGGATTTATGATTAGTCAGGAATAACATAATGTGGCTGATGTAGAGGATGAAGTTTCTCAGCCAGACTGTGTTGCGCCGGCAGGATTTGTGTCTGGTGCTTGCTTTATTTCATCATGGCTCATGCAGGTGAGAGCTCCCTCAGAAATGCAGAATCTCAATTTTTTACCACACTCTTAAGAACAAATCATAAACAGGAGAATTCTGAGGTTATTGACACGAAAGTTTCTGCAAGTAGAACAAATGCACCCGCTGCATTTTCAAGACGTGGTGCTGGCTGCTGTGACCTGGGACAGAACAGGCACGCAGGGCTGGGAGAGCAGGTGGAAGTGGTGTACATCTGAGTGAGAGAAAAGGCAGAGCCAGGGGAAGAACACGGGCAGGGGAGGTCCTTGATCAAAGCAATGAGCAGTGTCTGGTTTATGACTTCAGGCTGAAGTCATCCTCCAGACCTGTAGTTTATTACCGTGCCAGAGTGAATTCAATTTCAGTCCTCTTGCTTCCCCAGGTAATCGCAGCCGAGGGTGAAATGAACGCTTCCAGGGCCCTGAAAGAGGCCTCCATGGTTATTACAGAGTCCCCTGCTGCTCTTCAGCTTCGTTACCTGCAGACCTTGACCACCATTGCTGCAGAGAAGAACTCCACCATTGTCTTCCCGTTGCCCATCAATATGCTGCAGGGCCTCCTAGGCGACAGTCGCTAGGCAGAGGGAGGAGAGAGGCTGGGCTGGGCTTTTCCCTACAGCCACTGAAGTCCCTGTGCGTTATATAGTTTGTGGTGATGTTAACAAAGTTATACTGAATGTGTTCTACAACTTATAGGTAATGTTTGTGAATATGGACAATCCAAATAGCTGAAATTGAAACCCTGTCCAGATGAGTACGGGCAAGTTGTGATCTACGGTAAGAATGTGTCCCTGCTGTCCTGCAGGGGACAGCTTTCATCTATGACCTCCTATTTGCAAAATAAATAGTATAGGAGAGCTTTTGTGGTGTAGGTGAGATGATCCAACATTGGGCAAGAGAAGTATTCCCTCTGGTAAATGAGTCTGCAGCCCTGGCAGGGAAGTGGAACAGCCCTAACTGTGTTGCCTCGTGACAGAGTCAGGAGATTGCTCTCCTGGGCACTGCTTCTCTAGCTTCCACAAGGACCAGGAACAGAAACTGATACAGGAGTGAGAATCCTGCACTGGGTGCATCTGACAAACAGGTTCATACTCTAAAATAGTCCCCTATTCGTTAGAAACGTTGTTAGTGGAACTTTCCATCTCTTTTTCTGCCACACCAATGGCATCACTGTTCTGTAGCTGTGGATACAATCTGCTTGCAGGGGCTGGTGTGGTGTTACATCTCTATGGATTTGTACTTCTTTAAAGCACTGAAAAGTTGCATCACTCTCTTAAAAAAAAGATTTTTAAAAAGCCAGAGTGCTGACACATATATTTTATGCAGGTCTAAAACCTGCTTCTCTAGATGCAAGATCTCTGTAACTTAACAGGGGATGGTGATGTACCAGAAGATGCTGTACAGTTTATATCTAACAACCCCATGGTTTACCTGTGATGTTGCTTCTGAGCAGACCTGTAATAGTTGTTGGCAATATTAAGGGCTTCTACTCCATCCCAAAAGAGTGTTCTCTTCAGTTCACATAGTCTCGAGCTATCTGTTAAACTGTTACTCTGTTACATGCAGCTGTCGAGCCTGTATTTGTGTGTTGTACTTGTCCAGGAGATGTAATTACAGATTAAAATGAGTCTGCAGGGGGGACACGACTCTTCGGGCTGCCACCATCACTGAGTTTGCCACGTGGCCTTTAATTATTGGGGGGTAGCAATGAAAACCAAAAGCCAAGATCAAAGAGGTTGGTGCCATTCTCACGCTGGCCAGCATGAAGTTCCTAACTTGTTATTTATCACCTTTCTGTGTCGATCAGTTCTGTATTTACAGGTATTTTTGTATGGACAAGGTCTGTTCACCTGTGCCTTGAGATGCTGTGCCTTTGTCCCTCTCAGGGTAAGATGCCCTGAGCTAACTGGCGCCGTTTCTCTTCTGCCTGGTTGCTGTGAATATTTGTCCTTCCTCTGCCTTGTAACAGCACTATACCTGTCTGTACTTCAGTTCACCTGAGCCGAGCTTGAATTCTTGCTGGGAGAGGGGGGAGCAATGTGGTTAAGAAAGCTGCAGTAATTAGCACTGCTGTGCTCACGGGCTCGGTGTAGGAGACAGCAACTGCACAGCTTGAGGTTAATCCTGGGGGAGGACGCGTGGATCTGTAACTCCCACTGTCACTGCTGTAGATGGGCACCCCTGGGCATTCTTGTTGACAGCAGGAGCACGCTTTTTGCTCTCATGTTGAATAAAAAAACATGCTGTTTACTAAGGAATGACTTTCTGAAAGTTTTACTGTTAATTTATCAGCATCTTCTGTGCTGATAATTCTAGGGAGGGGATGGCAAAACAATTCCAAAACCCCAAGAATCTGTAACTGTGTAGTAGGAAGTGCATGTGCAAAAAGTGGTCCAAAGACAGCTTCATTTTCTAAAGTGTATTTGTTTCAAGCAGGTTGAAATGAGGGATCTACAGGTTCTGGTTAATGTTTGCTTCATAACAAACCCCACTGTTCCTATTCACATGTTCCATACAAGCTTTATTGTATTAAATATAATCAAAGCAAGGAGTAGGGTCAATGACTGGTCATGATTGGTTTTGGTAATTATTGCACAGCTAATTGGCTATTAACATCATTGCCTTGTCAACATGCATCCTGCGGGAGGAAGTAGTTCTTGAAGGCATTGAAGGCACTAAACTTGCTCCACTCAAACCAAAAAAAAAGAAAACCATGTTACTCAGACATCCACATCTGCCATTGCTCTCTGTAGAGGATCCACAGCCCAGTAGTCATCGTCCCAGCCCAGGAACCAGCCAGAGAAGGTTGGTGGCTCAAACCCTTGCTTGATGACTGTGACTGGAGTTCTCTTGTCGCGGCTGGCCGGGTCTGTCTCAATGTACCGCTTAGCTGAGAACACACGAGGAGAAGGGAAGCTCAGAGTGCAAGTCTTAGGGAGTAAAACAGTTTAACTGTAGCTGAAGGGAGTTAGAGATGCAATTTCAGATTGTTCATTTAAACAAAAACCAAACTACCCTCCCATAAGTTTCCACTCTTAAGGTTTAATCTCCACCTGTTAGAAGGCTGGGACTTGTTTGTAGAGAACCAACACTGAGTTTTTCTGTTGTGATTGCAGTAGGTTTCTCAGTAGATTACACTGCCTGCCTTATGGGCAGAGAGCAGGGAAATAAGAAACTGTTAGTTGAGAGAGGAAAATGTGACGTTACCAGATTTCAGTGCCTCAGTCTTTTCCTCTTCTTGGGCATCTTTCCCAATCCATACAAAGACCTAAAGATAAAATACCCATATAAATTATTTCAGCCACAGTTGATCTCTTTTTTTTTTTTTTTTTTTTTTTTTTTTTTTTTTTTTGTATAAATCATCCTTTCATAGTCTCAGTGAACACAGTGTGATACAGAACAAGAACACACTCGTGCTTGTGGGCCTGGAGTGTTGACCTACATGACTCGGGGTAGATAACAACAAGTTTTTTGATTGTTTATCTATATAAATTCTAGATACATAAATGATACACTAGCTTAACATCAGGAAAAAGCAGCAGGTGTTTGAACGTTCTTACATAAGCCATACAAATATGTTGCCTTTTGGCTGATTTACACACAGTCTGTTACTGAAAGAGCACAGAAAACTTGTCCGTGTGTTCAGCTGCTGATTCCCAAGAGTCCCTCCCAGCCCCGGGGCGGTGCACAGGCTGAGGAGCACACACGAGACACAACAGCCTCTGTCCTTCAGCCTTTAAGCTGATCAAACCAGGGGCAGGACACTGACTCTTTTCTCAGTGTCCCTGGGGAGGTGATTTGTTCTCAGGCCTGAAGGCAAAAGGACTCTACAACTTTTCAGCTGTCGTTATTTGGGTCTCAAGCTGGAGCAAATTCGCACCAGTTCCTTGCTCCTCTCATCCCTGGATAAACATCTCATACCTGATCCCATGTGTCAAGGAGCATAACATCATCTGTAGCAAGGTCATCCTGAGTCAGATCTCCAGGGACTTCTTCAATCTGGAAAACAGAAGGTTAAGATGAGCACATACTTCAAATGCTATTTTGCTGTTACAAGAGAGATGCTGTTCACAGCAGCTCCAGTTTCACCCCTTGTTGGTAAGATCCATTAATAAGTGAGACATTGGCATGGTACTTGTGCAGCTCAGGCTGGCACTGAAATGTTTTTAGACCACAGAATACAAAACCAGTCTCTGTCTACCTAAGGAAACTGTCCTTCACTCGTGCTCAGGACTTGTAATGTTGCCTCTACTTGAAAGATGCATGAGTTAAAAGCTGAGGCATCTGAATGCAAGTAGTTAACCAGGGCAGAACCAGCCTGACCCTTCAGGAAGTTGCTGTGCAGACGTAACAAGCTGCTGTCTGCAGAAAAAAACCCGCTTCTGCTGCCTTCCTCTGGAACTGAAACCACCCAGGGAAACAAAATGCAACAGCCTGTTGGTTTGGGATGAATTTCTCCCAGCTTTGTCAGCTGGGTGTTGAATTAATCAACTGTCTTGGATACTCACAGTGAAGCGTCCGCTCTTGTTGGAGCATGCAAAGAGCCGGGGGGGGTGAGCATCCATCTTCTTGTCCTTCAGCCGGGGCGAGGTACGGTACGCAGCCTTTCCACCCAGTGCTGCCCAGAAATTATCTGGAGAAGAGAAGGAGATAAAGGGATGCTCCAGCTGGTCATGGAAAGCACAGCGGCTTGCTGTGCAGACGTGGGCCTGAGCACTGTGTGTCAGCAAGTCCCAGAGGCCTACAAAGATGAGTGTTGCTGTTAAACGTAATGCAGATACTTTGGAGAAGCCCCCCTGTGCCTACGTCCACATTCCCTTGTTCTGGGAGACAAAATAGCCATGAAATGTTTACTAGGAGCGTGCAGCTACACACGAAACCTTCTCCTACTCCACTGTGCCTCCCTCACCTGGCTCTCTGCCCTCAGAAACCTGTACTGGGCGAGCTCCCAGTATCTTCAGCAGCTCCTGTGCTCCTGATTTCTCTGCATTGCTGGCTCCTTGGCCCACCCAAAGGTAAGCAGCAGAGGGAGTTTTCAGGACAAAGGCATCGTTGGAGTTCAGCTGACTGGCAGTGGGATCCAGCTGAAAATAAGGAACGTTGCACGTGTCAGATCATCCTCCACACAGAGCCCATTACTTCAACATAAAAATCAGTACCTATCGTTGCACAAGCTGCAAACAAGATATTCCATATGAGCATGTTGGGCTGTAAGATACCTTGTAGATTTGCCTGTATCTGAGCGACGAGTTAATCATATGAGAAGAGTCAATAAATGTGTGTGCAACCCACAGATACACGTGACCCATGGCAAGAGTATTTTGCCAGTGTTTATGGTTATGACAGGAGATGGAAGGACTTGCTGGGGAGACTGTAGTAGAGTGGTATCTGCACTGCTGAGGCTGATCAATCCTTAATGTAATTTCCTCTAGGTCAACAAGGACATGCCATCTTGGAGCTAGAAACTTGGGAAGTCTCCACAGACATAAAGCAGCCCTCTTGCCTCAGCTGTAGCTATTGACTAAGATTTGGTCTCTCTTTTGTTGTCGTGGGGTTTTTATTGCACGTGTGTTTTCTTTCAGAGGAGTGGGGCAGGCTCTTTAACCTCTGTCCTGTCTCTTTGCACAGAGGGCATTTAGCACTTCCCATCTTCAGCACTGTTGTCCACGGGCTTAGAACAAGTGACAAGGGCCTAGTGGTTTTCAACAGTTTGGAAAGTATCACAGTAAGCTGGCTGCAGCATCTAATGGAGACTTCAAGGAGAATGGCTTAAATGCACTCGAGGTGATCTTTATAAGCTAATTAGAAAATGATTATCACCACTTATCCAGGGAGGAGAGGAATATTTCTCACAGTTTGTAAAGTTTTTAACATGCATTTCCATTTCCATCAGAAAGCTCCTTGTTCTGCTCACAGGGATGATGCTCCCATCACAATCTCTGCACACACCACCTGACTCTCTCCACATACCTCCACTGCTCTGGTAGCTCCCGAGGTGCTGGATCGGACCTGGAACAGCCGTGTTTCTGCAGGTGCTGTCTGGCCTCCTTCCCTAGAGGTTCCACCCTTGTAAACTATCAAGGGCTTTCCATCAAACATGCTCATCAGATGAGGGGGCTCTTTTCCTTGCACCACTCGTTTCTAGAGAAAAAGAAACTTACTGTCAGGTTTCAGCTGCTGCTGGAGAGCAGCACAAGAGACACTTTACAACCATCTTTCCTCCTGGAACACTCATACACTGCCCAGCTGGTCACAGCAGCTTAGCACAAAACCAGACCAGTGCTGAAAGTGAGCCATAAACAACTGTCATTTCATTTTAGTTGGCAAGTGACACACTGGCACACAGGCAACAAGTAACAGTTGTAAAAAAAAATCCTGTATCAACAGGCTGCTTGTGAAACCTTCTTGTGTACTAGCTGGAGTGTGGGGTGAGCACGGCCTCTTCTCAGCACCTGGGGGCTGCCACCACACGAGTGGCTTTCACCCTGCACATTGGCATTATGTAACTATACACATCCATCTTCTTTCTGCAGTGTTGGGGTTGATTGGTTGGTCGGGTTTGGGTGTTTTACCTGCACAGGGCTGCCTCCCAGCTCCTCATCCAGCTGCACCGTGAGGAATGCAGAGGTTGCAATTTCATCTTGAGTGGAATCAGCACCCTGCCTAAAGGACAAGGCAAAGTTTGACTTTTATTTTCAGCCCTTTCTCCCCACACTTCCTCCTCTTACAGAGATCAAGAGGAGATCAGGAAAATCTTTGTTCCCAAACCTCTGCAGCACTTCATTCAACATGAAGGAGAAATCCACCAGCCTGTATTGTAGCCCGGTGATTACAGCAGCAGATAAGAATGTTTTCTTGATAAAAAGCACAGATTCTTTAGTATCTTCACACCTATCTCCCTTTATCTTCTGAAACACCTGCTGGTGCTGGTAGCAGGAACTGCACACACAGCCCCTGGACTGCCCCCATCCTGTCTGGTTCAGTTAGCTTGCCTGTGCTGACAAGCAGGAGAAAGACCCCTGTGAGACCACCTGCTGAAAAAAGGGCATGGCCTGGAAACTGCAGTGGTCACAAGCCACTAGCTGATGTGCCAGAGTATCAAAAATTGGTTACAGTGGTCACAAAACACGTAGGAATTCTGCAAAAAGAACTAGAGCTTGATCCAAAGAATGGAGTAACTACTACTGGGGGGGTGTGTAAAAAAACCTAGCACTGTAATCCTCCCCATTGTCCCCCTTCAAACAAAACATTCCAGACCTCTGGTATTGTTCTGTTTGCAAGGGAAGGTTATCCAGGGTGAAATTCTATCCCCTGAGGATCCTTTGTAAGTGGGAACCAGTAGTGATCCATTTGCAAAGGGGACTCTCAGCCCCACGGGGCCCCCGGTGTTTCCCAACTCGCATCAGGAAAACTTTCTTACCAAGTGTAAATAATCTGTCCCTGTTTTCCAGCATGCTGATAGTTGTACAGGATGATATAGCTGTCCCCTCCGTAGAACTGCCCGTACGTCGAAGGGTTCACTGGCACTTTCTCTGAGCCTTCTATTCTCCAAATCTAGAAAAGGAGAGGAGCAGAAGTGTTCCGAGTTCAACGTGACAGCGGCGTAAGCAGACTTCTGACAGAGCTTGCTGTTCCCTTTTCCTTCCCAAGGCAGGCTCACAGAACTGGGAGTCCTGCAGCCCCACCTGCTGGGGACCGCTCTCAGAGCCTGGCACTCAGCAGCTGCAGCCAGGACGGGAAGCAGGACACACGGAACTT
>VWZY01006120.1:161546-187594 GCA_013399075.1 Chloroceryle aenea | reverse complement strand
GCTGCAGCCAGGCCGGGAAGCAGGACACACGGAACTTACCCTGCTGTGAGCTCCCAAACCTTAATAGGATCCAGAGCCACTGGAGGAAACACGAGTCAGACTACTGGCACCACCAGCTCTGATGCCCATCTCGTACCTGACGTGATCTTTTGATTTGTTTCTCAGTTAGATGGTCAGGTATACAGAGATTTTAGGCTTTACTGGGGACTTTCAAAAAGTCTAACATTGGCCAAGACCTCTGAGCTTTTGGAGAGGACCTGGCCCTTTGGAGCCCATCTCCACCACTATTTCTGTGTGCAAATACAGGCACCCAGGTGTGTGAGATAGGTGCTGGGAGACAGTCACCCATCACACACAGGCATCAACAGTGAGAATAACAAGGAGGAGGTGGAATGAGGAACAAGTCTGGGTCCACACTGCTGGGTGAAGCATTGTCCCCGGGGAAATTCTGAGGTCAAAATTAACAGCTTGTCTACACCACTTCAGCTGCAGGCGCTCAAGACCCTGCTGGTATTTCTAGTGTTAAAAATTCCCCCAGCACTTACAGAACTGCAGTGTTGATGACTCTCAGGCCTCCACTTCTCCCACTGCTCTCGCAGCAATGCCTTCAAGTAGCAAAGAAAATGCTGGAAACCTTTCCAAAGGGATTCTGACAAGCTCACCTGTTTCTTGCCAGAGCCATCATCCTCCATGCCGTGCTGGGCAGCCATGGCCTTGGAGGTGTGCAGAGTGGCAGCATCGAACGGTATCTTCTCGATCTTGGCAACATGACCAGAAACATAGGCCTCCCCCAGTCCTTCTGTCTGGTCCTTGTCCCGCCAGTTCTTGAAGAATTGCTTAAACAAAGGTGTCTCACCACTCTCAGGGAGGACTTGGATCTGAAACAAAAGAGCCAGCCCATCAGAAGCAGCCTTGCCCCCACCCCAGCTCCAGCTCTGGCTGCTCCTCACTTCACGTGAGCCCCAGGTTGGGGCTGACCCAGCATTGGCTGGAGCAGCTCTTCTGAGATCACAGCAGGGAAAGGCTTGGTGCTGCAGCGTCAGGACTTGCTGATGCCACAGCCTCCCATGGCACCTCCAGCTATTGCCATACTGGGCAGATCTTCTCCAAGAGGAAAGACACGTAACAAGCCATCTCTTTGCTGCTTGTGACCATTAGTTTGAAGGGATCTGTTTCTTTCAAGCCAGTGTTACTTGAACTTCAAGTCTCTGTGTATCTCCACCTGAAGCCTGTACTATCACAACCAACACACTATGTGATGCAAAGTCAGTCTCAGATGAAATCTCAGGAAGGCTGAAGGGAAGTTAATCCTTTAGAATCATCTCCTTAAGGACAAGAAGGGCAGGTTTATCTACACCTTCTCTTTTTCGTTCTTTAGAGAGAGGTCATGGAAAAGGTAAAAAAAACTATCTGAAAGGAAGAAATGTTAGATCCCAGTTGTGTTGGGGTAACTGCTGGTTTAAGCACAGTTAGCCCAGGAGCAGCACTGTGCTGTCTCCATGCAGAAGAGCAGATCACCCCAAACAGGAGCTACTTGAAAGACTGCTAGTGACCCCTCTCCAGAGCCATGCTCCAGAGTCAGTGTCCTGTGCAGCACAAAAGTAACCCCGGTGGTGGCTGGGGGTTGGCCACAGGTGGGCTGCAGGCCCTTACCTGGGTGTGTTTGGGATAACCCATCTTATCAATGAACTCAGAGGCTGTTTTCAGTGCTGCCTTCTTCTCTTCAGTGTTAGCACTCTTGCCTTTAATGAAAATACAAAAAAAAGAGTTAACTTTTTACAAGTTCTGCATACCCAGAGAAGAAACTGTCCCAAGTACTTGTACCTTCTGCAACAGCAGAAGGGCCCAGCCTTCCAACTGGATAATGCCAAACAGCAAATGACAACTGTTCCATCTCTTTTACGCCTATTGTGATGTCTGAGAGAGCACAGCTGACTTTCCACTCACAAAATAAATTATTTTTTTTTCTTCCTGGTTCCCAGGACCTTCCCTTTAAATCTTTACACTGAAGACCCTGCACCTCAGCACCTGACATTTCAGGTGAGAGTGCTTTTCTGAGACTGTTCACGCTATCCAAACTCACCCTGAAATGTGTGACCACCACCCAAGTGTACGCTCCCCTACCCAGCATGAAAGAAACAGGGACTGGTAACTGGGTGAAGACCCTGGACATGGATAACCAGCTTCACCTTTCCAAACAAAGATCTTTCCATCTGTGCCGTGGTCCAGAATGAAGCAGTCATCCGTATTCAGGGCTGCCTGGGAGAAGGGGTTCTCATCTGCCACCAGGGAGACTGCCATGTTCCCAGCCCCATTGGAGACCTGCGATAGATAACACAGCATGGAGTGGAGATCAGGCGTCCTCTGTTCCCCTCCAGCTCCATGGCAACAGTCCAAAACTCAGGGAGTGGAAGGGAAATAAATTTGAATGCACTGGCTGCTTCAGGCACTATTGTTTTTCAAACAGGATACCTTTGACACAGCAACAGCATGACAAAAACAGAGCACTTGCTCTGAAGATTTCAACTACTTCTAGGAAAGCAGATACTGCTGGGACCTAAGAGAGATTGATCCATAATGGTCAATGTCCTTGGTGCACAAGCAGCCAAGAAGTATCTTCTGAAGCAAATCAACTGCACCCCAGAACTGGAGGAGACAGGCTTGGTAACTGTGAATAAGCCTCCCTCTGTCAAGTGGGTTTAATAGTCTGAGTCCACATTACGAACCACCTCGGCAGATATTCCCCACATCATGTAGAGAAGATTCCTCCCACAATGTCTAGGGTATTTTTCTAATTATACTAGCTGACAGCAAATGCTACCTTCCAAATCATGCTCCCGGGATGTAGAAGGGGGAGCATCCTGATTCTCAGGTTCACTATTTCTAGTTCTTTCCCATCACCTTCCTAACACAGTGGCTGGTAACACAAAGGAAACTCCCTTTTTTCTCTCCATTCTTTTCACATGTCACCTTTCCCTCAAATATTCCTGGGAAGCCTCAGCTGTCTGCCTGCAGTCAGAGTAGTGATACAGCCAGTGGGCAGCACAGGAGTGTGCAGCGTAAGCAACCACGGTTCATACAGAAAATTTGACAGAAAGCTAACAGCAGAGTGAGGCAGAAGCAGGACTCAGCTCAGCAGCTCCCTGCTATTCTGGCTCCATTTCACTGCACAAAGATCACTCCATGCTCCACAAGGTTACTTGTCAGTGTCCATCTGTTTCTTGTTACCTTATAGAGCTTAGCCAGCTTTCTGTTGGCTGTATCAGTTTTGGTGTCATCAGAAGCTCCTGGTGGCAAACTGGGCTTTGGTCCCAGGACCTGTGAGAGACAGAAAAAACATTACCAGCCAATCCAAGAGGATCACAGTTCCCCAGATGCTCCATCCATCAGAATAATTAGAAAAACCTTCTAGATCAACACCACCAAAAGCACACTCTGACGTCCCAGCGACGCGAAGGACCAAGCGTGCGCTGGATTGAGAGTTTACAGCACTAACACCGTACATCAGGACTCACTCTGCAGAGCCTATCTGCCCATCCCACCCATTCTTCCCCATCCTGCCCTTCCCACGCCAGCACAGAGAAATAGATGAGTGAAGAACCTGAAGCATTTCCTCACGCTCTGATCCTTCCTCTGAAACATAGACCTTGGCACGGCCGTTCCGCTCATTGTCGCGAATCCCCTTGGCCAGCACAGTGGCCTTCAGCCGTTCTTGGCGGTTGCTGTTGGAGCCACACCACTGGAAGATGTTCTGGAGGAAAAAAAGAAAGACCATGCAGCTGTCAGAGTGTAACAATCACCTCTCAAGACAAGACAGCAGTATGGCAGGGACTGAAAGATGATAGAAGGCTGGCTAACAGTGTTTCAGAATGCTCAGTGCTTGAAGGGGGAAAAAAAATAATCCTTCTGTGAACTAATTGGACATCTCCTGCCCCTGGAAGTCTCCTAAACGTGTCTTTTACATGTTACTTACACTGCCAAGGTCAAGGATGAAGCAGTCCCCTGTGTTGAAGCTCTCCCAGGTCACAGGCACCTCCGTCGCTCGGACTGTTCGCCTGCCTTTGACCTGCAGAAGCCTCTGCACAGTCACTTCGTTGGGAACCACGTGTCTGAAGCCAGAAGCCACACCACCAGCCTAAGGGAAAGGAAAGGAACAAATACACACTTGTACTGTTGCTTCAGAAAAGAAAAGGAAAATCCTGCTGATTGGCTCTCAGCCAGAAGTTTTTACGTTTCACAGGATAAAGGGTCAGCAGCAGCTTGCAGAGAGCTGGTTTGCCCGGGCTGGGCTTTTGTTCCCACCCCCACAGCATCTAAGGGACACCAGTATGATACAGTGGGAGAGCTCCAAATCTGAAGATCACAATAAGTTAAGGTACTCATAGGATGTTGACTGGTGAGGTGAAGAGTGTATTGACATGTTTATTTTATGTCCTGCCTACCAGAAATTATCCCAACCACAGGGTTCAGCTTCTGTGCTGATAAAAAAGATATTTGGAATTACTTGTCAGAGTTGGCAGCAGAGCTAATGTCAGTTTTCCTCAAAAGAAAGCATAACCAAATTCAAACGAATAAAAGCAACAACACATGAGTGGGAAATAAGCAAACCAGAAAGACTGTGAAGGTCTTAGACATGAGGAAATGTAAGCACTTCACAAGCATTTGACCTGTACCACTTGTGCTACTGAATTCCTAACAACCATAACCATCCCTGACCCTATGATTTCACTACTTCTATTCCACTTTGCTGCAATGGCCTGGAAGAGTAACTCCCATCCATGCCCATACTATTCATCTACTTTACCTAAACATGATGTTTGCTAAGGAGGCAGATTAAGCACAGAAGAAGACTGGAAAGGTCAAACTCTGTTATGTAAGTGAGGAGAAATTAGATCTATTGGGTAAGCATTTCCCATTAACTCAGATTGCTGTTTCTAAAATTCATTCCAGATGTCTTGGGACTGTTCTTTCCTCTGCTTCTCAAAGAAAAACAAAACCTCGATTCCTAAAATTTTCTGGGGCTTTGCTTGTGTATTATTGATTCAGCCAAAGCTCTCCCACTGGGATCTGCTGTTCTCCACCCTGTCAGTTCCAACTCATTGAGAACATCTGGTTGAGAAAGGGTTTTAAGCAACTGAAAAAAAAAAAAAGGTGATTCTCATTCTTCTGAAAACAGGGAAGCAGGCAGGGTGCCATTTCTTGCAAACTTGATTCCACCTGGTGGAATAAAGACCCAGTCATCACCTACCTTGTACTTGATGCCAGATTTGAAGTACCCCAGGAAAGTGGAGGACTCGTGGCCTTGCACTTCACGATGCTGAACAGCCCTCCCTTGAAGGTAGTCATCCATCTGGACTGTGAATATGGCAGCTGCCCCCCTCTCATCTTGAGAGCTTTCATCTCCTGAGAAAGGACAAAACAACAACTTGGAGGCAAGGCAGGGTTTCTGCCTCTACACTCAACAGTGTGAAAACACCAGGGAGAAAGCAGATTACTGCCAAGCCAAGCTCCCGGGAAGGTCTGCAGAACAGCCACCTCCAAGCTTGTCTGACAGTGACCCCCAACACCACTATCAACTGTGGGTTTTTCTGGCAGGCTTACAATACATCATAGCTGCTGCAGCCCCACTGCTTCGGGGCTCTCTCTCTGATTGGTATCATTCCCTTTTACCATTTCACCCTGTCCTGGAAGGAAACTGGCTACAGAGCAAAGACTCAGGCTGTAGATGCTAGCAGGGCACCAGTTCCACAGTAGTTTGCCCCTCTGGAATGTGGAAAACTTAATGAGAGATGGCAGATAACAAGAAGACATGTGCAAGTACCTTGCACAGCTTTAACTACAATGTTGTCAGTCTGGGTTTTGCAGGCTGTGGAGGGAGCCTTGCCATCTTACTCGGTGACATTTACCATGGAAGGACAGCTGGGAGGTCTGAACTTTAGGGGGAAAAATCCCAATCTGAGTCAGGATAACAACAGACCCCCACCCTTTCGAATAGAAAGGATTTCAGCTGCCTCTTTTATCTGAGATCTTCTCTGTGGGCCTGATAAGAGTCAATGGAGAGTAGGGTTTTACTCTGTCACCTGGATGGGAGAAAGCTCTCTCTAGGTACAGAGGTGGCTGCACTCACTACTGCCAAAACCACGGCAAATCTTTCAGGTGAGTAGCACTGTATGCACCCAAAATCACATTCCCCCTGTGTTCCAGTTGTGCTTTTTCTTTCCCCGGGTAAGTTACTGGACAAGGCTGCTGTAGAGAGGAACAGAGTTCACTTTGGGCTCCCAGTTCAGCAGGGGCACTCCCACCAGACTTACCTAACCAGAAATGCAAGTCGTACTGGAGGTTCCCACTCCGCTGTTTGATGGTGTTCAGCACCAGATAGGAATCTCCTGTGAAGAAGTCTCCATACAGATTTTTTGGCACTGGTACCAAATCAAATTTCTCAATCCTCCAAATCTGCAGGCCAGGCTCCTTCCCAGCCTTGGCGAACTCCGCGTGCTCCACCATGCTGACAGGCTAGGGGTGAGACAGAGAATGTGACTCAGTGGGCATAATACAAGGAAGCTCATGTTTAAATTATATTGCTCTGATCTCTTAGCTATTGTTCCAGGTAACAAGTAAAAAGTTTCTTTTTTTCTTTGAAGGAAAAGAAAATAAACAAAAAGCAGGGTGGGGGGAATGTATCTCAGTTGATCCCTGTTAATTTTCACTTCAGGTCAACTTTACTTCCTGGCTTATTCCTGACCCTCTTTTCTGTTTTCTGTCTACCTCTCTACAAGTTTTCTTTACTATTTTATAGCTTTTCAATATGGCACACAAGTGAAAGACCAATCCCCTTATTGACTATTCTCTTCTGTAAGTGCAGCATGAAGCTCAGGACTGTAGGAAATAAACCCCTTTTAACTATACACGTTGTGCATCTTGCACAAACATTATTTACAGTTTTCCTAAAGCCTGCGTGATCTTACCCAGCTCCTTCTGGAACAGGCTGTGAATATCATCAGAGAGTTAGACAATTAATAGGCTTGTTATATCTCTTCTGTTCTGACACATCAGTTCAGTACTTCTGTGTAACTGCTGCCTTAGAGGAATTACACTGATACCCCCAACATCCCGACCTAAGGACACTGCAGTTTTGGTTTAAGATGTGTGTTGTCACAGGCATGCAATGAATAACCATATATTAACAATCCTCAATCCATTCTTGTAACAAACACAATGACCCCCTGTCTAGAAATATATACCAAAAGAAAATAAAGCATTTCTGTCAGACTGGCAAAGGAAGTTTGCCCATATAGTACAGCATGCCTTTGAGTGGTATCAGACAAGAGGGAAGAAAACTTGAAAGTGTTACATTAGAAGCATCCAGTGTTTGACAAAGAAGAGAGTTCGCAGGAGCCGGGGGACAACAGTACAATATGCTCAGCTGTCAAGGCACAAGTCAATGTTACAAACAAAAGCAAAATAGCCAGTTAGCTACCAACATGATTTCACATCATGACTCCTGTCAGCCTGACTTCATTTCTCCCAAATTCCCACTACAAAATCGGACAAACTCCTTACAAAGAGTTAAAGAGTGTGACTCTTGGAAGCAATTGAAGAACCCAAGTTTTTCAAGGTTTCATTGTGATGTTGATCACTTACCACAGCTGAGAGCACAACAGCTGCTGTAACAACACATCCCAGCCCTGCCACAGACATGGAGCTAACACAGTTCAGCTTCAGAGCCACTGTGCAAAAAATGGTGAGGAAAAGATAACCGAAGTCCTGTTTGCCCATGTCTAAGAGCAAATGGGCTTCTCCCTCTCCTGCAGAAGCTGCCGGGAGTCCCAGCTCCCTCCTCCTCCCGCAGCTAGTGCGGCTGAACCGCAGAAGCCAATCTTTTATCAGGGACAAACACACCCAGCCCCTCTGCAATCCAGGGGCGGAACGTGTTTGTGCAAACAGCCCTCTTGGAAGTCTCAGAGACTCCTTCAGCCCCTTACAGACGCTTAATCCCAGCAGGCACTAACTCAAGACAATATGCTATCCATTAAACCGACACTGAGCTAAATCCCGCTCCAACAAGCCAAGTCTCCAGTCGTAAGGCCAAGGAGAGAGGAAGAAATAAAGAGACACCAGCATCAGAGGCAACATTTTGTCAGCTGAAGACTGCAACTAAATGGGAAGTTGATGAGACGCAGGGGAACAGAAAGGCTGTTCCAGATGGCAAGGGCTGCAGAGAAACAGATTTTGGAGATGAGAAGAATAAAGAAGCCGTACAAAGGATACAACCAAATAACCTGAGGATTGGGGAAATACACCCTCATCTCTCTGAGTTTATCAGAGGAGCAAGGTGCAAAATTCAGCATGTGCTGTGCGTGTGTCTTGCACCTGAATGCAATCTCCACACAAGCTACTACCAGAGTACTACGCTCTGGAGGGGGCTGAGAGGGACCAACGTATTTCATGCGTTAGCAGGAGGGCATGAGCCTGGTAGGTGACAGAACAAGAGCTGATTCAGTTAATTACACACTCAAATATGACTGAGGGTGTAGCAAGACGTTGTGAGAGGAATATAACAGCCATCAAACCTGTCCAGGTCAGGGGATTACAACACGGTATGGCTGATCATGGCTCTTTTCTCTTAATGGTCTCTGGGATTATTGACAGGCTGAGGTTTCTACCTTCAAAATGTCTCAAAAGATGCTTAAGAGATACTTAAATGAGGACCACTGTAAATTTCACTGGAAATTCTCAAGCTAAAATTGAAAAGAAAAACCAAAAACAAACCCAAACAATGTCTCAGTCTTGCTGGTATTTCTGATGTCTGTGAAGGAAGTTCAGCGTGTCAGAGGTCTGAGACCCTGTGAAATGAATGCTGGAACCCTGGCTGTGTGTTGGGTCCGAGGAAGCCAGCTGTGAGCGGCCTCAGCAGCTGCAACGGACCCAAAGCAAGTGGACTGGGTTGTGTAACATTAGAAAGAGATGAGCCCCTTCCAAATGGAAAAATACTTTGGACTTTTTATTAATAAACACCTCTATCGTGCCACACTTGGCCAAACTTCCCAGCCTCAAGTCGAAAAGACCCAGGATAATCTTCCTTGTTAGCATCCTGGTTTAGGATATATTCTGATCTGCAGATCTGTGTTCCTAGGCATATATAATATTTTGGAAAAACAATTTATTTGGTCTTCTAATTGGCATTTTATAGGTTTTGCCTTCAGCCCAAGCTTGCATCGCCAATTCCTTGTAGAATATAAATACAGGCAAAAGAGGGGAAGAGCTGCAGTGAATAAATTGTACATTAGAGTAGTCTTTGGTAAAAATGAATGTGGACCGTGTCAGAAGGGAGTAAGTGTAACGCCCACCAACAGCTGGTGTGGTTTATTACTGCTGCCAGCAAAGCCATGCTGTTCAATCCAGCAGCAGAGATCGGTGCTCGGGATGTTTTACTGAGGGCATGTGCCAGACACAGTTGCCAGGACCCTACCCAAAAGGATGTCCTGCTGGAGACGTGGGAAAAAGGCCTATTTCAAGCTGGTGTTAATAAAACTGTCCAGCTGAGTCAGAGAAAAGGTGCTATGCAGAGCCAACATCTTATGCAAAGGCAAGTTATTTTAAGGAAAACAAGGAATGGGCTTGGAATACAGGCTGTTGGTGCAGATGCATCATCTAAATGACACTTGGCTGCAGAGTGATCAAAACAAGAACTTAAGAAAAGAAGTCCAGTGGTTTGAGCAAACAGTGGAAGAATACAAGTTATTATGGTCTCCAGATGTGCCATTAAGGCAAGTTGGGGATGCCATACACCCGAGACTGGCCTGTAGAAATCACGACAGGGATACATCCCCTGTTTACCAAACACTAAACACGACACTTGCTACACGAAGGGAGCTGACACCGTGTACAAGTCCACGTCTGGCTCACGGAGCAGTGGCAGGACTCAGAGACCATTTCTTCAGCACAGTGCTAAATGATTTTCCTGGGGCTGGATGCTGCTCGCTTCAGATGCAAGGCCAAAAAGGTCAGAGCAACCCTGCAGTCTCTCTGCTCGGCAAACCTGGTGTTCTTGCCCGGCCTGGCATCCTCCCTGTCACGGTGCTGCTGGAGCCCAGGCAGCTGATGCTTCTGCCACCTCCACTCTGGGCTCAGCACTTTTCTCTCCCGGCATTCAAACCAGAAACCTTTCTTATTTCAACCCTGCAACTTGTAATAAACAGTTCTCTTTGTCTCCCTCGCTAAATACTTCCAGTTAGGCTCTTTCCATTCATCTCCCTGGCTGTGCCTCCCACTCACCTGCCACTCTGCACCCTCAGCAACTGAGGCCATCAGCACTTTCACCATTTGTCTGTGCTCTCCTCTCAATCTGTTTCCATCAAAACGTCCTCTGACTTCTAGTATTGCAGGAGTATTTCAAAACACAAAATGCACAAGTGATGATAATATTTGAACACTTTTAAAATTAAATATTTATTAAAGCAAGATCAAATACAATCGAACGGGTGTAAATATTTAGTAGCTAGTTCCTCTGGATGACACAGCAAATATCAGTTTATGGGGCTTTCCTCACAACACTCTGTACTCTGATGTTTCTAAGACCATAAAGAGCACATATATTTTTAAGCCAGTGATGCTTCTGGATTATTATTTTTTTCCTGAATACTTACTGAAGATGGGCAATCAGGAAAGAAGAGAGAGAAAATTGCTGGTAAAAATACTGGGTGAAAAAAAAAAGAAATAAATGCAGTGGTTCATTTAAAGAGACTCAGCTGTATGGGGGTCTATGTCTTGCAAAGGAAAGAGGCATTTTAAGTGAGAGTTAACATGAAACAGAGAGACTCAGGGATCTGATCACTACTTCACAATGTCCTTCCTTAAAAGAAAAAGTGCTTGTGAGGGGACTTAACCTTCCCCTGTCTCACAATGCATCAAAGAACTGCATCCCCCTCCCATCTGAAAAACAACTCCTCAACAGTTCACACTGCTTGCAGCTTTTATTCAGTTATGGGCTGCTCACACGAGAGAAAAAAAAAGAGCATCTAACACTTTGGTTTGGAGGTACGGGTAACTGGGGGTGACTCACACAGACACAGCCCCACAGACACAGCGAGGACTCACCCGCACAGCGCCGTGCAGGAAAGCTGGCCGGAATTCAGCGGGGCGGTGCAGCCAGGGGTATTAAGGCCAGATCATGTGGTTGTTCTCACTTTGAGTGTCTAGTTCACGATGGGTTCAGATAATTTGTCTAAACTTGCTGCGTAAACAAAGCCCACACAGGAAGGTCTGCAGCCAACATAATCTTACACCACAGAGTAACTTACAGCAGCTCCTTACTCCCAGTTTCTGCATTTCTAGATGCAAAGGCTGTAATTTGTACTTTAATGGGTAATACTTACAGAGCATCAAACTAACTTGCAAGTACAGGCTGAATTTCTAAAATACAGGGAGAACAGTAAATCTTAGTAGAGTTTGGATCCACACAATGTTCATGCTGCAAAAATGCTTCTTGTGCACCAACCCTTATGGTACCTTGGGGGCAAACAGTTCCGTTTCCACCCAGCTAATTCTCTCTTTCCCTCTGCTTATTTGCCAGAAATTGCCTGGAGAACACAGGCTGCTCCAAGGACATAATAATACATCTCCTCAGGAAAGAGAGACTCCCTCGTCTCACAGAATTCTGGACCTCCTGTATCAAGTGCCAGAAGAAGTAAATTGCCACTGTCTCTGCTGCAACAATAGGAAACCACAAGCCACTGTGTTTTGCAAGCAGCAAAGTTGTAAAATCCTGCTAGCGAGATCCCAACGAAATCAACGGGCTGTAGTGGTGACAGTAACACTCCAGAGTAAGAGCTGCACTCTCCAGATCACCCTCTAGAACAATACCACAAATAAAGTTACTCTCTTGCTTCAGGTTTAGCTGTTCCCACTCTTTGATGAGGATCTGTACTTTCTGCCTACCCACACAGCCATTTCTTTTTTTCTCTGAGCCTTTGCTGAGCCACCAAACCCTTGACAAATTTACAAAGCTTGTAAGAGTGAATGCTACAGAATCATTCAAGTTCTGACAATAAAAAACTCAAGACATGATGCTGGGAAGACAGTTCAGCACAGTATTAACAGCTGATGGCAGAGCACACTGAAAATGGAAACACTTGTTATTCCTTACGGCCTCCTTGCCAAAACAGTGTATATTGTGACTCACTCATTCTTCAGTAAACTGCTGCAAATAAATACGGTGGGACTTAACTTTGTTGCCAAGGTGACAGGCATTGAAAAAATACCTAAAACGATGGAGGAGATCAGTTTTCAGTCTCCAGACAGCCCTAAATTCACATACACATAAAGCTAAAAACAATCCCTTTCCTTCCATCCCTTGAAGGAGCTAGTAAACAAAGCTTATTTGGGACAAGAGAAAATTGTCATGGAAGAGCCTCCTCCTACCCCAGCCACAGTGACTGCATGAACTATTTCAGGTCTCTATATGAGGAGCAGCATCATTTAATGGCACTCTGAGCAGCTACATCTTAACAGAGAAGCCAGCCACAAATCCAAAAAATTCAAACTGGCATTGGCCCTTCAGCAACTCCCCCCTTCACTAAAATACACATCTGATTCTGGGAAGAACTCAGATCAACAGTGCTGGACACAAAGTACAGCATTATCTGTACAACTGGCAAGTTGGGGTTTGCATTCATAAGTTAAAATTCCTACTAAACCACTTTAGTAATTAGAACACCCAGATGATTTGAGTATTGTTCACTTTTTCCAGCTGTTTGTTTGCATTATGAGTCATGTCAGCTCTATTCTGGTCTCTCTACCTTCTGAATAGGATCCACTCAGTAAACACAGAGGGTTCAGCCCAATGCACCATGGCTGAAAACTTCAACGCAAAAGCCTGAGCTTCTTCTCAGTTGCAGTGATGTAAATTGGGAAGATTCTTCCTTAGATGGGAGAAACCTGAGGAGAATATACGGGTCTCTCATCTGAAACACACCCAGAGAAAATCTGCTGATACAATCAACTCTAGAAGCCCTACCTTAAGAGCATAGGTGAGAGGTGAATCATGCACTTCAACACCCAGAGCACAGATAAGTATGGATCACTGGAAACCACTGACTACTTTCATTCAGTTGTGAGCAAAATGAAACCTGAATTATACTCAAACACAAATCGTAGTTCAGTGCTGAAAACATGTTTTAAAAAGGTGCTTATATAAGACATAATCCAGCACATTACAATGTGACTACCACCCTGTATGATGTCCCACGGAGAGGTCTGGTGGTGACAGCCAAAACTCGTTAAAGGAGGCAGTGCAGACATGCCTGTGGTCAGCTGCAGGGAAATGACACAGATGTTCTTCCTCCAGTCACCAGGTCCTGACTGTGCACAGGCCATATGATCTGCAACTTTATGCAAAGTGGTTTTCCCCTAAGAACTGGTCAATACATTCCTCTGGAGCACTGAAGCCTGTTCAGTCCATTATCCATAACCCAAAGAAGAACAGAGTAATAAATTATTACTGGAGAAGGGTTGAAAACCAAAAGAGATGGCCTCAAACGAGTCCAAAAGGGAAACATGGAAGTTGAGGGCACTGCAAGTGTAGCTCCAGACACAGGCAACTAGGTGAAAGGATATACAGTAAGCCACTGCTACACATAAGACAAGGAGAGGAGAAGTACATGCAAATATTAGGGTGGAATATAAAGCACACCTATTCAGAAGGTGTGCAAGCCCACCACGGGCCAGGCCCTGCTTTGCTGCAGCAGCAAAGGGAGCTGGGGTGACTGCACAGAAACTGCCTCGGTTCCCCGTAAGTCCACGCAGAGACACACAGAGTTATCAGCACTCCCCTTCCCTGCCTGCCATCAGTTCTCCTGAGCTGGAGCCTTGGCAGCAGGAGCACCCAGCTCCCATCCTCACTGCCACAAGAGGCCAATGAACAGATGTGGCCAAATAACTCCCTTCTTCCTCTCAGCTAAGTGTTAGCAGCTCTCCCTCTGGTGATTAACACAGGAGGGTTATTTTATTTTTAGCAGGACTCAGGCTTCGCTGTTGAGGAACCACAAGCACTCTCAGAGCAGTCTGAAAGAAGGGAAAGTCCTAATGGTGGCAGCCCTCAGAGCAGCAGCCTCATCCATCCTGGAAGATCACTCGATGATTCATTTCCTCCAGTGTTTTAAAGATGCTGTTTTGAATTGTAGCTGTATTTTCACTGTGAGTGGAAATATTCAGTAAATAACATATGTTCAAACTTTGTTTTTGGATGGCATCCCACTGCCTGCCTAGCTCCTAATACAGACAAACAGTTGTTTCTCCTCTCCCGATTGTTCTGGGACATCAGCTGAGATCAGCTCCAGCTCTTCAGGTTCTCAGTGGGAGGTAAATGAGGGACAGAGGAGCAGAGCAAGACAAAAACCAGGGGCTGCAGGCAGAAAAGAACATTTTGAAACAGGAAAAAAACATCATCTTCAGAGTCCACATCACCTAATCCTTCAACCCCATCAGCATCGCATCCCAAACTTTGATCAGAAAACCTGACCATCTGGTTTGAATATCCTGGCCGAGGATGCAGTTACTCGATAACTCCCGTTCTACACAACAGTGAGGAAAACCAGACAAACTGAAAGAAACGTTCTTCTCCAGAGGAAGTGTGAACAGGCAGAAATCCCCAGAATACCAATCAAATGAACCACTCCAACACCAGCGGCACCACTGCGCTCCCCCGGCCGAGTGTCAGTGATCCTGGCTGTTCCAGGTTGGAATTTTCAGGCTGACAAGCGCTGCAGAGCACCTCAGGAAGAAGCTGCTGGAGCTCTCTTTAACTCCACTAATGCCGGAGCTCTGTTTAACCTTGCAAATGCATCAGCAGTGGATAATCAGAGATAAACACTCGGCAATCCTGTCGGGAGACAAACACTCGCGGTGAAAGGCTCCTGCTTCCTTTCCAAACTCTTCTGCCTGGCTTTCAGCAGTACTGCAGGTACCGACTGTGCTGATTTCACCTGTGGTGGGATTCAGCAGTGACACCCTATCAGGCAGCTCTCTCTAGTGCCCTGCATGCACACCCAGACCAGCAGACTCCCTACTCTGTGCATTTCTGTACCGCAATGGACACAACAGGGCTTGTGCTGTGGCAAGAGGAGCCTTCACTGCTACCAGGAGGCAAGGAGCAGCAGCACGGCTCTATCTGGAGGTATGAACATACTGGTTTGTGTACAAAAAATAGGGTCAGCTAAGCAGTGTGCCAGACAGCTAATGAGAGCTGATGGATCTACGCTGGCAGTCAGTGTACTTTTGCTATCAGGGTGCTGCGATCTGTAGGATGTAGTGCAAATATTGGAAGTTTGCCAATGTCTGTGCCTCCTTGGGAAGCAGAGGTGACACAGCACATCCTCTGGGCCTGGTGCTTGTAAAGTCTGTTCAGACACTCCTACTGCCACTTCACTTTTATTCACCTTACTTTAAAAGCAAAAAAAAAGCCTGAATGCAACCTTCAGTTCAGGACATCCCTGATCACAACAGTTCCCCACTGTCAAAAGTCACAAAGATGGGCCTTAGAGAAACTGCCTCTGCTTTTTCCATTCTTCTTTTGTCTAAACATCTGCTGTGAGCTGCTGTCAGAGACACTGATGAACCAGTGAGGCAGAGTCTCTGCTCCTGCACCCCGAGGACGGTAGCTGACCACACTGCCTTTCCACACTACCATTGTTTTGCAGAGCCTCCTGCAGAAAAATACTTGACAAGCTGACAAAACACAGTTTTAGGCTCACTAGCTGTGCACTATCTCCACCTAGGGAGTTGTGTCTGGTATGAGAAAAACAGTTCCAGCGCAGCTTGTAGCTGAAACTCCAGAAAGTGTATGGCTTTTATGGGAAAAGAATTTACCATCCAGGCCATTTCTTTCCAATTCCCTCAGGCTTCTTAGTGCTTGAAGTGATTAACGATTAAGAGACAGAAAAGACATGGACTTGAACTAGTGCTGTAGGAAGCAGAACAAATGGCATGACAGGACAGAGGTACATAAAGAAGAAAACTTGAGGTTTTCTTCTTCATGGAAAACTTGAGTGACCTTTGAAAGCCACAGCACAAACATCTTTTGAGTCTTGAGTTTAAAAGGATTCAAAGGAGATTACAAATGGACATAGAAAATAACAACGTATACAATTTTCAGTTTACATTTTTTGAAGAGATATCAAATACCTGGTTTGGAGAATCAGACAGCCACCAATCAACAGAAATAATACACAGCCTGCTACTGACAGAATGCCCGTGTCAGAGTTGTCTGCCTTTTCCTGAAAAGCACTTGATAGTGATCAGGCAGAGACGTGTTCAGAACTTCACACGGCAATTCCTGTGCTGTGAGAGCAAACAAAAACCAGCAGCTGCTTCTTCCTAGACAGTAGTTACTGTGCCCAAGCTACTCTAGATCTGGGTTTAACCGTGTTCTGCTTTCCTGCAGCTAATCTGCAACGTGATAACTTCAGCTCATATTAAAACAAAAACACAGCAAAAACCCCAAACCAGACTCTTTCGTTTGGTGTCGGGACTCCAGAGTGAAACTGGGAAACGATTGGTTTCTGAAGCTGTGTATTCCTGCCCAACATCATCGTTCACATACGTGCTTCTCAGCAGCAACACTAATGTCTGAGACTGGAGTAAAAATGGAAAGCTTTTATTTTTAAGTGCGTTGAAAGCAGAAATAAATCCTGAGCAATAAAATACGTCACAGTGCTATTTTAAGAATGGTTTAGCTCCCACCAGGAGTCTGTAAAACACCTAACCTACAGCGAGAAGTTATTTTATCTGAACTTGGGGTAGGGATAACTCGGCTCAGTGTGAGCCTTTGAAAACAGCTAGCTGCTGCTGCTGGGCCTGTAGGAAGGCTCTCAGCTCTTCTCTTCCACAGAAGCACTTAGTGACACTGCTGACCACACTGCGAACTCACTAAGTGGCTCTCACAAAGGTATATAAAGTATCTACAAACCCAGCCGTGTCATGGAACACGTCAGGCAGCCAGTCTTTCAGCTGGAGCTGGCAGCAGTTCCCCTCGGTAACACTATCAGAAGCACGGAGCCCGACGGGGGAACGCTATCTCACATCCCTGCTTTGGTGATGAAAGGAACAAATTCAGGAAGGTGTTGGCTGTGTGCCTGTAAAATCAAAGCTGAAACTAGCAGCATTTCTGCTTTGTCACTCCTTAGACATTCAAAAGCAGCCAAAGATTGATGGCTGGTTCAGCTTCCCCAGTGTTTTCCCTATAGCACTGGAATTTCATCCAGCTGGAGAAAGCCTCAACTCTCCTGAGAGCAGGAGACTTTCTCCTGGGGACACTACAGGTACTCAGCTCTCACTACAACGAGTCCTAATCTAAACACTCCGACAACTACTGGAAAATCCCTCCCTTTCCATAAACATTTAGAAGTTCACCATCCACCTGTGTCACCGATGAGGGGTGACCCCAGTTCCTGCCCCCTCTTCACGGTGAATTCTAGTGACATCCACGGAGCTGGACTTGTCACCGCACCAGCGGGTCAGCCTGCGACGGGGCCCAGCGATGGCGCGGATCAATTAACGCCGACACCCGGGGCTGGCGGATAAGTGCCGAGGACAGCATTCCCACCATCCCCTCTGGAGCGAACAGCCGAGTTCAGCCCCGAGCCCGAAGCCACACGTAGTGCAGAGCACGGGGTGGCAGCTCTGACCCCCCTGGCAGCTGTCCTGTGGAGCAGGTGTCGAAGGGAACTGTCTTCCGCTTCTCCCTGCTAGTGCTGTGGGTTAACCTGGAGCCCTCACCACCCTGGAGTGGAGACTACGGAACAGACTATCTCACGGACAAGATGTAACCAGTTGCAATAGCCAAGGTTCTGAGACCTATTCCTCAGTACTCAGGTTTCACTCCATGTTCCCAGATGAACGTTATGCAGTACTCTGTAAAATAATTCCAGAAACCTCAAAGATCAGAGCTGTTTAAGGAACCCCCACCCGCCTCTGGCTCCAGAGCAGGGCACCCTAAGCTGAGCCATGCCGTACCCCAGCAAAGGAAATGGGGTTTGCTGCTAAACTTGCATCATGCAGAAAGTTGGTAGTGGAAATGGAAATTGTAATAATCAGTAAGACAAATAAAAGACTTAAAGGGAAACATTGCTAGTATCATCCTTGTTAGCAAAGTCGGATTTTTTACATCCAAAAGCAAATAACATTCAAAGCAGTTTTATTCAAAGAGGATCTACTTACTAATGAGGCCTCCTTGAAACAAGTCATCCCCATAACTTTTTTTTTTTTAAACACTTTTCCTAGGAAACATTTTAAATACATTTTAAGTGTCTACATTTTCTGAATTTCTATTCAAATAGAGCTTTCAAACATTCCTCCCCCAGGCAAAGAGCAAAACCAACCCCCACACAGTTCCCAACACGTAAGGGACCGGCTACTTCACCAGGGTTCAGGGGCACCTTAATCTAAGTGGGGAGCAGAGGCTGCCCAGCCCCAGCCCCTCACTGGTGACTCCGGAGGCCCAGCCCCGCTACCCTGTGTTTTTTCGGCCCCTCTTTCCTCGGGGTGCGTCACCGAGAGCCCCTCCGACTCCACCGGGCGGGTTAACGCACCGAGCCAAGCGCTCCGAAGGANGTGACCTGCCTAGGGCCGGTGCGTGCCTCGGCCTGCCCTGCCCCTCGGCCACTCTTTTGTCGCCGACTACAGCACGGTCCGGCCTCGGGGCGCCCACCAGCGTGGACCCCCCTCCACCTCTCACGTACGGTGGGCAGCTCCGTTGGCCCACCGCCGCAAAGCGGGGGCGATGAGGCCCCGTCATGCCCAGGCCTGGACAGGCGAACGGTCACCGGCCAATGTGGGGAAGGCTCGGTGCTTCTCATCTCCCCGCAGGCTGGCTGCCGTGTGCTCCCCTCTGCTCCGAAGGAACAAGGCGGGCGTTGAGCCTGCTAACAAAGCAGCCCTTCATTCCGGTACCGTAGGAGGCTCGGCCGCCGCGTTGCCCTTTTCCCTGCTGCTGGAAGACGCGATTCTCCAAACAAAACTGGGTAGCAAAGCAAGAGGTGACAGCAAAGTAAGGACAGTGAGGCCTGGGCTTTTGTGTTGCAGGAGGCTCCCACGGGGACATGTCAGGGGTATTTGGGTTGAGAGCATCTTGGCAGAGCCATAGCAGGCTGATAAACCGTGTGTCTCAACTCCAGCTGACACCTCTCCAGCTCTAGATGGCCACCACGGCTTCTCTCCAGCTCATCCTTCTCCCTGTTCCTCTCATCCCTTTAACCTGAGCCTGTTAAGATACGCTGAGGTTTGTTCTCTGGATGTTACTGGTTGTTTCCTGGCGTTATCCCTGTGTCATGAAACACACCCAAGTCAGAAGGATTGTAATTTCTGCTTAGCTGGAGTTTTCCTTGTGTGGAAAACTTTGCACTAACTGACAAATATTTTCCTGTTTCTTGATCTATTCTTCTCAGCTGTTCTAGATGAATTCCTACCTCTTCAATTCCATAGAGTGAATCTGGTAAACAAATTGCAGTGACCTGGGTAACAGAAGTGATAATCATTGATTGGATAACCCATTTATCATTCCACATCATGCTTAATTTCCACAGCCTGTCAGCAGCAGAGGAGTTACAACAGTGCACACACAAAGACAAGGACTTGCTGGCTCAGGTACTTGGCCTGCACCCTACAGAGCAGATTCATTCCTCCCGTGGTTAAGTCTGCAGCAACATGATCCTTAAAATCAATTTGCTCTTAATCATTCTTTACGAATCATTGTATGCAGGGACACATCTGGGAGCCAGTACAATACTTTTCCACCATTACTCTGAAACAACTGAAATTTCCACTGTCTTGCATTTTTTAATGTACTTTTCCTAGATGCTCTAAGTGAGTCGTGGTAAATCTGAGACAGGCAGGCAGGCCACAGAGGGCTGTTGTTTTTCTTCTGCTTTCTACATCGTGTAATCAGAGAACTGTCTTGTGTTCTCCAGAGGAGCACTGTACCGAGACAGTGCCACCCCAGGGTGGGTTTTTACAAAACCCGTTTCTATGCCATCAACAATGCCTTCAGTTGCTGCTGGAATGGCTTGGAAATGTAACAATGACCTGCTTAATGATAAAAAAGGTCGATATTTCTCCTTTGTTGTCGCTGTAACTGAAGAAGATTGCTCTTATCCTTTTGTTTTATGAGAATGTTATTATCCAGAATATTTTAGAAGGGCTAAAAAGTTTTGACTCTGCTGCCCAGGAGAGCTGTGCACAGCCAGCAACCCTTTCACTGAATCAGGAATGTGTGTTACAAAGAGGCTGCACAGCCACACAGATTCTGTTTCCATAACTCAAATTATCTGCTTGATGTTCTGCATCATGTTCGTATCAAGCAAAGGTGCTGTTTAGAGGTACAAAGGGGAGGCCCCTCATTAGTGCTAATAGCTGGGGGGAGTTCTGCTCTTTCCAGAGGTGTTTTCATTCCAAATGTAAATGTTTATTTCTGTTCTTAATTAAAAATAGAGACCTATTATAAAGCACATTATAGCATAATAATTACACAGATAAATTAACTGTCAGTCAAATGTGATTAATGTAAAATGATTCAACCTTGTAAAACCACTGAGTTCTTTTTTTCTTTTTTTTAAGTACTGTTAAAATTGTCATGTTTCCATGGAAATTTGATGTCCCAGGTGCCACAACAAACTTCTTCCACTGTAAAAGTGACTACATCTGTGCTGTTGCCCACGTAGAAGAGTGAGCTCGGTGTGTTGAGAGAGTTGCTTTTCAGGAAGAAACCTCTCTTGCCACAGAGATAGCAGGAGGTGGAGTTACAGCTGTCTCTGAGTCAAGATAATCTACTGATGTCAGGATGAGCCTGTGAATGAGAAGGGTGGGAACTTTTGGAGGCCAACTGCTGTGCTGTGCCAGCCTTAAGTTGTACACTTGCAAAATACGGCTACATAACTGTCCTTTGGCACAAAAATACCTTCAAACTGTGTGCAAATATCTGAAGGTGGTTGTTGTTTGCTTCAGTCGTTGCTTTCTGTTCATGAGAAGCTCTACACGGATCTAATCTCGATTTGGGCAAGACGATTGCCTCATTCCATTCTTTCACCACTTTGAAGATTTGCTCTATGGACACGTTGTCGTATCAGGCAGAAAAGCCACACGACTGGCATGTCTCCGAAAGGCTTGTGCTAGTATTTTGCACACGTGGACTGCTGTAACAATTCTTTTTGGTGGTGAGATACAAGCTACTTGCTAAATGGCACATAAAAGCTTGACTGCAGCGCTGAGGATTAAGCTAGAGGAGAAGGTGAACCAGACGTTTCAGTTGCAGTGTGATCTGCAGAGTAAGTCACATACAGCCAGTGCAGCTCAGCTTTATCTTCAGTCGGGATAAAAGGAGCCCCGCTGAGCACTGACCCCATCAACTGCACTCACTGCTGGATGGACTTGAAAGTTAGTGCTGAAAAGCAGGCAAAGGGGGGTACTGCCCCTTTGTACTTCCATTCCCAGCCTCCAGTGAAACACGACAAGAACAGAGAGAATCCAGCTGAGCTGCAGCTACTTACACTAGACTTGAATGGCCCAAATTTTCTTATAATGTTTCATTTGAAGCTTTGTATAAGTGCCAATGAAAACATAATTTGGGGCTACCTAGTTTAGAGAGATGAAGGAACTAAAAAAAGATAAAGCAGGAACTAAAACCAAAAAATTGACATCGGGAATGTTTCTCCAGACAGCATAAAACTGAAATGGTAAGTTATGAAAGAAGAACCTAGCATCTCAAAATTAAAATATAAACCCAGTTCATCATTTCAGACCAATCCAGTGTTCTGTGATCAGTTCTTAGGAACTGTATTTCAAAGCAGTTCCTGAAAAACCCCACGCTTCTTCTTTCTGTATTTGCCTACACAAATTTGAACAAAGCCAGAAGAAGAAGTTGGGGTTCAGGGGAAGAAACAAGTCTGAGCAAAACTCACCTTATGTTAGCTGCCTTTTACTGACTGTGTTTGTGATGGGCCAGTTTAAATTCTGGCAATCTGGTGGTTGTTGCTGCTGGGTTACTGAGAGTTTCCTGACTCTTGCTAATTACAGCTTCCACGTTACCCTGTAAGTGCCAGCAGTGGCTGTTTTCTGGGGCTCTGCTTTATGGACCATTTCTATTACAGGAAGGTCCCTACTGTACAAAGTTACATGTCCTGTAGGAGAAGTGATGTTCTGTTAGTGACAGTAACACTGAGAAGCTGTGCTATGGTCACAAAGTAAGGAACCAGTGACCAGTTGTTTGATGTTTGCTGTTGAGCTCATCTGCCATGCAGTGTTCCCTGGGTTTTCCACACACAGAGGTGAGTGGGAGGCTCCAATTCTGCTGCAATTTTGATTACATTTTTCTGTATTTGGGTGGTGTTGTTACCTCTTTGTATTTTCAGCTGCCAACCAGTGTGTGAAAATGTCAGGGTTGCACTGGGAAGAGAAGTGCCTGTAAAAGTGACAGAACCTCACTGTCCCTGTCTGTGCAAGCACACTCTGAGCTGTGAAGGAATTGCAGGTCCATAGATCCTCAAATCAGCCACCTCACAGGGGCACTCAGTGGTCTTTGTCATGGAGTTTCTCAAGCTGCTTGTGTGGACAGTGTTCTAGATGTTTGTGACACTGTTCTCTCTTAAATTGTTTAGTCCATTATCTTCATGAAAATCTGTTTGAAGAAAGAAACTAAAAACTGCCTGAGCTGCAGCGATTTGTTTAAAGCAATGGTCCCACTGAGGTGGAAGTGTAGCCGTGGTCTGAAGAGAGAGTTAGGAGTCAGAAAGCCTGGCTTCTGTTTCTGTCTTTGTGGTGTCTTTGTGTCCTAGGCAAGGCCCTCCACCACGCCGTTCCTCAGCTTTTGTATTCGGAGCAGGGCGATTAGAATACTTCCCAGAAATGTTGTGAGGATTAGGGTTTGTGTTGAAAGCACTTAGTTGGAGTTAGATAATAATAAACCCCATTACTTGCACAGCTATTCATTACAGTGTAATTGGTGGATCCAAGACATTCTATTATCTCGAAGGTAGGGAATTTTGAAAAGGTGAGAAGTAATATTATGTTTTCAGAACAATACTAGGAAAGGAGCCTATTGTAAGATTAAAATATTTTAGTGTTGACAGTTTTAACCAGTAGGGATATGAAATGCAGAGGAGTCTTGCAAAAAAAAAATAAATTTAAAAAGGTGGTTGTATTTTAAAGCAGATATTCTGGATCAGTGTATGTAATTTATTTGAACAGAATCCTCAAACCATCTATCAACTGTATTAACTCCGAGTCTCTCTACTTTTCCTGGGGTTTGTGGTGAAAAAATAAATCCAAGAGCAATGCTCATGTGACCAGAAAATGGGGATGCTGTTCTTTCTTAACACAGACTTCAGAGAGAGACCCACAGAAAAGGCTTTTCAAGAGCAGGCTGCATTGACCTGGCAGAAACCCGCAAAGCAGGGCGGGACGATAGGCAGCGTTCCATCTCTAGCATTTGGTGTTGTTACCAATTTAGTGGGTTTTAATCACTGTTGTTAAGTTCTGCCCAGATGTTCAGAATGAATAGGCTGAAGTCAGCCTTTTCTCAATAACTGTTGTTGCAAAACTGCTGCAGGCTTTTGAGCACTCACAAGAATAAAAGAATCCAAGAAGAAAGATAGATTCTGTTACTCAGTCCTTTGTCGTGTTCACATCTTCCGTGTCCTTTAACCTTTGTAGGGATATTTGATAAAAGCAGATCAAACAATTCAAAGCCAGAACCTTTAAAGCAAACCTGTATTGCTTTTTACCTCATCTGACAAAGGCAGAGAGTTTTATATAAAATATGGTTGGGAGTGCAAGATGGAAAAGAGCCATCACCCATACTTAGGCATCAGCTTCTAGTTTTCTTTGTTGCAGATAAGAAATAACAGCAATTATATTCCAAAACTGGTTTTCATTTCTGTTCAGGATTAAAATACACTCTCCACAAGCCAGACTTCAGATTAAAGTGATGCTGAGAATTGTTGAGTAACCTTGGAGACATGATCTGTGGCCACTGGAGGGGGGAGTGCTGTCCTGTTAGCTGAAGAGCACTGCGTTCTGCTGCTGTAGCAGGAGCTGTAAAGGCAGGAAGGCCAACACTGCTCGACTAACTCTAGCAAACTGAACCATAAATAGAAGAGTATTAAGTGTGGTTTTGGGTGATATTTTAACAATTTTGAATTTTCAAACCTGTTAAGCAAATGCTATGGTGTCTGTGTTAGTAATATGTGGGGAAATACTAAGTGCTTGAAGGAACTATATATATTTTTTAAGGCAGTAAACCAGACCATAACTGGGTCAAAATAGTCAGATCATTTTCCGTTTGAAGACTCCCTCTTGTGGAAATCATTCTTATCGACTTCTTTTGCCCTATTTTTCCAGTAAAGTCACTCCATATAAGGTATTGCAAAACTTGAACACCCTTCTGTTGCACAGTTACCTGTTTAAAAGTTAGAACCCTGTCAGTAACTGACAGCAGTGGTACAACTGTAGTAAATCACTGGCAGATCTTCTGTCTTTCTACTGAGTCCTTGTTTCTTATTACTCAGAGATTATGTATTTATTGTGTAGATGGAAAGAAAATCTATTTGTTTTTCATCTGTGCTTTTCACCCTGTGTAAGGAGCATCCAGTGCCTCCCTGGTAAAGGCTGAGTAATAATTAGGGGGTGGGTGGCCCATGGAGAGCAGTCCCTGCAGAAAGCAGAGGGTTCCCCGTACACTGCTACGCTAAGAGAACAGATATGAAAAATAGAAATGATAGAAAAAAATATGTCAGAGTAATGGAGATGGAAAACACCCATTCTGGAAAGATGTTCCCATAGGAATGTTAATCTCAGTAGCATGCTGCTTTATGGAAAGGGACAGTTTGAGTCTTGGACACTGCCACACAACATCATTTTATGCTTTCTATAATGTGTGGGACTGAAATAAAACCCTTATTGTCCTCTAGTAGTCTGTTAGGAGAGGAAATCACACTGTTTAGATTCACTGTCTAGTATGTATTTGGGCAGGAAGAACCATTAGCTCATTTCAGTCACACTTAAGCCGTAATCAGCTCTCAATTCTAAAATAAGTAGAATCCCTCTGCTTGCTTTAATTGAAGCTCTCGGCTTTTGTGGCACTAAAGCTGACAAAGCACCCTGTTGGTTCTCTAAAGCATAAATCATCCACCGAAAACACGCCGGGTGGCTGCCCTCTAGCAGCTCTTGTGGGAATTCCTCTGTAAATGGGATGTAACTGCCTTGAACAGGGTCGTGGGCAGCTTTCCAGAAAGACAATCTCAAAGGAGTTTTGTTTAAACACAAGGTAAAACTGAGGGGGAAAAAATATGTTAATATTAATCTGGAATAACAGGGGTTTTAATTTTCAGACTCTGGACTCACTTTTCCTATAATACCTGTGTTCATGAGAGGAAAGCTTGTGTGTTGAGCTGAGAATCTGGGTCAGTTTATTGAACTGAAAATACATAAGAGTCTTTCACAAGGTTACTCTTAGCTATTTTTTTTCATATCCTAAACCAGTTAATTTCTTTTAATCCCACGAGCTGTGAAATTTGTGCAACATCTCATGTTTTCAGGTCTGTAGCACTGCCTGCCACAGCAGGCCTAAGTAAAGAAATCAAAGCCAAAATTAACAGTGTTTCACAGGACTCTGTAAAAGACGTGAGTCCTAATTTTACCGGAAACAAAACTCTCTACAGATCCTCAGAGCTCTTGGTTACTGGGCTGTGCTGTGCAGCTGTACCTGGTCACGCCATTCCTGTCGGTATCGTCCCCAGAATCAATCTCTGCACCTCAGTGACGACGGGAGGCGGTTCGTCCTTCCGGCGATACTGGCTCTGGAGGGATCCTGAGGCAGGACAGGAAAAGTGGAGGTAATCCTTTCAGATAGCGTGTGAAACATCTCGTCAGTCTTGGTTTTTAAAGTCTACTAATGGTCCTGCTTCTAGAGATTCTCTCACAATACCCCCTGGCACGGAATTGTAACAGTTCGGAGGCAGCTGCAGAGGTGACTCCCGAGGCGGGAACGTGGAGGACCGAGGGCC
>VWZY01006120.1:147052-161327 GCA_013399075.1 Chloroceryle aenea | reverse complement strand
GGAGAAGGGGGCTGCCAGTCCGTCTGGGGCCGCGGAGGGTGAGGCTGGCCGGGCAGGAGCTAGGCCGCTGCTGCACTGTTTGTCGCCACCGCCTCCTCTGCACCGCACACTCCCTGTGCGGCACGCCACCATCCAGCACTCGTACACATGCAATACAGACATCTGTGCCCCTTGCTAATGGCTGCAGTTGCTCGTAGGGCGTTTACTGCATGCATATATTACACTGTATATGCGCCGATGTGCAGTAGTAGTTGATCTGTATTCTTGCATTGGCCTGTGCTGTCATGAACATGGACAGAAAAATAACTTTCTGGAAAGCTGAGAGGAATGCAGCTTCCTAGACGAGGAAGTGACAAAACTGCTCTAGACTTGTGTTCTGTTTCCTTTTGTCAGTGCTTATTTGGTCTAAAGGGAATAATGCAGTTTTGTTCTTTATCTGGTTGTGTATTTGCCTCTTTGCAGTCTGCTTTTAAGGTTTCTCTAATGTCTGTGGGTAGCTTTGTCTGGAGTTAAATTGGTACTGAATTATGTTCACGGTAAAGCCAGGAAAATGTATCCCTGCATTGAGGTCTCTCTAGTAACGGGTCTGTTGCTCTGGAGGATACTTGATGTGGACTTTGCTTTCTAGGCCTCTAAAACAAAGTGGGATCTGTGTTGTTGTATGATACTTTTTTCAGAGCGGTAAAAGTACCCCTTTGTGAACAAGATTTACTCGGGTTGTCTGTGTCTGAAATGATTTCAAACCCCCAGTCAGAAGTCTAACTATTCCAGTAGTCAGATGTTGTCATCTGGAACACATTGGTTTGGGGATTGATTTCTGTCATGGTTTGGATTGAGGGCTTCTTGGGCTTGGGCATTACTCAAGAAGGGTGAAGAAAATCACAACCCTGGGCAACTGAATAACTAAATATCACATAGGTTAATATGGATTAAAAGGGAATTTGCTAGCTTCCTGTAGGGATTTGAAATTGTCATCAGTCTGAGTGGAAGGCAAGGCCTCCTGTTTTCCTTTTTTATGAATTAAAAAGAAGTTATTGTGAAGGACAGTGGTTTGAAAGCAAACCTGTTGTACTGGAGGTACAAGGATTTAAAATGTACATAAATCTCTTAAAATTACTTGCTTGCTCCCATGCATCTAATGAAGCCTCCTTACAATTTGTTCTCATTTTGCCATATCCTTCTGAAATGAGGTAGAGCTTACTAAATATTGTTCTCAAATGTGTTTGTAGCTTGGGTTTTCCGAGGCGATGCCTCCAGACAGGTACACCTCACTCTGGTTTGTTAGCCTGACAACAGAACCCTCCTGGTCTCTCTGGATGCTGTCCCTAAACTTACCTCTCTGGATCTTGGTTCTCCCGCTGCGAACGCGCACACGTGCTACAGGTGAGACCCCCTCCTAGGAAAGGGGGTGAATGAGAATACACAAATGGATAAGGAGCTGGGGCCGAGAGAGCGGACGCTGGAGAAAATCCTCTCGCTGCCGAGGCCGGGTTCGCAGCGTTTCATTTAGGCAGGGTGCTGGGGTGTGGCTGGTGAGAGGTGAGGTGTGTGCCTATAAACCCAGGAAGTTTAGGAAGCAAAATGGAGGAACTTAATGGAGCAGGATGTGAAGCCATGAAAAGGATAAACACCACAAGGCGTGTGTGACTGGATAGCTTGGAAGTCAGAACGTGAAGATGTTATGATGCGTAACCGTGATGTAAAAATAAATCAAGTTCTCATTTGGAAGAGAAGTGAAGGTTCTTAGAAATCCTTCCTGGGCCTTCAGGGTGAGCTGAGGTGGACAGGTGATGAAAGAGTGTAGCAACTGCTGGTCAAGAACAGGTTGAAGCCAGGCGCTGCCCAGCTGAGCCCAGTAGCACGTGTGGCTTGCTCCCGGAGGAAGGGGAAATAAGGAAATGTGAAGTGATCTTCAACAGCAGATCATTTAAAGCTAAAGCTTGCTGCCTTGCTGTCCGCTCGAAGAGGAGTTCAGCCAGATGCTAATCAGATGCTTTAATGAAATCCAAATGGGGAAAGGTGGAGAGGATGACTCTGGAAGAGCTGAAGAATGAGTAAGGAACTGGCAAGCAACAAGTGATACTGTCAGATGTGAAAGAGAAAGTATGGAGCTGCTGGCAGCCTGCTAATGAGGCTTCTCAGGGATCAGTCTCAGAAAAGGACTTTATAAAGACAAGCCTGCAAAAGTAAACAAACAGGCTGGGGAGGCTGTCAGGCCATCATCTTAAAGAAGGCTGAGCTGTGGACATGTTGAAGAGGATCCATGTCCTTGGTGTGTGGAAGCCATAAAAGCACAATGACATGAATTGTAATAGACCTCATAGCTCACTATGGACAACAGGCTGACGGGTGCATTAATTGATAACAAAACTGTTTATTACCTTCCAGAGTAGGGTGATACTTGCAGAAGAGCACGACTGAAGTGGGTACAGACTGTATTTGTAGCAGCCTTCTAAAAGAAGGTACCAGTTTGCAGTGGTTTGTGTGCTTGACAAAAGCCTTCATGGGAGGAATAGTGCAATCATGAATTGGAGCAGTTCTGCCTCCCTCTTATTGGTCTTCTCTCAGGGTTAATTAATATCTACATATATATGCAGGGAAGACAAGGAAGATTATTCCCTGGGAAAGAGGATAACTACCTGTTTGGTTTGTGTGGAGCTTTAGAAGCTGTTCTAAATAATAGTTGTGTTGCACAGTTCCCTCAGTATGCAACTAGTATTTTCTTCCAAATGGGGGGAAAAAAAAAGACAAACCCTGGTGGCTCTTTAAAGGTTGATTCAATTTCTGAAAGGAGAGATATGATGGCATTACCTTTTATAGCTAATCCCACTTTAGCTGTGAGATTCTTTCCTGTTGCATATCCTTGAGGAATGGCTGAAGGAACACCTGGATGGGCAGATGCAACACAGAATGCCTCTTGCTTCAGACGAACTGAAGGCCTGTCCTCTGGCCTCACAGTAACACATCATTAACTTGTAACCATCAGACAGTCCTGAGCTTGAGGCCGAGAGCTGCTTTCAGCACTGCCACCTCTGTGGAGTGGGCAGCTGATGGCATTAACCCCAGGCAGGACCTGATAAACCTGTGTGTACGGGGCCTGGTCTCTGGGAGCGGAGAGCGGAGAGATTTCCGTATGCGCATGGCACCCAGGGAAGAGTTAAACTGACCACGTCCTTGAGCTGAGCTAGAGGGACCTGCACGGGTCTTGGGAAAGCTGGTATGGATATGGCATTTCCAGTTACCTTAGTCTGATAAAGGAGGTTACAGCAGCACCTGGAACAGCCTTATCACAGTTTGGACAGATGTACACTGATCCTGGGCGCCAGGCTTCGGGGAGATGTCCAGGTTCCTGTGTGGTGCTCGTTGATGGAGGAGGAAATGCAGGTGCACTGATAGCTTAAGGTGATCTCCAGCTTCAGAACTAGAGAGAAAGCCTCTCGAGGAGCAGTTGATGTGTGGAAAATGGATTCTGGTGATGCTGTTCACTGTAAAATTCCTAGTGCTAACTGTAATACAGTAATTAATTGTACAGGCTTGGAAACCAGCAGCAAGCTGGGGATAGCGAAGCCTGATTCTCTGGCCAGGTGCCATCCTGAAAGAATGCCCTAAACCCCAGGGAAGTGCTACCTCAGAGAAGGGAGCCAGAACTTACTTCTGAGCTGGCGCATTCCTGGAAGAAAGGTGCCAGGTAGGCCAAGCCTCCAGAGTAAACTTCTTTTACCTTCTGTTAACAGTAAATTCATGGTCGATTAACTTTGATGTCACACTGCATGTCAGCAGGGGCTGAACTTGCATATACTTGTGTGCAGTTCTTGCCTCAGCTCTCCTAAGAGGAGAATCCCAGCTCCATACTGGGAGCATTAAGATTCCACGGCTGGACCAGAGGGCTGTGAGATGAAGGTAGAACTCCAGTTTCTACAGATGGGTGATGCTCTCAACCTTTGTTCACCTCGTGCATTAGCATGTAGCCAGGATTTTTTGTATTCACTGAATCCTCTTGCCTTGTGTAGGCTTCCTTCTTGCATCTGTAGTAAGTGCTGAGCCTGCCAGTTTTCTAAGGCTGAATTCTCACCACAGCTTCTGTGTTCAGTTTGTTGCATTTATTTTTCCCCTTCAGCACACAGCCCTCTTGGAATATTGCTTTTATACTTTGAATTCCTGCTAATCCTTACTGGAATTTGAGTATTTAAAAGCTTGTCACTTGGTTGTTGGTTTTGTTGTGTTGGGTTTTTGTTTTTTTCAAGAAATCACTTGGTCTCTAAAAAAGGATCCTTGACCTTAAGTAATAATTTGGAGTATTTCAGATTTTTTTTTTCTGTAATGTGACCCCTGCAATAAATGCAGTGCCAAGACTGCTTTATTTTTTCAGTTAAATCTGAGCAATTGTGTTTAAACTTCCTCTGCATCTCTGCAAGCTGTCAATACACATCTGTCAAACACCATGACTTCTCCAGCAGCTCTCTGGGACTTGAGAGAAGGTCTAAGCTCATTGCATGAGTGAATTTCTCTGGTACTGCTGTGAATAATCTGCTTTGCTGGGGAGGGTGTGCTGGATCTGCTGCTCAGCAGAGGGGTGTGAGGTATCCTTTCCCTCCTTTAGGGGCCTAATGTCACTGAGATTGGTGAGGCTTTAGCAGGGGTTAGTCCTTTGGTCTTACCCATTTCTTAATGAACTTTGTTGCCAAGCCCAGAATTTGGTTTTCCTGCTCTTACCACTTTGAAGTGGGAACTGATTTTGATGCGTATGTTGCAAAGCAGTGACAGTTTCTTTTTTTATTGAAATAGCCTGGTTAGACGATTTTACTGAAGAGTGTAATGAAAATTGACAAGTCTTAGCAAGCAAAAGCAGTCTGTCAAAGGCAGAGATGTATATTTAGCAGCAAAGATTCTAGTTGAGCAGCTCACTTCAGCTGCAGTTTGCGATACCGCCTGCACAGAATTCCCAGTCTGTACATTCTTGACATAAAAGAAGTGTTGCTCACCTTGCAGTGATGCTGGTTACAGGCTGGGTTAGTAGGATGCAATCCTCTCACTTGTTACATAGGGTGAGATTGTGAAGTCACGTGCTCAGAAATGTGAAACTCCTTGGAGTATTTCGGAGTTCTTGGCATTCCTGAGCCAGCTGGTATTGTGAAGGAAGAGAGAGGGGGTCACCTGGGTTCCTGCAGGGAGATTTCATCGCCACGCAAGCAGTTCCCTGTCTTGGAGTTTGATATGCTGATTGTTATTTTATTTACAGTGTAAGTCACTAAATAGTACTGTCCTTGGAAAGTACCATAGGTCTTTCAAACTGCAGGCCCATCGGTGCTCTCGGTGACTTTGCCTTTATTGTGGCACCCACCTGTTTTCTGTGAAGACACTACAGTTCATACCATCCTCCCGAAGTACTTGCACCTATAAATTTGACTTTTCAAGCTTTTTTTTTTACTTCCACTTACCTCCTAATCCTCCAGTGTAACCTTGTCTGTGATCAAACAGAAGGGAGCTGTGAGCGTAGTCCTCCCAGCTTTCCTTGGAACACAAGCAGCAAGTTCAGTCTCCTGTAAGAACAAGTGCATTGGATCAGAAGGTGCTGTTTGGAAGTCGGTGCTGTCAGCCCGTGCTGGAGAAGAGGAAGGACATAATAATATGTGAAGATATATTCAGTAAATTTAATGTGCTGGATGTTTCCCCAGTGTCAGGTTAATTCTGAACTCTGTATGGAGTAGTTACTTGGCTCTATTTGTGGGTGTTGAAAATAATCAGTACGTGTATTGAAGCTGATGCTCTAGCTCTGGAATCTTCCACTTCCAGGAAATAAGCAGCTACTGGTTGGCTTGGTAAAGAGCTGTGTGTTTTCAGGCATGGATGTCAAGTCTCACCCAGTACAGTGACAAGAAGTGGTCTGTCCACTGAGCGGCTGTTTGCCAGAGCCTGAGGAAGACAGAGGTGTGGTGGGATGGCTGTGTGAGATGTCCCTTGACTGCAGCAGAAGTTTCCTCTCAAATTTGCTGGATTGATCTGACAGCTCTTGGAACTTGTGCAGTGCTTGGTGTGGAATTCTATCACATGCAGGAATTACTGTCCAGAATTGTCCTTCGTTTACTCTCTTGCATTAAACTCTGCTCAACAGAACAGTGTGTGTACCTGTCTGTACATTTACCTCTACACAGGACTTGGGGTAGGTGCTTTGTGTGCTCTTTGGGATAGAAGGAGTGGAGTTTTCCATCCCCCGAGCCAAGCACAAAGGAAAGGCAAGGTGCAGATCAGCAACTGGCACTCACTAAACCCTTCTTAACTGCCTGTTGGAGTTGTTCCCCTTCCAAGGTCTTGATAAGAGTGTTTGCTTTAAAGCTCTGCTGTGTGCAGCAGTGGCTGTTGGCTGGGTGCTGTGACTGAGATTTGTTGTCAGTTACTTTCTTATGACTCCAGTTTGCAGTTATGGTTTAATTGTGGTTGGGGACAGGCTTCTGAGCTTGCCTATGTGTTTATTTCTTTACAGTACTGCCTTTATTTGTCATGGGGAGGACACATGACTGAATGAAAAACCTTTCCAGGCTAAAGCAGTGTTCTTCCTGAGAAGTACCATGTTTCTCTAATGGTTGGCTGGCTGCCACACAGGAGCAGAAGGGAAATGGTGAATTAATTCCTAGTAGAAACCTTCAGCTATTGCTCCTTGCAGGTTGACACCACTGAAGCCAGTTCCCATTGCTCCTGCATCTAGGAGAGCCTGGGAAAACTCTGGAATACTGGAAGTACCCAGATCTAATTTTGACTGTCATTTAAAAAAGAGAAACTGCTAAGCATTGCTGTAATGCCACTGTGCTGACAAAGCCACAGAGATGTTAACTAACTTCCTGAACATCTGATTTGTGGCTTGTGCTGCTTTTGTGGCACGGCCGTGGGGCTGGCCAGGCCCAGTTAAGGCTACTACAGAATCCTTTTAAGTAAACTTTTGCTGTTTGATGCAAGCTGCACCATTTCCTTTGTTCCTGTTGCAAGTCTCAAAGTGTGGTAATAATTCCAAATTTCTGGTTTTGTTAAACCTGTTAAAGTTTCTCTTTTTGGAATTGGATTTTATTCTCCATTCATCCATCAGCTAATTGGCAAGTGAGTTCATGCAGTAACTCTCTACAAAGCACGAAGCTACTGGAGCTTTTCAATGGCTTTAAGTCTTTCTGGATAAAACTGAATGAGTATCATACTACACAGAGCATGCTTCTGCTGAGAGGCCTTAACAGACAGGGGTTCAGAGCCAGTGGTGTGGGAGTTTTGCTGAGTGACTCTGGCACTGATTCAGAGGGGAAGTACAAACTTGAACTGGGAATGAAAGAGTTGGGGCAGGGGGGAGAAGGGGAAGGAATTTTGTTTACTTATATGAACTTAAACTGGATTGAGTTGAGTTAGAATGAGTAGCAGTTCTGATATATTCTGTTTTCTGTTTCAGTGCCACAATGGCAACTGCACCTTACAACTATTCCTACATCTTTAAGTACATCATTATTGGTAAGTACGACGGGGCAGGTACCTGTTTGTGTCGGGGGTGGGTGGATGGTGACAGCCTACCCCAGACGTGTGGCAGTGCCCTGCCTGACTCCTGATTCTTCCTCAGTCCCTTGCGGATCACCACGCTTGCCACGGAGCTTTAGCAACTGCAAATGGAAAGGCAAATGCCACAGAATTAGAGCTGTGTGACTGGTGGTAGGTGAGCTGGGAGTGAGGGCAAGTACCAGTGCCTGTACCAAGTCCACTTTATTGCTGAGCTACTGTTAAAAGTAACAACTTCTGTCATACACACTTGGCATTCTTGAATGTCTCTGCTGTTGTAATGCGTGAAGGAAGGCATAGTGCTGGAAAAAGGCATGCTACACACATGCATGTGGTCCCTTTCTCCCAAAGGCAAACTTCTATTTAGAAACGTTGCTCAATCTATTGGAAATGAGGAAGAACTTTAATGAGAGGAGAGATAACGGGGATGTTTGTGTTCATTGGGGTTTTTAGTAGCACTTTTGGCTCTGCATCATTAGCCTTAAAGGCTCTAGAATTCCTGTTGAAGACATAAGTGCTAATTGGAATCCACTGCTTCAGCCAGGCTTGCAAACCTCTGCCAGGCTAGAGTTTTGTGTTTAAATGGTGCTTTTACCTGCAGCTTCCTTGTCTGTTTAGAGTTGGGGACTGATTGCATTTATTACTACCCTGAAGAACTGGTCTTGTTGTTAATTGTTTAATTCTTAATGACCTTGAGCAGGTGTAAGTGATCTGCTACCTCACTCTAATGGTTTCTAAGTCAGGCTGCCCTGAAAGCCTCAGCATGTGGATAAGTGGGTTCCTAAAAGATCTTGCTCTTCCTCACTCTTGGCATTGTGTAAATGGATCAGTGGAAGAGAAGCACCTTCTTGGTGTGTTCTGGTCGGTTGTTGGTACTTTTGATGTCCTTGCCAGTGATTGCAAGTAAGACAGGAGCTGAGTGACCACTGAAAAGATGCATTTTGCATTTCAGTTCATTCCAGTTCTGCTTCTTACAGTGTTGTGAAATACAGTTGTTTATCTGGATTACTGATTTTACAACTTCTTGTGTGTTCTGCTCCACACTTGCTTGCAGTCCTGTACCTGTTACCAAAGCTGTAGTGCAGAAACTGATAAATGTAAGGACTGCAGCCAGGTACAGACCTGAGGCAGGAGGAGCTGCCTGTGTCTGTGCTTCTGGGGGGTGGTGTGAGGAAAATGTGCTTGTTGCAGCAATGATGCAGTGTCAGCTTTAACTATTCTTTCTGTAACAGGGGACATGGGTGTAGGAAAGTCCTGTTTGCTTCATCAATTTACAGAAAAGAAGTGTGAGTATTTAAATTCACAGTATTTATTCTGCCTTGTGTGCTTCATCCCTCTTTCCTGCCTTTCTGCTTCCACCATGCATGATCTCGAGGTGGTGTCTGCCTTAATTGGTGTGGGTTTGTATCCTGCCTTGGTCAGGTTTTTGTTTTGACTTGTGCAGATAACAATGTTGATGTAGTAATGGCAAAACTGCTGCTTCAGTCCGTCCTACCCGTGAAGAGTGGGAAGGCTGTGTCTGCTTTTACAGCTTGTTCAGGGAGTTTTGGTATGGAACAAAATGAGATTGCTTGTCTAAAATCTGCACGCTTTCAATATTGGTGTAGCTCGAACACAAGCAATTGGAGTTTCTTTAGTGCAAACCCAACCTTTTTGACTCTTTGTTTGCAGATTTCAGTAGCACTGTCATTCCTTAGCTGCTGTGACTCGTGACTGCCCTGGGTGATGGTGTTTAAGGCTTACTGCAATCTCTTAGCTGCAGTGTTTCTTCACGTGTGCTATCGTGACTAAGAATTAGCTTTAATTCTTCTTAATAATCTGTATTGCCTTGGAGTTTGTGACTTTCCACTTAGCTCCCAGTCCAAGGCTAAGCCTGTAGGTATTTGATGGTATGAAGTTAGTCTTTGTGCTGCTTGAGATGTGGCAATAAATGGGCAGGGGCTACACTTCAAAATATTTGTGGCTTACACTAGAAATACGAGATTTTTTTTTCTTACCCATGGCTTTTAATGAGAATCCAGCACCATCAGAGTGTTTAAATGCTACGTAGCATAAGCCAGATTCTTGATGAAGATGTGTCTGGCTCTCAGTCAGCATGAAGCCAGAGCAGTGCAGCCAAAGGTACTAATGTGCCAAACACCTCTGCCAGGAGACTGTCCGTGTGCCTTGGGTATCTCCTCCTGTGTTCTCCTGACCAATCTGCAAGAACAAGCTTATTAAGATGAGTTTCCTGTAACTGGGAAGATGCCTTTCTGGTCTCCATTTGCTGTGTTGATAGCTACTCCTGCTGTTATTACCCCGTGTGAAACAACTTGGGTTTCTGAAGCTGTGTTACAGACTTTTAACTGCATCTTGGCAACTCCCTAAAAATTACCTTTTCCTGCTGCACTAAAACAGTTAACTGTTTCTGCAAGGGTAGCCTGAGAACTGGCTGACTTGCTACCTTCTGATATATATGGCCAAACAGCATCAGGGAAGGCAAGGAGTTTTAGAACTGTTTAAAGCTTACAGCAGTTCAGCAAACCCTTAATTTCTTTTTTTGGTTAAGTGGCAGAGTTTGGGTTCTGTAGCTGTAAAAATGCTTTCTTAGAGACTGAAAATGTAATAACTGCAAGCTGGTGATGGTGGTATCTCTGTAGCAGGGATGCTTTGTACAAGAAACATCTGATCTTTGCTTTTATTTCTCATGACAGTTATGGCAGACTGTCCCCACACAATTGGTGTTGAGTTTGGCACAAGAATAATCGAAGTTAGTGGCCAAAAAATTAAACTACAGATTTGGGATACAGCAGGACAAGAGAGATTCAGGGCTGTCACACGAAGCTACTACAGAGGAGCAGCAGGAGCTCTCATGGTCTATGACATTACCAGGTAAGGTGCTGCTGGCTGGTGCATCTCAGATCATAGCTCTGCTGGTGCTCAGCCAGCTCTCTGGATACCATGGCCTTGTGTGCACTGTCCTGTCTGTCCCCTGACTTGGATGTGAAGGACTCTGTCTGGATGGTTTTGTATCCTGTTGTGTGAAGCTTCCTTAGATAAATACTTCTAAAAAGTATTTAAAGAGCTGAAAATGAAACTTAGGGCATTATGTGAGCCACTTCTCTTGGAGAACGTTGCTGCTGAGTGGCCTGAGGCTCTGGATTTCAAGCCTTGGCTGCCCGTGGTGAAGCAGTTCAAAGCACTGGCTTTGTCCTTAAAATCTGCTCATTGGTACAGGGGTTTTCCTCCTCCTGGGAGGCAGTGGCTACTGCTGCTCACCTGGCAGGAACATTCTTGGAGCCAGCAGAGGACAGAATGTTGCCTGTGTTGCAGTGGGCTCTGTAACTGTGCCTAGCAGGCTGCTGGAGGTGAGCGCTGCGGAGCTCTGACCCCTGGGCCTCAGCAAAACGAGGCTGCGTGGGAGCTGCTCAGGATCCCTTCCATAGGGAAAAGTAAAGATGCTGCTAAAATAATAATTAATCAGATGTGCAACATGAAATACTTCTGCTTTCATATGTTTCCTGTCTTTCTTTGGGGCCGTTCTTGATGTTTTCAAGCATTTATTTTCTTTTCTGCATATACAGGTAGATTTCCTGCTTGCTTCAATCTTGAGTAAGCATAATCTTACACACTGCTTGTTCCCAAAGTGCTGCTCTGCTCTAGAGTGTTCTGTAAGAGTGTGTGACAGGAAATCCTGTAATGTGTGCAATTCAAAACAATTTCAGTGTTGTCCTTGTGAAGATGGCAAACCTACCACGTAGTGGAGGTGTCAGTTGGTTTGTCTGTCCACCTGCAGTGGTGTAAGAGTTGCTCTGGGGATTTAAAGTTGAAATCTTGGTCCAAGTCCAGACAAAATATTGCTGCTTTGTCTGTCTTGAGGCTGGGGAGAGGAGCAGGGATGGTGGGTGTCGGGGTGTTTAAGGTATTTAAAAAACCAAACCTCCAGCTAAAAGTGTCCTTGCCTGATTCTTTGCAGAAGAAGTACGTATAATCACTTAAGCAGCTGGCTGACAGATGCAAGGAACCTCACCAATCCAAATACTGTAAGTTGGTCTTTATTTAGCTTGAAAGCGAGATTGCGGATCGCTGAGAGGTGGAAAACTCAGGCCAAAGCATTTGCAGCAGCAGCAGTGTTCTCCACTGTTTAGCTCTGGGTTATTCTCACATCCCCATTTTGCAGTATCCCAGTGACTTCTTCCCTTGCCACGCCTGGAGCAGGAAAGCAGTGGTGTCCTCTGAGACCTTGTGGTGCCCCTTGCCATTCGGGACCCGTTTTCCACTGTTGGAGGCAAAATTGTGATTTAAGCCTGGATAAACCTGAACTTGCCCTACTGCTTCGTGCTGTGTGGTAGTCAGGAGGTGAATGCTCTCTTGTCTGAGATTGGAAGATAGAAAAGCTGAGCAGGTCTTCTGGGGAGCTGGGGGAGAAGGTTCTTCTGGGTCTCTTTGACCGTAATGCAAAATTGTTGTCCTTCAGTCTTCTTCTGAATGCCCCTAAAATACTTTAGCACCAGGCTCGCGGGACAGCTGTGATGGAAGGAAAAGTTTAAAGCTTCTGGCTGGCTTAGCAGATGACTAAACAAATAGAAGTGGTTCAGAGTACACCTCTGATGAATAAAGAGCAGGACTGCTGCTTTCTAGGACCTCCTCTCCTGAGAGCAGCTTGAAGGGGACAGCTGGAGATGCTGTTGCAGGCTGCTAGAGCCTGTTCCTGACCACCCCTGCCCTTGGCAGTTAAATGGTCCCACACGTTGCCTTTTGGGTTTTGCCTTACTCACAGGGAGGGGTGGTAGTGATGCAGCTAATGAGCTTTTTCCTGGGCTAATTTTCTCTCTTCTGATCTAGGTGATAATCCTCATAGGAAATAAAGCAGATCTGGAAGCACAGAGGGATGTTACATACGAAGAAGCCAAACAATTTGCTGAAGAAAATGGTGTGTTTTTCCTCTTGAGCTGTTACATTTCCCACAAGATAGGGATGTTAGTGACTCCTCAGCATTGATAGCTGTGAGCTTACACTTCCAGAGTAATGTAATTCCATGTACAGACTTCTGCTGTGCCTTGTGTGGTCTGGCTTAACTCTTCATTGTGCTTAGTTCTAGAAATCAGCTTGTGCCTCGGTGCCTTCACTTACTAAATACATAAAATACCACTTAGTACTAAAATAGTGCCTGGCATGTAAGCTGCAGGGCATAATGGGACTGACTTAGGGCTGCTGGATGCATACGATGTGCTGACTGTTAAACCTCTCTTTCTGAACAGGTTTATTGTTCCTTGAAGCAAGTGCAAAAACGTAAGTTACTTTTGTCTGTTGATTCAGTTGTGATCTGTTTGAGGAATGTGGTGGCTGTGACTAAGTACAGCTGTAGAGTTCAGGTGCAGCAGGGTTTTCCAAGTGCCAAAAACCCCCAAGATCTCTGAGCTTGCCTAGAGAGTGTGGTACCTGTTCCACTGTCCCAATCCAGTCAGCTTTGACTCGCAGGTAACTTGGAAACCAGACCTCTGGCCATGTCCCAGGCAGACTTGTTGCACTGGAACAGCAGATTTGCTCTCAGGACTTTATCCAAGTGTAGGATGTGTCCGTGTGGGCAGGAGTGGTTCCAATTCCCTCGCACGTTTTGAGCCATGAGTTCTGTAGTCAGAATCGATCCCTTTGGTCACTGAGAGGAACCACTGCTGACTTGTGGTCAGCCCGGTGGAGCACAGGGATCAGATCTCCAGTGACACCAGTAAGTGTGGTTCCAGATGTTGTAGTGGAACCTTCTAACAAATGTTTTATCCGATTAGTGGCTCAGGCCTCTTGCAGAACTGCTCTGTGCACGTAGCTCAGCACCTCGGTGTGTTTTCACTCCTTGGTGTTTGGCACGTGCTCTTTACATCTGGCTGCTCCTGGTAGGCTGGATGTCTGGGGAGCAAACCATCCTATCGCAGCCTGTCCCAGGGGTGGGTTGTCAGACTTGGTGACACCTCTGCTGCCAGTCTGCTAACGTTCTCCTGCGTGTCAGAGGACAGAGTAGCAGCTGCTGCTGCCTGCTGGCCTGTCAGACCCCCAGGAGTGGGTGTAGCCAGCTGCCTCCCTCTCTTGCATTGCTTTGCCCGAGTAACTCCCGCCGCTCTCTTCGCAGTGGAGAGAACGTGGAGGACGCGTTCCTGGAGGCTGCCAAGAAAATCTACCAGAACATCCAGGATGGAAGCCTGGATCTGAACGCCGCAGAATCGGGTGTACAGCACAAACCGTCAGCTCCGCAGGGGGGGCGGCTAACCAGCGAACCCCAGCCCCAGAGAGAAGGCTGTGGCTGCTAGTGACCCCTCTTCCACGGCTCCATTTCCGACCTTTCACCTCTGTCCGCGGGGAGCGGTGCTTTTGACCTCTTCCCTGTCTTCTGTACATCCTACTGGGTTTAATTACAACTCTGAGACAAGTTTAACACAGTACTAAACTGCTAAACAACTTTAGATGTAATCAGGTTATCAAAGGCAAGTAGAGTAATAAAACCTCTCCTGCATGGTAAATCTAGAAGTTTTTTTTTTTTTCCTTGATTGTCCTTGTGATAGTGTCACAGATACATAATTGAAACTGAGCACTGATGCTGGACTCATGATTTTACACTTTCGCAGGGCTTTGTCTTGTATGGTTTAATTTGACGGTTCTTTGGCCTTTCTTCCCCACCTCTAACTGTTTAGAGCTGTCCGTAGTAAAGGATGAGTTTTTGCTGTGAAATGAATTCCGGCGGTAGCGAGGGGCTCGGTAACAATGTGCTTTTGGTGGA